>CM076581.1:1279073901-1279433663 GCA_034641835.2 Pinus albicaulis | reverse complement strand
ATGCATGGAGGACTTCGGTTAGAACTCATGTGATAGAGTTTGGTGGAGTTGGAGAAGTAGTTGGTGGAGTTGTATTTAGTTTAACTCAGTTAGACTCAGTTGAGCTAGTTGTATCTAGTCTAACTGATTGATACACTAGTGAGAGTGGTGTGAATTAATTAGTTAATTAATTCACTAAATAATAACTCATTAATCAACTGAAGAATACATCAATTAACTACAGTGCATGGCAGTTTCAGTGGAGACCAGTGGAGAGATAGGTGAAAGAGCAAGTGTGACTATCAGTTGTGACTATAGTGATGCATTGATTGCATCCAACACTTAGTGGAGATGCCAATGATCATTGCGTGAGCAAGGTTGGAGAAATTCGAGTTCATTTAGAGCCATTCTTCAGCAGGGATTGCGCAGTTGAGGCAGGCTAGCAGTTGGCAGAGATCAGTGCATGGATTTGCTAGATCGGACCTGATTAGTGTGTAGCAATTGCATTGTACTGAGAGCTTGATATGATCAAATTTGTATGAGGATTTTTACATGATCTATATGAAATATATTATATACAGATAGTTGGGGTTTTTAGCTTCAAGCTTTCCCGTTAAACAACTGTGTTAATTTGTGTGAATTTTTATTGTTTCATGTGTGCATTGCAATCTTGATTTAATTTCTGCAAATGATCAATGGTGGAATAGATTTTGTATTTTGCATGAAGTTAAAATAGTGTGAGATCAGGAGAATCTACATGGTATCAAAGCGGTTGATCATTGGATCGGTGCAATTATTGAAGTAGTTGAATTTGTCTTTGGTGGAATTCAAATTTGTTGTAGTGTTTTCCTGGTGTCGAAGTTGACAATTCATTGAAATGTCTTTCAACGGATTGCGATTGGAGTATGCCCTTGATAAGCGACTCAAATTATATTGCATGGAAGGACAAGATGGAGTAGTCTTGGATGATAATGGGTTGAAGGAGTTCATAGATGCTGAAATTCCAAAACCTGCTTCTAGTGATCTTGACCACACTTGTGCATGGCAAACACTAGTACAAAATGGCTAATTAGTTACTAAAAAAAAATGACTAAAATTTTCATATAAACGACTATTTTTTGGTCGGTGACCAATAGTAGCTAATTTATAGTATCTTATAACGCGACCAACTTTTAGTATTTTTAGCTTAGTCATTAGTGGTTACTTCAATTTTGTTGTACAGTTGTATATTTGGTCATTAATTTAGTCACTGATTTAGTCATTAATTTAGTCATTGATTTAGTCATTGATTTGATCATTAATTTAGTCATTGATTTGGTCATTGATTAAATCTTTGATTTGGTCATTAATTGTCACAATTAATGACCAAATATACAACAAAATATATTACTATATGATCACCCGATAAAACCAATTAATGACGAAAGAAATATGACCAAAATGTTGGTTGTGTTATAAGATACTGTAAATTAGCTACTAATAGTCATATATATGCAATTTTTAGTCATCATTTGAAACCAATTAATGACTGAAGAAATATGACTAAATTTTAGTCGTGTTATAAGATATTGTAAATTAGCTACTAGTAGTCATATATATGCAAAATTTAGTCGTCATTTGTAGTAACAAATTTATCATTTGCAGTAGTCATTTATTCATTATATAGACGACTAATTTAGTAGATTATATAACTTTCATTATTAATCATTATAAATAACTAATTTAGTCATATATTCATTTTATTTGTGTTCATCATTAATCAATATAAACTACTAATTTAGTAGTTTTAAATTGATTTTGTGTTAATTATTAATCAACATAAATTAATTTGTATGATTTAAAAAATGTCATACAATGTGCATGTTCATCTAATAGGAAAACACAAAGTCGCATATTTTAATTACAATACCAAACAATATCAAGTGCAACTATAAATAATTTCAACCACATAAATTATATTATATGAAATGTTAAAGTATTACAATATGATTTTCCAACTTAATATTGGTTGGACTACAATTTACACATGAAATGGTGTTTCATCACTTCAAAACATTATTGTTGTGTTTTCAAGGCATTGAAAGTGAATTCACCAACTCTGAAGACTTGACCATCAGTCTTTATATGTGTGTCTTATGTGGGATATTGGCTCCAACAGTATCATCAGACCAGTTCTCCTCTCTTTTTGCATTTGTCGCTCCAATGTTATTGCTCCCCTCTTTTTTCAATGCATGCTTCTTACCATGAATATTCAGTTCATTTTCTGAAAACAAAAGAAGATACAATGAGTGTAAAACATGAAAGACAATGAACACTATAATATAAACTAAATTAGACTATAAATAGTTTATACGACATATACCTCAACATCAGCGATGTCAAAGGCATTTTTCCCTATACAAGTAAGAAACTCGAACAAATTTTCTTCATTGGGGTGATCATTGTCACTATAATGTGGCCAGATAACCTGTATAAACAAAGCAAATAAAATATCACCATATATAGAAAAGAACACCTTAGTAACTTAGTATTCAACTTTCAAGGAAAGCTTAACAATCATGTTAACTAAGTTATATGCTAAAAAGCTAGAGTTGTAGATAACTTGTGAAAACAAATAATCTGAGGTGTGATGTTTAATCCTTGTTGTTTTATTCACAACAACATTTCATTTTCTAACACATGAACTTAGTCAAGTATATAAACAACATGTACTCAAATAAGAACTGAAAGTAACTTTTTCTTATAGTCATGAAAATATTTTAACACAAAATAGCTATAAGGACTCCAATCAATATAGTGTAATACTAATTTCATCTTCAAGCTTTGGTTGTTGTTTAAATGGACATGGTACTAAGTATTTTCAATTTCATAGTTAAAAGACAAAACAAAATCAAAAGAAACGTCCAAAATACAATCAAACAATAAAGAGAGGATGTCATGGAATGGAAATTGAAATTATAAAAAATTTGTTTACCTATCCACCGATGTCATGTGTAGCATTCCTAAGACATTTTCTTGCCCAAAATAACCATGAGGTGAAATAATCAAAACATTAAAAACCATAGGAATTCCCACTAGAAACATTTCCAAAGTCGATGGCTTAGGTATCTAAGTGATCTCTAACAGCGAATGAACCATGTCCAAGACGTGATATGCATCGTCTCCCCGTCACTTTTCCAATCACATTTCCTGTAACTTGCCCACAGCAAAGTCAAGTGACAATCAAACAAAGACATTGACATTTGTTTTTATATTTTATATCTTTAAAATTTGAATATAATTTGTTTCATGAACATATTAATTCATATTTAAAGCCTTCCTGACATATGAGAAAGTATCAATCAAATAGGACATCAGAAAAATTGACCTCAATGAGGTCCTCAAAAAATTTCTACAATATCAATATTTTTCTTGTTGGGATATATTGGGTAGAAAAAATAACATATCTACAATAGAAAAATGAATATATTACTTATGGTCAAACTTTATATATGGTGTATTCTTAAGTAGTTTTTTAAGATGTTCCTCCGCCTTTACCAAAGTGAATTGTAGTTTGGTTAAACTATGTATCCTTTCATTCAACATGAATTTCTGCAAGATAAATGTCACACATTATCCTTCCCATTTCTCAACATGCTACATATGATAAATTTAAAGTTGCATAAAACCAAGAGCAAACCCTTTTCTAACCAAAACAAACAAACAAATAGTGTCTCTAATAAAACTTCATTATAATATTAGAAAATGAAAAGAGAGTGAACCATTTTTTTTGTTTGACTTTGCATATTTTTGTTATGAAAGTGCTCAAGCTTCAAGAACCAACAAATGTGAGGGAAGTCGTAAATGTGAAAAAAATTATGGTGACCTAATTTGTAGACTTCTTCAAATTGATGTGAATGATGCCATTTTCGGATGTGGTAAATCTCATAATAAGAAATGGCATGTATTCTAATAAATTACATTGCAATAACTACCATGGGCCTCCACGGGTTATAGGTCCTTAGTATGTTAATCTTGATGATGAAAGAGAGATGGCAACGATAAGTATGGGTGATCCTAGTTTGTATGGTGGATATCTTCAAACCAAGGTCACCATCTCAATGAACCTAGATTCTGACATGGTAAACCTGGATCTGATCTTCACCCAATTTCATTCCATCATACTTTGTCAAGACTCGAGAGGACATAATGGTCCTTCACCTTATAATAGGGTTGCTTTTGAGGTTATAAATAAAGCTTATCCAAATCAAATGGATTTTTGGGCTCCAAGAGATATGGATAATTTAAATGATAACAATTATATGTTTTTTTCCCAAGATTCAAATGTAGGGATACATTTTGTGGATTTTACTAATAAATAGAATGAGAGAAATAATCCATGAGGAGAATCTATTGTTCATTGTGATTAGTGAAATGCTCGGAGATAATAAGACTATTTAGGTTCAAATCAAAGATGGTGTTGATTCTTGTAGCTCCTCAGTTGTTGGTAGTTTTTAAGGTAGGAACTTCAGTTCTTCAAGGGTGGGGTCATTCAGCATAATTGCATCTACCTTGGTCATATCACCCAAAAGCAAAACATAATCAACAGAGAGTAAAGATGTCAAGTTTAGGGAAAATCCTATTTGTATAGTTGCCAAGCTTATAGTTCATTTTTACTCTGTTATAACTTTGTTGAGACCACCTACTCTACAGTAAAAAATGGTAGAGGAGCCATCAGTCATACCTACCCATGGTCTCTTGTAGACATGATAGAAGAATAGGTTGATCCATTAATTAGAATTGCACATATATTGAGGAAAGACAATTCATTATCTAGTTAACCAATTGCACATTGAACCCTATATGGATGAGTAGCCTTAATAAAGCCAGTTTTCTCTATCATATGCGTTGGAAAGACAAAATAACATTTCTTGTAATTTTTTGGTTTCATGTTATAAATTCCTTCTTGGGAAACTCCTATTCTATAATGGATTTGTTTCCCAGGAAGGATGCAAAATTGTTCTAATGACATGGAATCAACTTAGTGGATTTTGACCCTACATGACCAAGGAACTCAAGAGCCTTGGGCGCATCAATGGTAGCATCCTCCAATGAAAATAGTATAGTCTCTAACCTAGAAACATCAAAATTATATATAGTTATAATTCATAATCGCAAATGACCATATACTATAGCAGTCTTAAAATAAATTCAAACTTGAATAAGAACAAACATAAAATTTTACATTACCCTTCAGTAAGATGTCCTTGATTTAGAAAGAAAGGCTCAAACTTGCATAAGTGTGTAAGTAGATTCCCCATAAGATCAATTTCAACATCTTTCCTAAAAAAAGAATCCAATATCCAAAGCGAAACCATAGTTGAATGGAACAATGGTGCTTTAAGGTCATCTACACAAAAAGTTGCCTCCTTCAAATCTCACACACTGGATGGTATGTCATGCAAAATTAAGAAAAAGTCAGGGAAACTTGTTGACTTCTCTAAAAGACATAATGAAAATGCATGGAAGCTTTGTAAAGGAATCCACCTGTAATATTCTTTGATTTCCATTTCAACATTTTTCCTAAGTTGAACCTCAATGAGTTTTGAACTCAAAGTTATTTGAGAAGAATGTTCTTATAGTTGAAATTCAACATTTGCAGTCTTCCCACCTTTGTCACCAGATGAGTATGAATTCTTAAACCCTCTTATGTCATTATCCAAAACATTTCTTTCCTGGACACATGATTTTGCAAATAAAGGCTTTTCTGCAGCATAAGTCCTTGTCAAAATGGCATCTTTCATACTCATTGGCATCCGGTCAGAACTGCAACCTGAAATTGGACCTGCACCTATTCGTATATTACTCAAGATGTGAATGGTGGAATATCTGATAGAGCACTCTTAGCATATGGCAGAGGCTGAGCCCTAGCTCTTATTCCCTTGCCAAGACCTCCCTTAGGACTAAGAGTCAAGTGGCCATCATCAGGAGCTCTGTGTGTTGAAGGGCTTGGCATAAACTGATTTTCAAATTGAGCCCTATCCACAATCTGAGCATCTTGACTAGTAAATCCATGGTCACGTGGTCCCATATGGGGTTGTGGCCCTTTAATCCCACCCATATGTGGAAGTGAACCCGACTGTGGACCTGCCATGTAAGGTGCATCACAGGTCCTCTCACACCATGATCAAGTGGTGTCACAAGTCTCCGACCTGAATGTCCCATATTGGTACCTCGAGAGCGGCCTCCCTGTCCATGTAGTTCTTGCACAACATCCCGATGCACTTCCTCTATTTTCTTGGGGCCCTCAACTTTCTTCCTTTGTTTCCACCCATTCCTCCTCGGATTAATTAGATCCTTCAACATGAACCTCAGCCTAGAGGGAATCCCTTGGTTATTGGATAGTTTTGTCATCCTATCAAAGTAAGCATCAATATGTTCCTTGGCCTTTGAATGGTCAATCATATGACCAATAGTGCTCATTAGTTTGCAAAAAGCTTCAACATTTTCCTCCTCTGGATGCTTAAATTCACTAGTTAATTTCTTGATGCATGCATGCATAATTCTTTTAGTCAGCATACTTTCTTTATAAAGCTCACTAATAAACCTTATATTTCCTAGCATTTTTCGTTCTGTTGTAGCCTTCTTCTCCCATCTTTCTTTTGCTAAAAGGATTTTTTCACCATGCTCTTCTGCTTTCTCAACCTCAAGCTCTTCTCTTTCATCTTTTCCAAATTCTTCCTGACATTTGTTCAAAAGAACTCGCTTGAAAACAACCTTCTCATTATCTTCATAAATTATGGTATTCCTGCAACAAGCTGAAAACTGAATTTTGCATACATTTCACAAAAAGCCAGCTCCATCAAGGCTTTGTCAAATATTTGAGATATTATACCATGAAGACATGATGGAAAGTCAATGTTCACCTCTTTGAGATGTTCAAAAAGTTTCTCAAAGTTTTGGGGCGTTAATTTATTAAGGATAGATTTAATTTGTCTTTGTTTCAACTGATCCTCATCGGAAACCTTGCCCACTTCATATCGGTTCTCTAATATATGAATTGTGGGCAGAGAATGCTGTGGAGGAGGAATCAAACCCTTCTGTAAACCAAAAGCACGCTGCCACCTGTCAGCATCATAATTATTTCTCACTAGTCCAACTTGTGGAAGTGGTGCTTGTACATAAGGCCCTCCAGGAAGGATGACATTCATACACATTTGTGTTGCACAGGTATTTCTTACAAAGCCAGTATTATAACCTTGGCCAATTTGAAACTCAACAGAGGAACCACTAAGATCCACATCCATCCACATATCACAACCATTAGTAAGAGCATCCACCGGCTTGGCCCATCTATCATCATCCAAACTGGCCATATTTCTCCCAAGACGTTCAAGTAGATAATTCCCACTCAGTTGCATGTCAATTCCTCTTGCAGTGCTTGCTAATGCACCAGCCTCTCCTACATTACTTGCAAGTGCTTGAGAATTTCCAAGTAATTCAATAATGTCTAGAAAATTTTCAAAATGATTTGATATATCTTTGCACTGATCCTTGATTGTCAACAAAAAATCACTAGAGTAATTTCTGTCTCCTAAACATTCAATAACTAAAATAGCTACTTGATTCATAGGAGTTGAAAGCTCGACTACATCTTCCTAGTCATCCACTTCTTTCAGGACTTGCTTCTCAGGCTCTTTTGAAGAAGTCCTACTCTTGACAACACAGGTTATTATTTTGGATGGTTCTGGAAGGTTCACATATTCCTCATGTTGGTCAAGGTTGTCATTGATGTCAATATGACAATAACCGATATGTCAATATTCTTGAGATGTTTGGTTCAAGATGATGATTTCATGCCATCAATGAAGATGTCAAATCACGAAGAAGTCAAACCATTGATGAAAGAGGCCCTAGAAGTCAGTGATCTAATGTTGCATGCACTTGATGATCTAGATCTTAACCCTTGATGTTATGTGACGATGTCATACACTTTGATACTTGATGATGACATATGACGATCATGGTTGGAGATCATTTGAGGGTTGGAAATTTTTTTTGGATTTCTCCTAATAATGTTGCACTATAACATATCACTGCACCATTATGTGATGATATGGGTGATGCACTCATTGCTGGACATTATCATGATGACGTGGATGTCCTACATGTTCCTATGATGATAAAGAAGCCAAATAATGGAGAAGACAAACAATGGAGAAGCCAAACAAAGAAGCCATACTGTCCTAATCATTTTCTGCACTAAATAATTCAAGGGTAGTCACAAAGAATTTTTTTTTTCACCACCTTAGAGGAAACCTTTCAAAATGGATCCTATACTATCTTGTAGAGTATATTTTTCCCTTTCTAACGAGCCCTTACTTGCCCCGAAACACCAAATAGTTTGGGAGATATTGATTTTCTAAGTTAAGGAAATTAACTCTGATATTGAGCCGACCTAAGCCGACTTGTGTAGGCTTGACATGTCGTACAAGAGACATGTCTCTTCATCAAATGTCAAACCAGTATAAATAGAAATCTGTACTCTTCATTTTATCCATTATTTTCGGTCAAGATTTCAGAGAAGAATCACAGAAGGTGAACTAAGGCCGAGGAGGACAGTTAAGGATATATTTGGGCAAATATATTTATACGTTTTTCAAACTTGGACTTGCTGATCTAGAATTGCAATAATATATGTGAAAGCTCAAAATCTTGAGGACAACAGTCAACCAGAACTCGGATTATCTATGCTACAGCAAACTGTGGAGAAAAAAAAAGACACACTTCAGATCGCTGGTTTTGGGCATATCTCTGAAATGCCTACAACATTGTGATTTTCAGATCTGTGTAAGCCACAAGAAGAGCAACACTAGGCCTATGTAGGCTGCAGGAAGGGATGCAGCATAAGCTTGTGTTAGGCTGCAGTTAAAGGCATGTACATGCATGTTTGAGACAATGTTTAAAGGACTGTTTTGAGCCTTATTTAGGAATAAACAAATTCAAATCTGTAGGAGAGCTTCAGAACCGAGTCCTGTGGAAAATAATATAATCTATTATGACAGACTTGTTATGGCATATTTGAGCACATTTCAGGTCTACGTTTTTTGGAGCAGGTTGCAACATTTTTGGGAGCAGTCCTTAAGCACACACAGTTACATATTTTTGGGAGGTTGATAACTGATAAAAAAGTCATTTGTAGCTTTTATCTTGGCCATCTATTTAACCCAATTCTTCAACTGGATGTTCATTGTACTCAAATATAAGGAACAACATTGCAAGGAGCTTGCAAAAATTGAAATCCTGCTCAATGTTTCTTTTCTTTTTATTCCAAACTCTCTAAGATAATTACAACCCTAAATTAGGTACTTCAAGAATAGTTCAAGTTGTTCTATGAATGTCACAATAAATTTTAGGCTCTACACCACCCCTTGTCAAAGCTCTGACATGTGACTGCACACTAAGAATAAATATTACACTACTCAATCCTAGTGCCACGTAAAGACCAAGGAACAGGGGTAAAAGGAACCTCCCACAAAAAATCTTAATAACTTTGTACATTTAGATAGTAAGAAAAGTGTAATACATACAATTTTGAAGGTAAATAGAGTGACCTCATTTACCGAGACTAGACCTTGTGGAATTACAAGCAACCAAGAGAAGATTACAGGTTCTGTGGAACTGATCTAATTTCTTTGTGCACAACATGCAATCTCACCTTTTGTGTAGGAGAAAAATACTTCCAAATATCACCAACTAAACTGAAGTATATAAAAACATTGTTGCACTGTATCTTTGCAGTAAAAAGGAAGTCCAGTTTCACCTAATGAAGTGCAATATTCATATATAGAGAGGGCATGGTGAATGGAAAACTTCAGATTTCATGCCATTGTTGAATTGCCTAGATAACACCCCTATTTTTGCATGCTAAAATCATTTACAACCAAACATGTCTTAAAAACTACCTAGTTAATGAATAGTTTTAGTCCAAAGTACAAACACTTAGAGGGAACTACTTCCACAATTCACCAACTAAAGTGAAATATATGAACTAAATATAATAGAAATGTCTCCACTTATTGTTTGGAATATTCCCCTCCTTGCAGTTTCTATTGCAATATCTGTCTATATGATTTAAATTGGAAAAAAAAAATGCATTTCAAAGGTTGCAAGACGTTTTGAGAATTTTCTATTGGCTTCGATATGATTTCACTGCCAAAAGGGTACAATTCATAGGACACCTAAATGCACATACTCCTTTTGGTAATCATCTCCATTGATGCCCCTATACATGAAGAATCTAAATTGGGTAGATTAGGAATTGTAGAATAATTTAGAGAAGATGGACATGATTTTTGTAAGAATAAACCACAGATACCAGGGTTTCGTAGTCTTGAAAACTACAAGTAGAACCACAGTGTAGGCTATCAGTATTAACAAACGCTAAAATTCCAAGGAACACAAAAATCAAAACTGTACATGGAACCAACCACCCTAAGAAAGTAGCAAATGATAGTTATTTTTGGAATGGATTTCCCCGTGATAGATCATGAGTAGAATGACATGGATATTATATTTTCATATATGTTCACAAGGGTTCATCGAACTTGTAGTTGAGAACCATCAACAATAATAGCAATAAAGAGGTCATGTAGGTTATTGTAGCTTATCTTTGAAATATGCCAAACTCGTACAAGTAATCCATAAGCTATATTTGGTACCCTACTCGAGTAATACCTGAAGAATTTTGAAGCTATGTGTAGATCCTGGAGGTAACAAGTAGTCGATTGATCATTGGTATGCAATCATGGTACTCAAAGGGATAATAAATTCAAAGACTATTGCAGCCAATGAAGTGTACATGTAGAATAAGGTTTCTCATGGCAACTGTACACACTGAGTTAAATTCCAGTGGATCTAACATTTCAAAATTTCTTGAAACATAACAATAGTAGTGAAAGCTCAAAATTTATTAATATATTTCTTGTTGGTCTTTCTTTCTTTCGATGCACAGGTGTTAGGCTGTAGTTAAAGGCATGTACATGCTTGTTTGAGACAGTGTTTAAATGACTGTTTTGAGCCTTATTTAGGAACAAATAAATTCAGATATGTAGGAGAGTTTCAGAACTGAGTCATGTAGAAAATAATATAATCTCTTATGACAGACTTGTTATGGCATATTTGAGCACATTACAGGTCTAAGATTTTTGGAGCAGGTTTCAACATTTTTGGAGCAATCCTTAAGCACACACAGTTACATATTTTTGGGAGGTTGATAACTGATACAAAAGTCGATGTAGCTTTTATCTTGGCCATATATTTAACCCAATTTTTCAACTGGATGTTGATTGTACTCAAATATAAGGAACAACATTGCAAGGAGCTGGCAAAAATTGAAATCCTGCTCAATGTTTCTCTTCTTTTTATTCCGAACTCTCTAAGATAATTACAACCCTAAATTAGGTACTTCAAGAATAGCTCAAGTTGTTCTATGCACGTCACAATAAATTTTAGGCTCTACACCACCCCTTGTCAAAGCTCTAACATGTGACTGCACACTAAGAATAAATATTACACTACTCAATCCTAGTGCCACGTAAATACCCAGGAACAGGGTTAAAAGGAACCTCCGACAAACAATCTTAATAACTTTGTACATTCAAATAGTAAGAAAAGTGTAATACATACAATTTTGAAGGTAAATAGAGTGACCTCATTTACCGAGACTAGATCTTGTGGAATTGCAAGCAACCAAGAGAAGATTACAAGTACTGTGGAACTGATCCAATTTCTTTGTGCACAACATGAAATCTCACCTTTTGTGTAGGAGAAAAATACTTCCAAATATCACCAACTAAACTGAAGTATATAAAAACATTGTTGCATTGTATCTTTGCAGTAAAAAGGAAGTCCAGTTTCACCTAATGAAGTGCAATATTCACATATAAAGAGGGCATGGTGAATGGAAAACTTCAGATTTCATGCCATTGTTTAATTGCCTAGATAACACCCCTATTTTTGCATGCTAAAATCATTTACAACCAGACATGTCTTGAAAACTACCTATTTAATGAATAGTTTTAGTCCAAAGTACAAACACTTAGAGGGAACTACTTCCACAATTCACCAACTAAAGTACAATATACGAACTAAAAATAATAGCAACGTCTCCACTTATTGTTTGGAATATTCCCCTCCTTGCAGTTTCTATTGCAATATCTGTCTATATGATTTAAATTGGAAAAAAAAAATACATTTCAAAGGTTGCAAGACGTTTTGAGCATTTTCTATTGGTTTCGAGGTGATTTCACTGCCAACAGGGTGCAATTCATAGGACACCTAAATGCACATATGCCTTTTGGTAATCATCTCCAGTGATGCCCCTATAAATGAAGAATCTAAATTGGGTAGATTATGAATTCTAGAATAATTCAGAGAAGATGGGCATGATTTTTGTAAGAATAAACCACAGATACCAGGCTTTCATAGTCTTGAAAACTACAAGTAGAACCACAGTGTAGGCTATTAGTATTAACAAACGCCAAAATACCTAGGAACAGAAAAATAAAAACTGTACATGGAACCAACCACCCTCAGAAAGTAGCAAATGATAGTTATTTTTGGAATGGATTTCCCCGTGATAGATCATGAGTAGAATGACATGGATATTATATTTTCATATATGTTCACAAGGGTTCATAGAACTTGTAGTTGAGAACCATCAACAATAATAGCAATAAAGAGGTCATGTAGGTTATTGTAGCTTATCTTTGAAATATGCCAAACTCATACAAGTAATCCATAAGCTATATTTGGTACCCTACTCGAGTACTACATGAAGAATTTTGAAGCTATGTGTAGATCCTGGAGGTAACAATTAGTCGATTGATCATTGGTATGCAATCATGGTACTCGAAGGGATAATAAATTCAAAGACTATTGTAGCCAATGAAGTGTACATGTAGAACAAGGTTTCTCATGGAAACTGTACACACTGAGTTAAATTCCAGTAGATCTAACATTTCAAAATTTCTTGAAACATAACAATAGTAGTGAAAGTTCAAAATTTATTAATATATTTATTTTTGGTCTTTCTTTCTTCGGATGCACAGGTGTTAGGCAACAGTTAAAGGCATGTACATGCCTGTTTGAGACAGTGTTTAAAGGACTGTTTTGAGCCTTATTTAGGAACAAATAAATTCAGATCTGTAGGAGAGTTTCAGAACTGAGTCCTGTGGAAAATAATATAATCTCTTATGACAGACTTGTTATGGCATATTTGAGCACATTTCAGGTCTAAGTTTTTTGGAGCAGGTTGCAACATTTTTGGGAGCAGTCCTTAAGCACACACAGTTACATATTTTCGGGAGGTTGATAACTGATACAAAAGTCGATTGTAGCTTTTATATTGGCCATATATTTACCCAATTTTTCAACTGGATGTTCATTGTACTCAAATATAAGGAACAACATTGCAAGGAGCTTGCAAAAACTGAAATCCTGCTCAATGCTTCTTTTCTTTTTATTCCAAACTCTCTAAGATAATTACAACCCTAAATTAGGTACTTCAAGAATATCTCAAGTTGTTCTATGCATGTCGCAATAAAGTTTAGCCTCTACACCACCCCTTGTCAAAGCTCCAACATGTGACTGCACACTAAGAATCAAGATTACACCATTCAATCCTAGTGCCATGTAATGACCCAGGAACAGGGGAAAAAGGAACCTTCCACAAACAATATTAATAACTTTGTACATTCAAATAATAAGAAAAGTGCAATACATACAATTTTAAAGGTAAATAGAGTGACCTCATTTATCGAGACTAGATCTTGTGGAATTACAAGAAACCAAGAGAAAATTACAAGGATTGTGGAATTGGTCCAATTTCTTTGTGCACAACATGCAATCTCACCTTTTGCGCAGGAGGAAAATACTTCTAAATATCACCAACTAAACTAAAGTATATAAAAAAATGGTTGCATTGTATCTTTGCAGTAAAAGGGAACTTCAATTTCACCTAATGAAGTGCAATATTCATATATAAAGTGGGCATGGCGAATGGACAGCTTCAAATTTCATGCCGTTGTTGAATTGCCTAGATAACACCCCTATTTTTGCATGCTAAAAATATTTACAACCAGGCATGTCTTGAAAACTACCTAGTTAATAAACAAGTTTTAGTCCAAAGTACAAATGCTTAGAGGGAAAGACTTCCACAATTCACCAACTGAAGTACAATATATGAACTCAAAATAGCAGCAATGTCTCCACTGTTGGAAATACTTGGGAGGGGGGGAGGGGGGGAATATAAGGCACAACGGACACAGAAGTTGCATACCTCTGAATCAAACCTCAGATCTGTTGAGTGATAGCTACAGGACTTTGGACCTGTTTGGCAGCCTTGGACAAGAGATAGGTATAGGACTTCAGACCTTCAGCAAAAATTGTTCCTATGTTTGATCCAGAAACATTGAAACTTACGAACTTGAGGATAACAATGGATCTATAGCTTCAAGAACTCAAGTATTAGCTCCCCTCATAATTCCTTGAATAATGTCTTCCAAAACATGATTCTATATTTATAAATACCCTACCTGTCCAAGAGTATTCCCATCTTGAATATGGGATCCTAAAGCTCGCTAAAAATATCCCAACAAAATTCCCTGATCTAAGCCTAATTTATTTGAATGCAGTTTCATTCATGAAGACGGGGTCACAGCAAAATTACTAAGAGAAAGACCTGCAACAAATTTTATGGATGATTTGATTATCTATGCTACAGAAAACTGTGGAGGAAAAAAAAAGACACACTTAAGATCGCTGGATTTGGGCATATCTCTGAAATGCCTACAAAATTGTGATTGTCAGATCTGTGTAAGCCACAAGAAGAGCCACACTAGGCCTGTGTAGGCTGCAGGAAGGGATGCAGTATAAGCTTGTGTTAGGCTGTAGTTAAAGGCATGTTCAGGCCTGTATGAGACACTATTTAAAGGACTGTTTTGAGCCTTATTTAGGAACAAAAAAATTCAGATCTGTAGGAGAGCTTCAGAACTAAGTCCCGTGGAAAATAATTACGCCAGAGGCATTCTCTTTGTTGGAGTGGGGTGACCAAACACTGTTCACCCCCCCCAATCAAAACATTTTCTCATTGCCCTTCTATCGAATAAAAAATTGACAACTGTCGCCTCCAGATTCGTCCTCTCGTTCAGACTGTCGGTCACCCAACATCCATTTAATGCGCCTCCGATGTACCCTTTGCATGCTTGTGCAAATGCTAGTATATTCTGTTATGATAGACTTGTTATGGCATATTTGAGCACATTTCAGGTCTAAGTTTTTTGGAGCAGGTTGCAACATTTTTGGGAGCAGTCCTTAAGCACACACAGTTACATATTTTTGGGAGACTTTGTGAAGCAGTCTTTGAGATTGGAGAATAATCATTGAACCTTATTGAAGGAGGCTTATTGAATATTTTCCATGTTCATATAGGTTGCTTACTAAGGCAGACATCCTTGTGGTATTGTTGAAGATCTATTGAGGACTTGAAGAAGCAAATTTTGGAGGCATTCTTAGAGACTGGATGTATTGCTAAAGCCCTCATGGAGTAACAGTCCCATGCTTAGGATGGAGAACATTTCCAAGTTCTTGCTTCTCTCCAATTACAAAATTAACAAAATTATTGCTGCAGCTTTGTCTAGCATTATTGCTTATTGATTTAGATTGTTTATTCTTTACATTTCTAAGTTTTGAATGGCTAGACCACGGTCACCTCTAAAAAGTCCCTTTAGGGGCTGTAGAAACTAAAAATAAGGGAAAGGATTGTGTCAAAACTCTTTTAGCATCCAAGTACAATGAATTCATAATAGTAGCAAAGACGATGATCTAACCATCAATTGAAGAAACATTGACAGTGTTGTCATAGAAACTATACTCCCCTAGTGAACCCAACCACACCCTGACTTCAGTTTGGGTGGAGAATGTCGAGCAATTAATCCTAGTCATAATCACAACCTAGAAGAAAGAGGTAATCGATGTGACTATCATAGCAAGATACTAGAGCTTATGGTGTATGAAGGTAACCACCGCCCCGATGAACAAAGACAAGAACCTTTGATCAAGGTATCTAAGAAGACAAAAATTTAGGCATATAATTATTGAAGAGGAAAATGCATCCTATGTCATTGTGTTCACTAAATTTGAAATTTAAAACTTGAATTTAGACATACCTTAAAGTTGCAAGCAAACTTTGTCAACTGTTTATACAAACTCGTCATATCTTAAATGGATCAACAATGGTCACTACTTAATGCAAGCCAATGAATGATTATATAATTCTAACATTATAGTTAAATTCAAAGACAAACATGAACCAAGTGACTCAGATTCTATCTACACAAAAATATTGTCAGAAACAGAGCAATGAAAGGAGTGCATTGCTTTAAGTTTCAACAGAGCTTGGATATTCCTCACATGGAACTTGAGGACTATATTATCGAGGACTAGTGGATCTTTGGAGGCCATGTCTTGCTTGGTCAATTGAAGACCCTAACAGACTCTTGAAAGAAAATTAATTTTTACTTTTCAAGACCAACCACACCATTACTCAGTTCTTGTAATCACCCAATTCTTCTTATAAAGATACAAGGCAATTCCATCTTTCCTAGCATATGCTAATTTTATTGAATGATTTGAATGATTGATAGTGTGAGAAAGGGTCCTGAATGCAGAGGAGGAATATCAGCAGGAGGGTAGGAAAAAAAATTCTACCACTCTTGCAATCACCCTAGAAGACTTAGCACGTGATGACATGGGTATCATGCCATGCCTTTTTTCTACACCGGAAAATGGAAATTCAACCAACATATGACAAAATCCTGAGCGCAGATTGAGACAATGGACCAGACTGTAGTTCTAATTTTCCTGAGAATGAGAGTAATAAGACACTCATTAATGAAGGGGAATCCTGAAGATCCCTTAAGGTTCTAGAGACCAACACTCCTATCTGTAATTTTGACTATGGTAGAAACTTTGGAACCCATAATTATGTGCATCTCCAATCAGCATTGCTTATTAAATTTGAATAGAACAGTGCAAGGTCTGCTATTTTTTCCTTTGACAGTCATCCTACATATGACATGGACTCTAATGAGGAATAAAAGAAGGTTGATCATATCATCAAGCCGTTTTGTGAACCATATGAGACAAAGGTAGAAAGGTCCATTCCATTTGTTGAAGGAATCCTTATTGAAGATGAATAGTCTTGTCATATTGAAAGAACAAACCAATATCTAGGAAAACAAGAGGACTTATGCAAACCCATAATTGATTAACTACATAGTGAGCAAAATCATTTCCACGTTTGTCTCAGATTTCCTTGAATAATGTCTGCCACAACATGATGCTATATTTATCAATACCCTACCTTGAATATGGGATCCTAAAGCTCGCTAAAAAGATCCCAGCAAAATGCCCTGATCTAAGCCTAATTTATCTGAATGCAGTTTCATTCATGAAGATGGGGTCACAACAAAATTACTAAGAGAAAGACCTGCAACAAATTTATGGATGATTTATCAGCATGCATAGGGTTGAGCTATGGAAGGTCATTATTCATAAAAAAAAACACCCAAATCCATACTAGAGTGATGAAGTTGATAATTTAGTGAAGACAAGAATGTCTCAAAGCTTAAGCATACCACAAATTCCAGCACTCCAGGGAAAAACGAATGAAGCCATCAAACTATTGCCTGCAAGGTTTCAAACTTCAAGGTAATATCCTTTACCTCCAAGACATAGAGTGCATAGACTAAAATGGTTACCAAACATTAGTATCCCTGGGATTTGGACTGACACATCAATATAGGATTTATATAATAAAATTTCACTGAGCTTTCACAACATTAAGACCATGTTATGCTATGATTATGAACAAGATCCAAAATTGACAAAGCACAATTTAATGGGTATTGATTAGTCAAAATTACCATGTGGATCAACTACTCATATCGAAATGATGGTATATCAGATTAGGTGTGGGTTGCACTTGCATTTGAAAGAGTGAACACAACGTGGATAAAGAAAATTGACTACACTAGGAACCTCGACAATGGGGTTCTAATAACATTGCCAAAAATAAAAAATTAACATAGTACAATTTAATGAGCATTGATTAGTCAAAATTACAATGTGGATCAACGACCTGTGTCAAAATGATGGTATATTGGACTAGGCGAGGGTTGCAATGGCATTGGAAAGAGTGAACACAAC
Source organism: Pinus albicaulis (assembly GCA_034641835.2). NCBI lineage: Eukaryota > Viridiplantae > Streptophyta > Pinopsida > Pinales > Pinaceae > Pinus > Pinus albicaulis. The sequence continues at coordinate 1,279,415,435 of CM076581.1, read as the reverse complement.
ATGAATAAAGAGTCACTTGGAGAAGGAATACAAGGAATCATAGTCTTGGTTGCATGTATAGGGATGGTCAAACAAGCAAGTAGAAGCATTTGGGACACCATCAAAATTGGCAACTCATTTTTCTAAGAGACATCCAAAAGCGCATTTTTTTATAGGGAAAACCTTAAAATCATCCTTTTGGAAAATGCAACCTTCACATAAGGGAAAATTTTCCATCTACGTTTCCCACAGAGATATGTAGAGAAATGTTTCTTCAATCGTCCGAAAAAAAAGGGAAAGTAAAAAACCCTTTTGGGAAAATCTATTTCCCTCTATGTTTCACTGCATTTCCAAAAATAGATATGTGGAAAAATGTTTCTTGGAGCATCCTGCAAGAAAAAGACACATTGGGAACATGGGAAACATGGAAGTGCCCCCTCCTACCCTAAGGGACACATCCCGGTAGAACAATAGTTTTTTCATTCATTTAGTGCCATTTCTAAGTCATCATTGCTCATTTGTTTATGAATACAAAGTTTATCATATACTACTATGTTGAATGGTAAGCATGTATCAAAGCCCTATAACAAGAGGAGCTGCTTCGGATAGAATCAAGGCCAAGGCCTGAAAATTGGGACTAAACTTTCATAGTTGCAATATAAGCATGTGGACAGCAACACAGTGGAAATTCATTATAATACAGAGACCTTACAAAACCATATTTTCTTGATGATCAAAGAGGCTTCGGTATTTCACTTGCACTAAGCATAGCATATATTGTCATCTATGGGTAAGGTACATCTATAAGACCTCATTTACAGATACTTCCAAAAGTCTGCCTTGGAAAGATTACTTTTATTTTAACAATAAAAAAACTTCTATAACAATTTTTGTTGACTACTGTAAAAGCATAGCTCTGAAAGAATGGAAAGGTGTTGTGGGCTATATCTAACATGCAGAAATCAAGAACTGAATAAGTAGGAAGTGATGTTAGCCCAAATCATGGTGTAAACTGACTAGTATTAAACTTTTTCCACTTCGTACCGTCACACTAGTGTGTTTGTAGCAAAAAATCGGTACTGTTGAAGGTATAACTATGGCAATGTAAAAGAAAATATCCACAGTGCAAAATTTTCAATTTGAACCATATATATGAACTTAAAACACATTTTGGATAAGAAGTACATACTTGTTCAAATGCTGAGCAAAATTCCAGAAGCTGCAATGCTGATCCAACATCATTTGACGAAAATTCTATGCCTGCAATCAACTGCATTGGCTTCCCTTGAGGAAAAATTATTTCATCCATCTCTTTCTTGCCTTTGCATTTCTTCTTCTTCAAATTCACTTTTTCTTCAACAACCTATAACTGAAAATCAGATACAAAAATAGACTGATCATTGATCCCCTTGATAACATAATTCTTTCCAGGTTTGTCTATATTGTCTGATTTTCTTTTCTTTGTTTGCTTCATATCGACCTTTAGAACATGTTCACTTTCTGTTGGCATCATATTTCCAGCGTTACAATTAATTTCAGAGGAATGATTTTTGTTTGATTTTGGGCCCTTTTTTCCCTCGAGAGGCCCTATGCTTTCATGAATAGCCATGAAATTTTGTGCGTCTTTACTTGCAGTCACGACCTTATCTTCAAGGTTACCATTTTCATTTTTTGTAATGCAAGGGGATTCTGTTGTATCTGACTGTCTCTTTTTCATTTACAATGTTACTTGCCAACTGCCCCTCTTCACAAAGACTCTTTATTGGAAGATCTGTCTGAGTCTTGACCTTGCTTTTTCTCTTGGAATTACTTTTGGTATTTATTGATTTGCCAGTCAGAGCACGTGTATTAAATATCTTCTTCTCATCATTGTCAATATTACAATCCAGATTTCCCTCATTCAAATTGACCTCCATTTTTACCATATTAATTCTTTTATGATTCTTCCCCACTCTCAGAACTGGAAGAGACTCTCATGCACAAAGGTGTTTTATTTCTGATAGTTTCTTCTGTCCTAGCTCTCTTTAAAAGGAAGGTTGGTCCAATTCACCAGTGAACCACTGGGGTGGAAACCTACCCCATCTATGGCTCCCACCCAGAAAACTGTGACAATAACCAAATTAGTTGCAAATAATCCACCAGCCGAAAAATAAGAAATAATGCGCAAATATTTTAGCCAAACAGTCGGTAGCACTATCACTGCAGCTAAAATTCAAAATGAATAGAGAGAACTTAGTTCAATCCCCACAACATAAAAATGAAAACCTGGAAAAAGCCTTGTCAAATTGTCCCCCTCCAGTATGATAAACTCTACACAATATGCATCCTCCTGGGTAGAAGAATCCTCCTTCTCCAAAGTGAGCCACTCTTCATCGTCATCTTCATGAAATCGCTCATCCTCATTCTGCTCTTCAATGCTTTTTTCACTCCCTCCATCACCACTATCATCAAACAAGTCGATAGTAGACTCGTCTGGCTCCATTGATGAAATGGGTATTCGGAAGCAATCTCTGTGAATATTCAGCTCAAGAAATTACACTACGGCAGTTGCAAGAACAAGACCCACAACAAAAGCCAGCAGCCAAAACAAAGTGATGTGTTTTGGGCGGGAGAAATGTTATTTTAATTCGAGGTTTAAAATTTAAAATTTAAACTAAAAATGAATATTCCCTCTTTCGATTTTTAATATCACTTTATTTTTAATATTATGGATGTTGAGTGCATTATGTTATTTCTTGTAATGTCAACTATTTTTTAAAAGGAAGCTTCAAAAATAAATTCAATTTCATTCTAATAAATTTATTTTAAAAACATTGATGATGAACCACACAATGAGTGGCTTGAAAGGCGTTGCATTTAAAAAAATTATGTGACTTATCTCGAAGAGTTTTTAAAGAAATTAATTATTAAAATAAAATTGAGATAAAGTAATAAATTTAAGAGAGGTTTTTGCAACCCATGGTTTTGCACATGGTATCCCACCTTGCCAACAAGAGAGAATTACCTGATCATAGGTCCCAACTAGACTTGCTCTCGATTGTAATGGTTAATCCCAACGGGTTTTAAGGATTGTTGTAAGGGTTAGGGGAATAATGAGTTAGTGGTTAAGGGATTAATGATTAGGGGCTCAGGGGTTAGGGGATTTAGCCGTATTTAGGGGTTAGGGGAATAATGAGTTAGTGGTTAAGGGATTAGGGATTGGAGCTAGGGGAATAATGAGTTAGGGGTTAAGGGCTAGGAATTGGGGGGTTAGGGGATTTAGGGGTTAGGGGAATAATGAGTTAGTGTTTAAGGGATAAGGGATTAGGGGCTTAGGGGATTTAGGCACAGTTAGGGGTTAGGTGAATGATGAGTTGGTGGTTAAGAGATTAAGGATTAGGGGATTTAGCAGTTAAGGATTTTAGGGGTTAGGGGTGAGCCGTTAATGGGTTATGGGTTAAGCAATAATAGTTTAGGGGTTTAGGGGTTAAGGGGTTAGGGGTTTAGGTGTTAGTGGTTTAGGGGTTTAAGGGTTTAGAGGTTTAGGGTTTAGGGGGTTAAATGGGTTAGGGTTTTAGGGGTTTAGGGGGGTTAAATGGGTTAGGGGTTTTGAATTGGGGTTTAAGGGTTAAAGGTTTAGAGGTTTAGGGTTTAGGGGGTTAAGTGGGTTAAGGGTTTAAGGGTATAGGGGGTTAAATGGGTTAGGGGTTGGGAATTGGGGCTTAAGTAGGTTAGGGGTTTAAGGGTATAGGGGGTTAAATGGGTTAGGGGTTGGGAATTAGGGGTTAAGGGGTTAAGGGGTTAGACGTTTAGGGTTTAGGGGGTTAAATGGGTTAGGGGTTTAGTGGGTTAGGGGATTTAACAATTAAGGATTTTAGGGGTTAGGGGTCATTAGGGGTTAATGGGGTTAGGATTTAGGGGGTTAAATGGGTTAGGGTTTTAAGGGATTAGAGGGTTAAATGGGTTAGGTTTTTAAGGGATTAGGGGGTTAAATGGGTTAGGGGTTGGGAAATAGGGTTTAAGGGGTTAGGGATTAAGGGTTGGAGTTTTAGGGTTTAGGGAGCTAAATGGGTTAGGGGTTTAGAGGTTTAGGGGGTTAGGGGATTTAGTAGTTAAGGATTTTATGGGTTAGGCGTTAAGGGGTTAGAGGTTTAGGGTTTAGGGGATTAAATGGGTTAGAGGTTTAGAGGTTTATGGGGTTAGGGGGTTTAGCAATTAAGGATTTATGGGTTAGGGGTTAAAGGGGTTAGGGTAGGGGGTTAAACGGGTTAGGGTTTTAGGGGGTTAAATGGGTTAGGGGTCAGGAATTAGGGGCTAATGGGTTAAGGGTTTAGAGGTTTAGGGTTTAGGGGGTTAAATGGGTTAGGGGTCGGTAATTAAGGTTTAAGGGGTCAAGGGTTAAGGGTTTAGAGGTTTAGGTTTTAGGGGGTTAAATGGGTTAGGGGTTTAGGGGGTTAAATGGGTTAGGGGTTAAGGGTTTAGGGTTAGGGGTTAAGGGTTTAGAGGTTTAGGGTTTAAGAGTTAAATGGGTTAGGGGTTTAGAGGTTTAGGGGGTTAAATGGATTAGGAGTTGGGAATTAGTGTTTAAGGGGTTAAGGGTTAATATGATAGTTTCGGTGGTCTCTATTTGTGCATAATAGTTGCTTATTCTTTAGGTCTCAATGTAACAATTTTGTAGGTATTGTTGCTTGTTGCCATGTCTTCTCTATTTATTAATTTCTAGTATTTGTTAGCCATTTATTTACATTTATTGATGAAAATGTCTATTGCAATTAAACCAAATGTATGTTCAATCTCCAGTTTCAATCTCAACCACAGTGTTGTCACACAATTTAAGTTTCGAGAATGGACATCTGATGAAATCTCAATAACCACACTGAACCTCATGACTGCTACAGAAAATCTTAGTTCGAGTGTCCCATATTGATGAGAAAGTTGGCTCTTATACTCTTGCTCCACCTAACTGTGTCCTGGAAATACCCTTTTTTATGGAAAAAACATGCTAATGTTGTCGACATTGTCCCTTAATAGACCAAGGAAACAAATGAGACTGAGAGGAATGGAAAGCACTACAAAGTTGGAGAGAGTACAAAAGACTATGATGATTTAAAGGATAAGCTTGAAGAATGTAACAGTGCTAAAACAACTAAAATTTGTCCCAAACAAACAGTTGATAATGTGAAACCTTCTTCCGTACTAGTCAAGCAAGACTACATTCATGTGAGAGCAAGAAGAGTCCAAGCGGTTGATAAGCACAGCCTAGAAAAGAGGTTATGCTTCCCTCTTTTTAATGAAATATTTGATCTACATTTTGTCTATCGAAGATTAAAAATTTTAACCTTGCTAACAAGGGGGAATTAACCCGATCGTAAGTCCCAACTAGACCTAATCTCGTTTGGAATGGCTAATCCCAATGAGTTTTAAGGATTGTTTTAAGGGTTAGGGGAATAATGAGTTATTGGTCAAGGGATTAGGGGCTTAGGACTTAGTGTATTTAGGTGCATTTAGGGGTTAGGGGAATAATGAGTTAGTGGTTAAGCGATTAGGGATTGGGATTAGGGGAATAATGAGTTAGTGGTTAAGGGGTTAGGGGGACAGAGAGAGAGAGATAGGGAGAGGAGTGAGAGAGGTAGAGAAGGGTAAGAGAGGGAGACAGTGACACAAAGATAGAAGTGGGACAGAAAGAAGGAGAGATGGAGGGATAGAATGAGAGGATTGAAGGGTAGAGAGAGAGAGAGAAAGAGATGGAGGTAGGAGAGAAAGGGAGAGAGAAGAAGGACAAGAGATAGGACTTAAGAGAGAGAAACCAGTATCATAGAAGAAAGAATATGTGACCAAATTACTCTATAGGGAGATGGGAGATAGGGGCACCCTACCTACCTAACTAAATTTCTAAGCCAAATGTGGTGTGATCGTCTATAATGGTGGTCGATTATACGAGGAGGCATTGTATTTTTAATGTGATATGCAAAAAACATGTACCAAACCTAACCATTTCACATTCACCAATGTTCTATCTTGGTGTGCTAATTTGGTAAATTTGGAACATGGCAAAGGAGTCTTGTTTTGTGATCACCTCCCACGAGGATTCACCAATTGTGAGAACACAACGCTTGTGGTTGCATCTTCTAAATCATCATCACTTCCACCAACACCTGATCCAATAACGCTAGTATAAAAAGTCTCATGCTCTTAGTAGCCAAAAGGAACATAATGCATGTGACCTCAATCTCTTCTACATACTTGTAGCTCTCCTCCCAAATCAAAGCCACTAGCGTTGTGTGTTCACTTTGCCCTAAATCTTGTACAAACATCCCGAGATAAGGAACTATTGCACCAAGGTATGGATCCTCTATGTGTCATATCCACTTAAGGAGAACATGTTCCAAACAATAGGTAAATTCTCACAACTATCCCTTTGTGGGATGTTGAGAACTCCAAAATTCCACATGCTCATTAATTAAATCTATAAATTGAGAACTTTCGTACAAGACTTGAAGTCGTACTGAACTTGGACCAAAAGTCTCAGGATCTGGGTAGCGCAAAGGAACACCTGCAATATGATTTGTACTATTCTCATCTAGATCATTTTGCATGGATATCTCCTAGAGTTGAAATGCATATTCCAAGTTCCATAGAACATCTCCCATGGAAGGCATGTCGAAGCTCATCTCTTCCAAGAACTTTTCTTTAGTCTCCATAAACATTTTCAGAGAACCAGAGTTGATGGTCCCAAGAAGGTGAGGGTCAATTATTTTTTCAAGCTTGCCCTTTTTCTGCCAATGCACTTCCCATTCTTCTATATTGAATTGTTCTTTAGGAAAAACAAGATTACGAGTTTCCCTTGCACATAAGAACTCCAGTAACACTACTCCAAAAGAATACACATCAAATTTCTCTTTCATTTGCTTCGTTCTGAAGTATTCAAGATCAAAGTACCCAAGGGCCAAAAATACCTTTGGATCCAGTCTTTGAATGTCCAAATTCCACCAGTCCCTAGTCCCTCTTTTGTATTTTTTTGCATCTGGTGCAAATTTTTGTCAACAAACCCAATTGAGGTGAGACTAGACCACCTGTTTTTTAACTGCCTGCATGTACTCTTTTTTTCCTACATGACTATAACATTGTCTTTAAAAAAAACAAAGGTTCATACATCATTAAAAAATTATTTAAGTTTCATACTTAAATTAATAAATTTTCATACCTATTTGCTAAATAAGTCCATAAATATATATTTTAGGTTTACCTATTTAGTATTTATCAAATGTAAATATGATGATTTAATACTATATTTAAATGAACTCACATTTCTAACATAAGAAATTTTATATTTATCTGTTTATTAAATGTAAATATGAATATTTAACCTCAGATTTAAAAAACTCACACTTAACATAAATCAATGAAACTTTATGGCCAAATATTAAATATAAATATAAATATTAATTTGGTTATCTAATTAATATTAAAACTTTTACTAAAATTATAATGAAGGCATTAGTGTAAAGTTGATATATGATTATACATGCAATTATGTTAATTGTAGATGAATCCATCTGCACTGTTAAACTTTAGAGACAAAAGGGTATTCATAATTTTAACACTGTAAATTTAGAGACCCCTTTGTCTCTAAATTTTAACACTGCAAATGGATTCAAAGACACCTATAGTGAAATATAACACTTCGGTACCAAAATTGCAATTTTCCATATATGGAGTGACACAATTAAAAATTACTAACATAAATGACTAATTCATGTACTTGTTGTACTTGTTATTTGGCCATATTTTTATTCTTGGACTATAATAGTCATTTACATTAATCATTATTAATTTTGTCACTTATTATCTAGTCATATATTTTAATCCTAGACTAAATTAGTCATTTAAGTTAGTCGCTTTTACTTTAGTCACTTATTATCTAGTCATATATTTTATCCTTAGACTAAATTAGTCGTTTAAGTTAGTCGATTTTAGTTTAGTCACTTGTTATCTAGTCGTATATTTTATTCTAAGACTAAATTAGTCATTTAAGTTAGTCATTCTTAGTTCGGTCCCATAAAATTGCTCAAATTTAGTAGTAGTTCACTTGAAATAATTGCGGTGACTAACATTTTTAGTCACCTAGTCATTAATATCATCATTTTTTACTAGTGTTACCCGATCCCTTTCTCAGATCTCTTCAAGTCCCGACAATGGAACCATTTGTTGGCTTGAGGGGTCCTGACCCAGGTTCGGTGTGCAAGGTTTGCCAACAAACCCCTACACTACTAGCCCTTTCGGCAGTGACCTGCTTGCGCAGGTCACAGTCTCACCCGAAGTAGTATGGGTGGGTGCTGGAACCAGGTTTTCGCACCCTGAGAAAGGAAGGGTAAGGCAATCAGGGCTACGTTCTGCTCAGATTATCTCTGTGTAGGGTCAAGTATATGTCCGATTTCATCCATGTGCACTAGATATACAAATAGAAGATTTTCATAATCTTAACACAGCATTATATACCCAGACAGAATAGATCTAGATTTACTTTAATACACAGACTTTCGCAACATAATATAACCAAAGAAGAATAGATCCAATCATTTAATATACAGACCTTCGCAGTGCAAAGACAGAGAAATGCAGAGCAGAGTAATTATCAACAATTCATTCAATAGTACTCACAAATTTAGATCCAATAATATTGCATATTCATTCATTCATTACCCTTACAATTCCCTTCCCAACCTGCGCACACAACAGCAGGGTCTGCACACAGCTGGACTAGGATCTCCGCGCACACAGCCAGCAGGAGTCTGTTCCCCCAAAAACCCCAACAGATCATTTACACAACAGATCGCATCAATAGCTTAGCCAATTCTTACCTCTTATAATCCGAAATGCCTCTCTATTTATAACAATCTAGCTTTGCCATTCCTATGGTTTGCAACCCATGGTTTTCGGACCCCTAGTTTACCCTTTAACCCCATTACAATGCTTTTTGGGGCTTTGACCCACCCCAAAACCCCTGTGCTATACTAAATATAACAAAAATAACCAAAATGGGTCGGTTTTGTAGCTTTTTAGGAGACCCCATTCCAACAGCTTCCATGTGATGGTGACATATGGCATCCGAGACTGGTTGGGATCAATATGAAAGTTCCTATGGAATAATATCAAATCACCACATTGAGTGTATCTTCTCCCGCATATACATATTTTCTTGTAAAACAACTATTCTAGCTCACTTATGCATAATATTGATGAAAAAAATCATGAACTATAGGAGGAGGAGCGTCTTTGTGCCAATTCTTCTTGAAATATAAGTGTCATAACAAAGCTTAAATTCAACATGATATCAACAACGACACATGTCACATATTGTATTAGGCTGAATAAACCATTGTTTCAATTTATAAAACATATATATGGACATCTTCACATGGTGATTGTTTTCCTGAAATTCCTTGAATAATGCAACTTTTTTCATTTCTAAAATGTGCTTAGAGTGATCTACATACTCACCTTTAGCTATCCGATGGCATATGACATAATTTCTATCTGGAATAGCACGTGAATGATTCTCCCAGAACTCTACCACAACTGCTTTTCATCTTACTATAAGGTTGTCTTGGTAGTGTTTTGCTGGTGATAAGATCCCAACAAGTAGATTCATCATTTCCATTTACTCAAACCTTGAATTTGGTATGCTTGTGCGATTTTTTTCTCTAGACATGGAGCAATTTTGACATTGTTTCCAAATTTTTTTGTCTTGATTACTTGCTACAACAATAAAATTTGTAATTTCCTTATGAGAAGCTCAAACATCGAGTTTTATTTATTTTCAAAAGATGGAGAATGCATTTGATATATTTTTAGTGACATTTATACGTGGCTTCCTGCTTTTAACATCTTGGATACCCAAAATCTTTGTGGCATGTTATAGATCTTTATGTTTAAGAAACCCATGCAGTATCTCAGCTTGTGCAACAACCAAATGTTTCTCAACACATTGTTGAATGATGTCACTGACATGCTCTCTAACATTTGAAGCATGGATATGCTCCCCGAGGTCCATTGTTGTGCTTGCATCCAAATTTTCTGCAAACCTTCCACACCTTTCCAAACCACTGTTGCTCCATGTTATCATATCAATTTGAGAGGGAACGACCCTTACTTCTGGTGGTTGATTAGCTTGATAGGGCACATCTTATTCCTCTAGTGGTTGATTATCTTGATAGGGAACATCTTGTTCCCCTAGTGACAATTAATCAACTTAATAGGGAACATCTTGTTTCTCTAGTGGTTTATCAACTTGATTAAGCACATATTGTTCTTCTAATGGTTGATTAGTGTGCTACACGCCCTTCCCATATTTATCCACTTTTACAATATCCCCAGGGTAAATGTGAGGTGAGTGCTACTGTGACATGACTTGACCTCCAAGTTACATATATGCAATTGGGGTCGATAAACCAACAATTGTACTAGCATCCCTCAAAGACCACAAATAACTCAGAAGTCTACAAACCAACCCAGGTGGTAAATCCATGAACTAGAACATTATTCCATTGTTAATTCACCCCAACCGCACTCACAACAAGGAAAGGGTGCATTTATAGGCCTCCAACCGGACCCAAAGGCCTACTTCCATGCGGTTATGGCCTAAAATCCCCTGTTTTGTGCCAGCAATCCCAAGATCTGAGCCACTTTTCCAGGCTAGCCTCCAGAAAAATACCTAGAACTTTCTGTAAATTTCCAAAATCATAATTAACATGGTGACAATTCCAAAAATTCAATCTTGAAGCTAGAAATTGACTTCGACTGACTAGAACGCGATAGGCATCTCGTAAAACATATAATAAACATGTAAGTTACAGGTCATGAATGAATATCTGATATTAAAGATTTGAACTTCATTTAAGAATCACTAAGAAGGTATAATTCCCTCTCAAGTAGCTACAACAACACTTGTTAGCCCATGAATTCATCAACCATTCAATCACTTACTAAATCATGAACAAGAGCCATTGCTAGAGCACATCATATAAGAAACAAATAACTATCATAGAAACCATGGGAAAATAACCATCAAATCAACATAATAACAAGTAGAATTTCTCATAAATCACAATATAAAAATATCTCTTATTAACATATTAAAAATCCAACCAAGTCAGGGACTTCCACATACCACCTGACTATAGATTGAGCTAAATCGAATATTTCTTTCAGCCAGTCAGCCCCGTGCCATATTCCAAGCATGAATGTGGGATCTCATGGGATAAACAAAGAGATAAACAACTAGGGAATCTAGAGGTTAAACAAGCTCCACCCTCAAACTACTGTGATCTCACCTAAACCAGTCCCAATATCACAAACCCAAACCAAGCTTGGATACCTCAACATTTCTTCACCATACCTTGATGAATTTTCCTATCTCCACCCACATGTTGAGGGATTTTTCCATAGTACCAATATTTTGAAATACCTTGTAAGGACCATAGTACTTTGGCGATAATTTATTATCCTTATTAGCTTGCTTGAGGGACATCTTTTTGTATGGTTGTAGCCGTAAAAATACCCAGTCTCCTACATCAAAAGTTCTATTGTTGCGATGTTGATCTGTTTTTTGTTTTATTCGATTTTGTGCCAAATTTAGGCTATCATTTAAGATTTGGAGAAATTTTTGTTGATGCTAGATGTGATCTTCCATTTCTTGAACCTTAGAATTTTATCTTAAAGATGATGTGGTGGACGGTGGATGATATCCATAAAGTGTCATAAATGGGGTCATTTTTGTTGCAGTATGGAATGAAGTGTTATACCACCATTCAACCAGAGGTAACCACTCGACCCATTGTGTTTGTCTATTAGATACAAAACAACGAAGATATCCTTCCAAAAATTTGTTCACTATCTCAGTTTTCCCATCGGATTGAGAATGAAAAGATGAGCTATGAGCTAGTTGAGTACCCAAACAAGAAAATAATTCCGCCCAAAAATCTCCAGTAAAAATGGGATCTTTGTCACTTACAATAATATTTGGGTTTCCATTTATCTTTTGAATTGTTTCCATAAATGCAATAGCAACTGTACTTTCTTTAATTGGATGAGATAATGCAAAAAAGTGTGCATAATTGGTAATTATATCAACTACCACCATGATGACACTCTTTCCTTTGGACTTTGGTAAACCTGTGATAAAATACATTGAAACCTCCTCCCAACATTGACTTGGAATGGATAAAGGTTGTAGAAGACCCAAGGTTTAATTTTATCAACTTTATTTTGTTGGAAAACCAACAATTATGCCACAAACATTTGAATATCAGATTTAAGGCCATCCAAAAAAATTATTTCTTCACCATCTGGTAAGTTTTTAAAAATCCCAAGTGTCCTCCTAAGGGAGGGGTGTGCAATTCCAAAATAATATTTTGTCTTAGTTGGGAATTCTTACAAATATATAAATGATATTTGTACTTGTTGAAGCCTCGGAATTCCATTGCAAAAAAATGGGGGAAAACCACTCAGTCCAGACCTTAGAGAACTCGTTTTCCGTTTGGTGTAGTGGCTCTGACTAGGGATAAAGGGACCGGTTTCCAAATAAGGATAATGAGGGTGTGTTTTTTTATAACATGCAAATGGAAAAATTATTTAATCTATCACATGTAGTGACTAAATATCTATTCTACTATATACCTTGGAGTATTCATTCTTCAATGCGATCTTGAAATATATCTTTCAACAATTGGTAATGAAGGTTATTTAATAGTTGAAAGGGATGAAAATTATGTAAAAATAATTATTTTAACAAAATAGTTTAAACAGAACAATTGTGAAATATATATCACGTTAATAAGTTTGATCACATATGAGATAAGTATCCATAAATAAATATCAGTACAAAAGTTCATTTAAAATTTACTTATGATAACAGCTTTCATATATAATACAGATAAAAGATGGTTGTCAATTCAAGAAGTAAAAATTAATATAATGTGTAGAAATACCATATATACGAGGTTATAGTCATTCAAACCGACAGAATTATTTTTCTCCTTTTCACGTTAAATAAATTTAATGAGTACAAAAGTGCAACTTCAGTTAAAAAATTTCAATATCAAAAGAAAATAATATTTGTTCCATTAATTCATCAAGGCATTCACAAACATACAGAAGTTCATTCCTTTGTAAAAAAAATTTGGAAAAATTTATGGACCCTTCTCTAAATTCATGAGAAGGGTTTAAATACTAAACTAAATATGTGAAAAATAGATTATTACACAAAAATTTGAGGAGGTTTCAAAAAAACTTCCTCGTAATGAGTAAACTAAACTATGATCTAGAAAAAAAATAACAGTATGCTTAAGTGGGTTGATCTTCTTTCTCATTTGATCTCCAAGGTGGCAAATATCTACCATCAGCTTTAACTGAGCTGGTTGTGTGATCCTGGATCTGACCTGGCCTTTAAACACGACATTTGAAAGTGTTGGAAACTATTTCTCAGTGGAATTAGTTAAGGATTATAGAGTCATGCACTGATGATGTGGTTTGATCAGAAATTTCCAGTAATTTTCTTGATCTAACTTAGTTATCTTTTTGATAGCTTCTTCCCGTGTCTCTATGCTTTCGTTCAACTATGTTTCCAATAGTCTAAGCTCTAGGAGTACTTCGGTTGTATATTCTTTAATAATTTTAGCACTTAGAAGTTGTCCATTAATAGACTCAATGATCTCATTTGTTAGATTTTTTGCCTTTGATGTTGCCTTCTATGCTTGTCTTAACTCCATTTCCCAGTCTTTAAATAAAATATCTTTGTGAAACTTACCAATTTTCGGGATATCAACTTTCTTTCCTATATCATATTCTTTCCATAAGATGAACTAAGAAATTTTCTTTTGAACCTCTTCACATTCTAGTCTCCTGTTCGCCACTTGTTTAATCAAAATTTTTCTTGTCTCACAATATGAACTGGTAGTTGAGATTTGCTGACAAAAAGCCTCTTGCCGCTACTTCAATTTCGTATTCCATTCAATTTCCTCTTTTATAAACTGTTTTGTTTGAGGCTGGATTTTCAGCTTATCCATCGTTGCCTCTATCTATGTTTCCTTCTCTGAAATATATACTTGGTGCTGCAACTTTAATATTTCAAAGTGTTTCTGGAATTGTGACATTTTCATCTCAATTTTCTTATTGTAATTAAGCTTTTCCTGTTCTAGTTGTCTTTCCAATTCTTGAAATTTATATTCTTTTTGTTTGAGAAGAAGTTTCACTTCTGTTGCTTTATCAATTGTGGCAGTTGCATATGCACCTGAAAACTGTGACAGTTTAGTAAGATGTTTTGTAGGATTGGTAAAAGAGTCTTTCTAGACAACATCTATTGATTCATTTTTGAGATCAGCGATTGTTTCATCAATTCATCTTATTTTCCTCCTCTTGACTACAAGTTTGTGACTTGGGCTGTAGAAAACATATAGTGGAGGTATTTCCTCAATATTCAAAATGATTTCTTCTGTTGGGTAGGCCGGGATGATCTCTTATTCCTGAACCTCTGGTACATACTGAAGTGGTACTGCGGTTTTTATTATATTCTGAGTTTGCTCAGGAGTTTGAAAACTTGTCGATCCTTCTATATTAGGATTTAGTGGTGGTGGTGTATCCAGTGCTTTAATAAAGTTTGACCATTCTGTATTTAAAACCTATGCTTGAGGTTTTATTTTTTGCTTAGGTGTAGTTTGATAATGCTGAACTTATTTTGAAGATGATTCAGCTCCATAAGTTTCTTCCTCAATTTTCATATCAATTCCTTTAATTAATTTTTGAATTATCTTCTAAGGGCTTTCATTTTGGCTTTCAGATTCATTATGAGAATGATCTGAACTCTGATATAGATGTTGTGAATGCTATGAATCTCGAATTGATTTTTCTTGTGACTCATATTTTGACATATCTTTTTCTTCATCATCTAAACTGATGATGGGAGTTTGCCTTCTAACATCTTCCATTAGTAACAAGTCCAATGGGACTGTTTCTAACCTCTTGTTTCCGTATTGATGAAAATATTTAAGGTCTACTACAGTGAGATTATTGGATGCAATTTTTAACAAATCTAAAAACTTCTCTACACCTTCAAATAAATCATCAAACATATCATTTTCATTCATGAAAGGTTTGAGTTTAAGATTAGTGGTAAAATTTTGGATCACATCATTTGGATCATATTTTCTTCCTGGCATTAAAGCTAGATTCAATGAAGTAATGTTTGGAATTTATTTAGCTACATGACCTATGTCAAAAAGGGCGAAGGTACCACACTGTAATGGGAAAGTAAGCTAGATGGTTTTCTTGGAATCTATGAGTTGCTTGGTTATATCCCTTACAAGAGTTTGATATGAAATTTATCTTGCCAAAAGTTTATCTGGAGCATAGTATGGTAGAACAGAGGAGAAGAAAGAGTCCCGAAAACTCTAACATAAGTAAAATTTTCATCACCAAACCATCTGGCTACAGGTAAAATATCAGCATTGGCTTCTTTGGATATTCTAGGAACTCTCTCATTAAAAATAATATGATAAATGGGAAACATAAATCCATGACAGATCTTGTAGAAATTTAAATGAAATTCAGACTCCCATAGGGATTTATGATAAATATGAATCAAGTTAGGGTCTTGGCTTTTCCACTTCCAACCCATAATAGGAAAACTCAAGTAGAAACATATAGCATCCATGATATATGTGCTCATATAAAAAGGAGGAATTGTCTTAGTGGAAAATACTATATTGGTTTTGTAATCCATAATGGTTTTGGCCAAGTTATCAGATAAAATGTTTGCCCAATTCATGATAGTGGAATTGACTACTGCGTCAATTAAAGGAACCCACTCAATGGAGAATTTAGTGGTATCAAGTCTAGAAAATAATCTACACAACCTTCCTACTATAAAACAGTAAGGTGATGGAAATTGTGTTATTGGGTACATACCAAGTTTATCACGCTATATCTTTCCTTGATCTTCCTTCCGTCCTTTCACCACCTTCATTAGGCCTAAATTATTTCTTGAAAAACTTTCCAAGAAAGATTTATCATAAATCTTTTGTGGTGTAGGTAAATGATACATTATTCACAAATCCTCGGCAGTGAATGAACCCATGTTCTCCAGTTTGGAATTCTTGAATGTACTGTCTGCAATGTTGATATTGTTAATGACCCATCTTACCATATCAGTGTATGGTAAGATCTTCGGCCTTGCAGCTATCTTATGTAGAAACGAACATGCAACTTCAAAGTAAGACGGTTATGATGAAACAACATTATCCGTCGTTGCTATTTTCTTTAGTTCTTTTGGATTTTCATCTTCAAACAGGTTATACATGGCTTCCCAAGAAGAAAATACACTGTCCTTATTGCATATAGTGTATGAAAATAATGGAGGCATGTCTGTAGTTTCAGAAATAGACGCTTGGGAAACTCATTTTCCTTTCTTTTTCATTCATGTTGATATTTCTTCCGTAGGTAGTTTCCTGAATTCAATAAAAATGAGTAAATTCAGATCTGAGATGAGGAGAGAAAAGGATAGAGAATAGATTTAAATCAAAATCCAACCCTTTAAATTTAAAACACGCTTCAAGTAAGATATCGATCTTTTTTAACCCTGTACCCATTGAATGTCGTTAAGAACCTTTAATCATTGATCAAATCTCTTACATGGCTTACGCAATATGTTGAATCCAACAATCTAACTCATTAGATCTTATAACGAATTGATTGATTAAGAATCACTTCAAGTGCTTGAATAATAAATTTTATATCTCAAATCTTAACTTTTTAGCAGATACCAAAATTATATGTTTTTGTTGCCGGTGAACTGTGAAATGCGATCTATGGAAATCACACATCCCACTTCATTACGGTGGATATAAGTTTCCATCTGGTTAATCGTCGCGGAATGCGATATGTGCTAAAGACTCAAATTATTGCTCTTTATCGGATTTTATGGATACATTTCATTGTTTGCTTATTGTCTCATCGGGTCTGACTCATCGCAATTCCTTTTGAAATGACATAAGTTTTTTTCTAAAGGAGGCACAACACAGTTTATAACTTTGAAGGTTTTCTAAGATTTTCAATAGGGAATTTCATATAATTCAAAAAGGTTGAAGTGCTTTATCACAATTCACAAATTCTATATGTGTTTTAAATTTTTTAGCTTTTATGCTTTGTGATTTGCACTAAGGGAAATGAAATCAAAGAAAAAAAATAATCCTTTTATTCCTAAATTTTAAAAACTTAACACTAAAACAAAATAATGCTTCTAAAATTCTATTTATTTTTTAAAGGGTGCCCATTTATTATAATAATAAATGGGGGGTGTTGTATAGTACAACAGTACCATAAGGAATAATTTTTCCAACTAGATGTATCACATTTACTAGGATCTTGCTGCAACTTTTGAATGAGTGTCCACACTTCTTCATCATTCTGCCATTCATCCCTTGTTTCAGTTATCCAATCTAGCTGGATAATAGAAATGGCACAAAATAATGCTTCCACCTCTTCATCATTTCTTGAGAGTGCATTTGCAACAACATTTGGTTTCCCTTTTTTGTATATTATTTCAAAGTCATAACCCAACATCTTTGTGACCCATTTTCGCTTCTCTTATGAAGATAGCCTTTGTTCCAAAAAATATTTAAGACTATCATGATCATTTTTTACCTTGAAGTGTCTTCCCATTAGGTAAGGTCACCATATATCTAGTGCATGTAGTATTGCCAAAATTTCCATCTCATAAATAGATTTCTGTAAAGAATTTCCTTTGATTGGATGACTTTCAAAATAAATGTGTCTTCCTTCTTGCATTAAAACAACACCAATTCCATTTCCTGAGGCATCACTTTCCAAAATAAAGGTTTTTGAGAAGTCTGGCATAGCTAAGACTAGTGCTAGGAATATTTCCTCTTTAATATGTTCAAAGGCCTTAGTTGCTTCAAGAGTCCATGAAAATGCATCGTTCTTCAATAATGTTGTTAGAGGTGCTGCTATTTTCCCATAATTATTTACAAACTTGTGATAATACCCAGTTAACCCAAGAAATCTTCGCAACTGCTTTATGGTTTTGGGGAATTTCCATTCCTTAATGGCTTTAATTTTGTTAGGGTCTACCTTAACACCCTCATGAGATAAAATATGCCCCAAATATTCCACCTCCTGTACTCCAAAGAAAAATTTGGAAGTTTTTTCATATAATTGTTTCTCCTCCAATAGTTTGAGCACCATGTGAACATGTTGAACATGATCCTTGAAAAAAATGTTGTAGATTAGCATATCATCAAAAAGTACCAACACAAATTTTCTAAGGAAGGGTTTGAAAATGAAATTCATCAACCCTTGAAATGTAGAAGGTGCATTGGTAAGGCCAAAACCAAAAATTTATAATGACCCTCATGATTTGGAAATGATGTTTTCAGAATATCTTCAGTCTTCATTCTAGTTTGATGATATCCTAAACGACAATCCAACCTTGGAAATTAATTTTCTCCATGTAATTCATCCAATAATTTATCACTCACAAGAATGGGAAATTTATCTTTAATAGTGAGCTTATTGAGCTCCATATAATTCGGACACATGCGACATGATCCATCCTTCTTGTGCACCAATACTACTCGAGAAGAGAAATAACTTTGACTAGGTTGAATTATACCAACCTATAACATTTTTGCAATTATACGTTTAATTTCTCTCTTTTGGAAATAAGGATATCTGTAAGGCTTGATGTTTGGAGGAACAATTACTGGAATCAAATTAATATCATGATCGTGATAATGAATAGGTGGGAGTCCTTTAGGAGTTTCAAACACCTTGGAATGATTGTCCAAAACATTTTGGAGATCTGAAGAAATAGATGATTTTGATGTTGGAACTTCTAGTGAGTATAATTGTGCAGCTACGCCTCATTGTTCTTTCTTCAGAGGATTTTTCATGACATTAAAGCTTATTATCTTTCACGGATTCCTTGCAATACCCCATAATTTGACTTCTTTTCCTTCTCAGAAAAAAATCAAGAAAAGTTCTTGAAAATTAAAAGCTACCATCCCCAAAGATTGTAACCATTGTACTACTAGTACAACATCAACACCTCCCATTGGAATGGAAAGCATTGGAATATTCAATACATATTCCCCCATGGTTAGCTTGATATTATGGCATTTTCCATATCAATTGTTCCTCCATTTACAACCATCACTTGACACTCTGGTGCTGGGTATAAGAAGCAATTCAATTCCTTGGCTACCTTACAATGAATAAAATTATGGGTCTACCCGAATCAATCAACACTATTACCTTTTTCTTCTTGATATGTCCTTCTATCTTGAGAGTTTTAGGAGTTGTAATTCCTACCAATACATTGCAGGATATGGTTAGACTCATTTCTTCTTTCTCTAAGGTTGATTCCTAGTGTATATCCTCTTCTTTTGAAGTTTATTGTTCATTTTCTTCCTCCTCTTCACAATCTATGGAAGATAGTTTCTTCTCAGCACACTTATGATCTTTAGTGTATTTTATATCACAACTTTAACAAATCCCTTTTTATATTTTTTCTTCCAATTGTTGTGGTGTCAACCTTGTAGGTTGTGGAATTCTAGGAGCAGCAACACTTCTATCTTTATAGATGTCAGTGGTAGGCTTCCTTGTCGCCATAATATTACATTCAATTTTTCTTTCCAACCTGAGTGCCTTCTCCAATGAATCAGGTTCCCAAAGGTGAACCTCATGTTGGATGTTATCATTTAAAGTCCCTAAGAAGACATCAATCCTGTGTTCCTCTGGAATATCAGTTACCCTTATATTCAATTTTGGAATTCATCAATGTGATCCACCATTGAAACCTTTTGTTTGAGATTTATCAATTGGCTAAAGAATGTGTTGCTCTTTTTATCATCATAATGTGCTATCATTTCCTCCGTAAAAATTGACCAAGTGAAAATTTGTTTACGGTAGAAAAGCCCTCGATACCATACAAATGTATTTATTTCTAAATATAAAGTTGCAATTCGTATATTTTGTGTGTTTTGCACATTATTGAGATCAAAATATTGCTCCATCTGCAGTATCCATGTTACTGGATCCTTGTCATCAAACTTGCTCCTATTGATCTTTGGAATATGGTGGGTCTTCAGTCCAACATTAGTGTTTATGAAATCATGATTAACATTTATTTTGTTCTCATCACGTTTCCTCTACTATATTTTCTCCATTAGTAATCATTTCTCGTATCAACTTTGTCAAACCTTCCTTCAAACTTTCCATGTCTTCTTTTAGATCATACTTTATGTCTTCCATTTTTTCTTCCATGTCTTCCATATCATTATTCAAACCATCCATCTTAGCTTCCACACCTTTATTCAAAACTTTCATTTCATTTTTTGTTTCTCTTTGCAAGAGAAAAAATCATTGCACTTGCTCTTGTAATTTTGATATATCATGTTGCAATTATTCCTCTTCATGAATAATAGTAGAGCATTATGAGGGCTTAATGGGTGTTGAATTATTTTTAGGGGGAATTTTAGAACCCAATACTGATATATATGCTTAAATATTCCTGTGGAATCACTTCAAACTGATTTTTCAAAGACTTATGCAATTTGAAAAACAATACACACATTTTTCTTGCTTTTGAGGACCATGATATTGAAACCAATGCATCTCTGTAATTTTAGATCCCTAAGATTTTATCTTCAGTAATATAGTATCCATCTGAATATTTTTTCCAAAGCCACAAGTCTGAACTGATTAGGATTCTTCAAGGAAAAGTTATGCCTGCTATCACATAGTGACCTAATTATGGACTGGTTCAGTAGAGAAAATTTGTATGGTGTACCATGTGTCATTGTTTCCTCCTTCGACTATAAAATTTCTATACAGGAAACTATAGATCGTGCAATTTCAGCCACTTTTACAGAATTCTAATCCGATTCTCAGAGAGATAGTTATGACGATTTTCCCAAGGTAGCCTCTTTGAGATGAAATTTGGGAGCCTGCAAAAACCATAACTTCCATAGATCATATATCTGGAAATATTTCGAACCAAGATCTGGATTTTTTACACGAAGTTCCTCAAGATTTCTTTGCAAATGGGTTTTTGTTTTAGCTTTTGAACCTTCGTAGAAAACATGTTATAACGAAAATTCCACGATGACCTGTTTGAAGCAGCGGAACCCTAGAATCCAAAGCTCTGATACCAAATGTTATGAAACCTACTCCCAAAAAAGAAAAAAAGAGAGATCAATGCCTTAGATATCAGCCACTTCGAGGGGGAAACCTCCCTTACATTACATAAATGATCAATTCTTGGATGATACAAATTAAAAAACCTCCTTTCTATATATCGGAGTCCATGGGGTCACAATATAATCCTAGCCAACCTAACAATAATAATGTAAGGGAAAAACAATAAAAATAGTGGCTTTTATGGGGCACAATAATAATAATATGGGGGTTACAGGGGTACAAAAATAACAATAAGGGGGATACAATAACAATAATAAGGGACTACACTAGTAATATAGGGACCTAACAGCCATAAATAAACCAAAACTGATGTCCACTATAGTGTTTTTCCAACATTCAGTTAGGAATATGGGTCCCATGACCTTGGTCTTATTTTTCTTTTATTATCCTTTATTACATGAAATTTAACGCAGGGTTGTTACAAACCCCTCCCCCTTAGGGAAACACTGTTCTAAGTATTCTAAGACACTTATGACCAGAAAAAAGTTGAAAAAAAAAATATAATGCATATGGAGCTTTATAAAATAGTTCCTTGTAGTATTTATAAACACCACTACTGAAAACAAAACAAATATATCAATTATTGGAGCTTTATAACCCAAATCATTGTGATATTTACAATCGTATACATATATACATATACCAAAAACTCATTTACTTGAACCAACAAACAATGAAGAATACAAAGCCCACATATGATTAACCATCTCCGATGTAGCTTCATCGAGCCCAAAGTGCTTCCACTACACTTTAAATTGCTCCATTCCTTGGTTCCAGAGCATGAGTTGCTTTCGCTGAAATAAGCATTGAGGTTCTAGCTGGAATTCTCCCTTTGGGTCCACCTAAAACACAAACCATTCAATCACATGATAAACATCCTATGGATATCTATTAAGAAATGAAAGATGGAAAACATCATGGAATTTCATTGTTGGAGGAAGTGCAAGTTGGTAAGACACTGGTCCAATCCTCTCAAGGATCTCAAAAGGCCTCCAATACCAGGGTTCCATCTTGGCACATGATCTGATCCTCAAGGAACTCCTCTTGGGCTTGATGCGCAATTACACATGCTCCCTAACCTAAAAATCCTCGAATTCCTTTTATTTATCTGCATAACTCTTCTAGATATCTTGAGCTACCTTTAAATTCCTTTTGATAATCTGCATTTCTTGCTCCATCTCTGCTAACGTGTCCATTCCAATCAACACCCCATTCACTGGATCACTCGAGCTGATAGGAGTATTTCAACTCTGCCCATAAAGAACTCAAATGGATTGATCCTAAAGGACTATTGATATTCATTGTTATACAAAAACTCTACCGGTGGAAGATACTCCTCCCACTTCCTCTGTTGATGCATGAAGTACATCCTCAACATGTCCTCAAGAATCATGTTGACCCTTTTTGTGTGTCCATTTTTCTATGGATGATAAGTTGTATAGAAGGCCAACTTTGTCCCCAAACCTGCAAATAACTCCTTCCAAAACTTGGAATTTAACTTGGCATATTTGTCTAATATGATCTTCTTGGGAACATTGTGAAACCTCACTATGTCCCTAATGAATATATGATCTATCTCACTAGATAAATTAGTAGAATTAACTACAAGGAAGTGAGTTACATGTTGACAGTGCTGGAAATGCGTCCACCAAAGGGGTCTCCCGGATGAAAAGACCCAATTATATATTGCACTATTTGGCGTGGGATCCCTTCCAAAACTAAGGCCTGGATGTTATATATTCTTATAGATTTGACTTGGCTACATAGTTCGGCACAATAGAGAAATGTACATATGTTTTCATATTATAAAGCAAGTATTCCTTGTGGAATGTTCAATTGTGGAATGTCTCAGGGTTCATCTACAGAAATGGGAGAGTAAAGTGATCCTTTTAAAGACAAGTAATAGTACTAATCTAGAAAATACATATGAGCATGTACATATGAATGAATCATTGGACAACTAGCAAAATAGTTCACATAGAAGAAACGATTATTAAAAAAAATACAACACACCTTCAATAAGATAAGTACCGAAGCCACTGAAAAATTTCAAATTCCTTAGTATAGGTGAAAACAACATACATCTCAAACATTCAAAGAATAGTCTTGCAATATTTACGACATACGCATGAACGTCTGTTGGCTCAACAAACTTCTAAATTAAGAAAAAGCTCCAAGATACGTCGAGACAATGAACACCACTAGCCCCAATAGTGGAGCATTAGAGATACTAATTTCTCCTCCAAAAGAACTATTTTCCTCTCTAATTCCTAGTAGGAGGATCCAAGGTGAAAATTCCTTTGCATGGGTAATGAGGGTGTATATATAAAAAATGGGGTGATCTTTCACCTCCCTTGTGACTCTTGGACTACCCTCATGATTGTTTTAGTTCTCTATGAATATTTTATTCCTTCATGATTTTTCACATTCTATGAACGAATCATGGACTTGCACTTTATGTTACATTTCTCCAATATTTAATTTACATAATCCACAAATGATGTGGCAAATGATGACTCATGACATGACACTGATGAAATTGAAATGATAAGCCATTCTTTGATAATACTTTCTTCATGTCTTCTTGAAGGATGGAACATGTTATTCTTATTCCTCCTCCATATGGATTAAAGGTAGGGAGTATTCATGGTAGTCTTAATCTCCAGTTTTTGTTGCAATCTGGTGTCCCTTTGTCTTCCTTGATTGATGAAATTGTATTCACAACTTCAAAGGTGTCTTCTAGCAGGGTCTCCTTCTCCATTTCCTTCTTCGTCATCATGTCATAACCTGAGAGAATACCTGCAACTGAAACACTCATCACAAGATTATATCAGTCTGATAAAACCCCTAGTCTAACATGCTTCATGACAACCACAAACTGAGTTGGAACAAGGTGACAGGTTGGGAGACAGGCTTAAGGATTGTGTAGGTGAGACACTCATGAGGTCAGGGGCCAAGACTGAGCCTTAATACTATGTAGTTTACAGTTCAAGCAGGTGAGGGAGAGTCATTTTCATAGTTGAAGGGATCAAGAGGTCAAGCAAAGGGCTTGAGGCTTGAAAATTCCCACTACGTAGTTCCACAGGGACACAAAACAAGGAATTGTGCAACTGTGTAATTCAATAGGTAAATTCTAATGCTTGAGCCTTCATATTGCGTAGTGTGTTGTTCATATAGGCCAGGGTAAGGAAATTACACAATTGAAGGGCTCAAGGAGGTGGGATTATGGACTGAGCCTTGAGGTTTCCCACTGTGTATTTTTGGAGGTATAGAGACCTAAGAATTGCACATTTGGATGGTTCAAGAGGTCAACCTAGAGGCTTGTTACTTGAGATTGCACAATGCACAGAGGAGGTTGACTGGAAGGAAGATTTTGTGTAGTTCTAGAGCTCAAGGGTTGAGTTTGAGCACTAAAATTATGTAGCGCGTAGTTATAGAAGACATTGATTGTGCATTATAGAGTTCAATAGGTAAGGTTGAAGCTTGAGGACTGATACTACATAGTGTGTGGTTCAGGAAGGATGATTGAGGCCATGTTGCTCGGGCAAAAACTTCTCTAGGTTTAGCTATGTATGGGATCAGTGAGACTAAAGTGAACAATAATAAAACTTAAGTATGAAAAAAACCTTAGAAAAATTTATGATGCAATTTATATCACTCAAAACACATGAATAACATACTTCTATCAATGTGATGACATTTCGATGAATTTCTCCAAGTGCAACACTACAAGTACACTTTGCGACAACAGTGATGACACTTGTGCACCAGTTCTTGAAACTTTGGGAATAAGTTCGATACATATCTACCTGATAATAATGAATCATTAGCACCAATTTTATCCCTTGAAACAAACCAAAACTACATCCGTGTGATACGCGACACTTACCATGCTAAAAGACGAAACTTGCAACAATAAGAGGAAATTAGAAATGACACTTGCAAAATATGAACAACATTGAAAGAGGCACATGCCAGGAAGAATATATAATGAATAAGACACTTATAAAAGTGGGAAAAGGTGAAAGTGACAGTCCTAAACATGAAAGTGACACTTGCGATAAGAAAGGTATGCATAAGCGACAATTGGAAAAAATCAGTGCTCAGTGAAAATAGAAGAACAATTGTAATCAAAAGTGAGAGACTGTTGATGAAAGTACGCACTAACTGTTGACGAAGGTTGAACATGGAAAAACCAATGTCTTGATGGACTTGTTCTACGTTTTCTAAAGTTGACATAAAAGGGTGAACTCATGAACTTATTTTAGGTTGAGCATGCATGAGTAGGTGAATTTGACAATTATTAACCGACCATAAAATGACGATAGAAAAAAAAATCACAAGCTCCATATTAGGCTCCAAAATTCAAGAGTAGGCTAATTTTTGGAGGGAATTTTTTGCAATGATAACACTACCTTACTTTATCTATCAACCACAACCATGATGGAATCATGTTGCTTTAATGTCCTCGATAAAATTGTATTAAAGTCCATGTAAATGACCTCCCATTTCCACTTTGGAATCATAATCGATTGTAATAAACTAGTTGGATGCTTACACTATGATTTTACCTGCTGAAAATCCAAACATCTCACAACAAACTTAGCCACCTATTTCTTCATGTTCGGCCGATGGTATAACTTATTAACTATTTTCAATGTCTTATATCTCGGGTGACCTGAATACATCTTGACTTGAAACTCCCTTGAGATAAGATTCTTGAGCTCACTGTTATTCGATACATAAATCCTATTCCTAAATATGACCAAGCCATCTATTGTAATATTATACTCCCCATCCCTATCACCTTCACCATGTCGTTGTAACATGTGCTTCAACTGCTGATACTTGTCATCATGTTGTCCTGGATACAATATAAACTCCTACAAATATTTACCATAAGGACTCGTTGTTGCAATATGATTAACCTACACTCTCCTACTAAGATCATTTGTAACCTTTTTCTCCTTTCCCGTACCTAATTTTTAAATCTAAATCAATGAGAGTATCCAATCATCTAGCTTACCTAACATTTATATTAGGTTGGTTAAACAAGTACTTCAGTCCACTATGATCTGTCATAAGAATAAAACTCTTGGCAAGAATATAATGTATCCACATCTTCAATACATGAATGATAATTGCCAACTCAGGTTGATGATTCACATAGTTCTGCTCATGCTCATTCAACTTCCTTGAATCACAACATAGCACCTATCCTTGTTGCATCATGACTCCACCAAGTCCTCTCTTTTAAGAACCTGTACAAGGCACCAATTCTTTCTCTGGATCTACAATCTTCAATACTAGAGCATTTGTAATAAAATTCTTCAACTGCTTGAAACAAACTGCAGACTCCTTAGTCCATTCAAAATTCTTTTCATAATATGTAATAGGTAATCTATGAGAAGTTCCTAATCAAATTCCTGTAATAACCTACTAGTCCCATGAATGATATAACATCATCCACATTCGTAGGAGTTGGCCACTCCATGGTAGCTCTAAATTTTTTTGGGTCCAATGTTATACCTTTGATGGAAACAACATGCCCCAAGTAATGAAATTAAAGCTAAAAGAAACTACACTTGCTAATATTTTCATATAATTGATGCTTTCTCAACAATATCAACACTGCGACCAGGTGCTCTGCATGCTCTTCCTCATTCTTAGAATATATCAATATGCCATCAATGAACATTATCACAAACATGTCTAGATAAGTGTGTAATAGATTTTTCATCAAACACATGAAAGTAGATGGAGAATTAGTAAGACCATATGGAACCACCACAAACTAATAATTCCCATATCTAATACAAAATGTTTTCATGTAAATATCTTCTTATTTGATATGCACCTAATGATATCCTGATCTCAAGTCAATATTCAAAAACACTACTGCTCCCTTCAACTGATCAAACAAATCATCAATCCGAGGCAAAGGATACCTATCCTTGATCGTCACCTTGTTCAAATTCTTATAATAAATGCATAATATGAGAGTACCATCCTTATTCTTCACAAATGACATTAGTGCACCTCGAGGTGATACACTTGGCTTTATGTATCCTTTATCAGGAATTTTCTTTAGCTGCAAATTCATTTCTACCAACTCCGAAGAGCTCATCCTGTAAGGTGCCTTTGATGTTGGTGTTGCTCCTGGTACCAACTCAATAGAGAAATCCACTTCCCTGTGAGGTGGGTGACTCTAAAATATCTATTGGAAATACATGTTGAAACCAATGAAAAACATGATACATATTCAAGACTTCAACATCCTCAAAATCTTTCCCTTTGTAACTGTAAACATGCACTACAAATAATACACACCCTTTCCTGCAATTGTGCTTAGCTTCCATAGTTGTAACTATTCTTACTAATGTAGGTTTCTTCTTTACCTACTATATTCTCTTATCTCCATCAAAATATAGGCACTTAATAGCCTTGTCATAGAAATCTACCTTAGTAATGTGAATGAACAACCGATCCATACCCAAAATCATATTGTATGATCCCAAAGGAAGCACATTTATATGTGATGATGTAGGCATACCATTCATCTCAAATGCACAATATCCTACTCAATTATGAACTCTTTTCTTGGTCCCTATAGCTAGCTACACCAACCAAGAATCTACATGAACTTCTTTATTCAAGTCGCACTTATCCACCAGGCCAAGACAAGCATAACTATAATTAGATCCATGATCAATCAAAATGGAAACAAATTTCTCACATAGCTTACCTTCCATCTCAATAATGGATTCCTAATGGTCTGCCTACCTACTATCAAGTGTTGCATAGATCTGAGGATTGTTATGCCCAACATCCCCAACTGTCTACACCTCCTGAGGACTATAAATATGAGGTTTTCCACCTTGATACAATGGAAAATCCTTATTGTGATGATCCTTGCCACAACACTGCAACGTTTTCTTATCACTACCTTTATTTTGATGCTCTCCAGGATGAGATCCATGTCCCTTCCTAGTTATGCTGATATTATTGTAAGGGGACACATTTTCCTTCTCAGCTGCATCTTGAGTTATTTCCCACTTTGGATGACATTTTCCTTTAGCCTTATCGTTCCCCTTACAATAATGCTTAGGCTCAGACTTACGCTTCGAATTCTCATAAAAATGCTTCAATTCCTTTATGAATTCCTCTAATGACTAAGGCTCATCCTACTCAATCTGATCCTTGAATGCTAATGGAATTCGACTAATGAATCTTTGAATCTTCATCTTCTCATCATTAAGGTAAGGCACATACCTTAACATCTCCATAAATTTAGTCATGTAATCTTCATGTTTCGTAGAACCCATATTCAATTCATAGAACTCATTAGCCTTTCGATCATAGTATCTCTTGAACAAGTACTTATTTCTAAAGAGTCCTTTAAATTCATGCTAATTGAACACTTATACCTTGATGCCTCTAACACGCTTCACATCTTCCCACCAGATATTCGCTTTTCTCTTGATACTAGAAATATTTATCTTGGCTTACATATTATATGTATAATCATAAAGCTCAAAGAAATTCTTCATCCCACATGTTAACACTGGAAAATCGTACAGCAGAAGACAACATTAATTAATTTCAGGCAAAAGGATTTATAGGGCTAGAAGACATTAGAGAATCTGGAAAGTATTGAAAAATATCTAAGGTCTGATGAAAATAAAATTTAAACAAGTCCTAAATTATCTTTGCATGCATAATCCTTCATGAACAACGCCTTTTACACACTTTTTCCTGATATGCGTGCAATCCTGGGAGTGGCGAAATGTCACTATCCGGGACCACACAAAGAAAAGGACAAGTGGCCCCTTACTTGAATCTGCCTAAGGACAACCACCAACGCCTCCTTAGACACTAAGTGAGCACACAATGGAATATTTGGAGCATACAAAGGAATCATACCCCTCTCTTGGGTCACC
Organism: Pinus albicaulis; assembly: GCA_034641835.2. Lineage (NCBI taxonomy): Eukaryota > Viridiplantae > Streptophyta > Pinopsida > Pinales > Pinaceae > Pinus > Pinus albicaulis. The sequence continues at coordinate 1,279,386,264 of CM076581.1, read as the reverse complement.
ATCCACAATGTACCAAGAGAGGGAAGGGAGGATTTGAAATCTCCTATATAAGGCCACCATGAGATGAATAATTTGTGAACACATTGTTATGCTGGCCAGAATTTCCCAAGCAATACTAACAGTGTGTGAGATAGAGCTGAAGATAGGGGGGACTCGATTGTTAGCCATCCAAGAATTTTAGTCCAATGCAGTAGAGAGATAATGATATTGCATCGAGGCAAGCTTGGGATAAAAACATCCTTGCATCGGGACCTAGAACCCATGATCTAGGGGCCCTTTGGCAAGAGAAGTTTCACTCTTATTACTACTAGCACTCAATAAGAGGGGCCTAGAGCCACTGTTGATATTATTGTTTCCATTTGACTCTTTTCAGAGCTTGTGTTTATTTCTTTTAGTTTTTAGTTTATATATGCATGCTATTTCTCTATCTAGTATGCTTATGATTCTAGCTTGTTCCACTAACTTGCTTGATTCCACTTCTTTTTCTGCTTGTTACCAATAACTTAAGTGGGTAGACCACACGCCTTAATTTGGTGTGATTTCGTACATATGTGCACCAAACACACTCCAAAAGGATTGGTGACTCCACTAACATTTATTACCAAGTTTATGTGGTTGTTTTTTTTTTGTAGAGACCTCTGTCTGTGTTGTGGAGTGGATCTAAATTTTCCCCTGATTTCTCTTGTAGTCCCTAGTTCATCCCAAGTGACAAACTAAAGCATTATAGCTCCAAAAAAATTTCTTGCAGGAATTTTCATGCCTTTCCTTCTCACAGACGTGCAGGGCGCGCGTTCAGAGATGGCCCGCACGCGGACAACGTGCCTGTTTCAGCCTTTTTGTGTGCAAAATACATAATGAGAAATTTCTCCCTTATTTATATCATTTCCTACTTGTAAAGTGTTTGGCAGCCCCTAATACACCTGCCAACACTAGTTGTGGTACCCCGCAGCTTGTTAAATCTCACTCTTAGCTACTTTTTGTAGGCTTAGTGTCAGTTTTACTTCAAGTTGATTTTTGTAAAGTTCACACATAGTTTAAGTAGAGGAGAAAAATAACTTGAATTCTGAAAAAAAATATGTTTTGCAAATTTTGGTACTTACACACCTAGATAAATAGTCAAACTAAGTGGCCCAAGACCACGCATGCATAGTTAGTTTTCTTTTTTCTAGTGTAAAAGTTTTACTTTAGCTCAATTTTTGCACTAGGAATTTCGGGACTAGAATTGAATTGTTTATAGAAGAGAAAGGTAATCTCTGCTACCTTTGCACCCTCTGGTGATCCTAGGTAATCATATGAATACTCCCTATTCACAATTCACCATCTTCCTATAATTGGTCACATAGATTAACTAGGAAAAATAGAAAGCGGCCCATTATCCACACATGTGTTTCTTTTGAGCTAGGAACAATACAACATACTTTAAATAGGGGATTTTGTAAAGGATCATCAAATATCCACACATTCAAAATATGTGCTTGTTCACTTTGTGCTCACACACACTCACCCATTAAGCGAAGCAAAGACACCTAAAACTAACTTAACCAAACTCACTAAATTCTCCCTACAGGGGCTACAAAAGAATTTATAGCTTAAGTTAGCATCAAGGGGTAGGCATCCAATAAGCCTCCTTGATCATAATTCATCTTGAAACGTAGAATTTGTATATTTAGGGAGCTTAAAATCCACCTATCAGCCCATGACAAAGAAAACCCGAGCGTGGCAGAGACCCGTTTCAGAGCGGGTTAGGCTTAGGCGTAACGCGGCCAGGTATCAGTCAGGGCTACCTGACTTGGCTAATACTCAGTACTATTAGCTAACTACCAAGAAGCCCAAGACTTGAACTCTCATGTGGGACAGTGGTTCTTAGTGGCAAAAAACTAAGGCATCCTTTCCCTACAGGTGACGGTGCAGGCAAGTGCCAGACCCTCTACCCTTACCTTGGTGGATTTTCTTCGGCCGATTGGGGGCATCGCCAGCTCTTACGGGATGTTGTGCTAGCACTTGCAAGAAATATTCTCAAGGCTTAGTTACATTTGTGTGTGTGAGGAAGAATAGGTCTTCTAGGATTTTTAGTATCATATGCAAACAAACAAAAACCACTTTTTTTATTTCTTGATCACATAGCGTAATTTAAAGGGAAAATTTATTTTATTTTCACTTTGTTTTATGTATGTGACCATAATTTTTCTTTGATCGTAGAATCTATCCTCTCAAAATTTTCCAAAAAACATACCTATTCGACACCAAGATGGACCCAATGGGACCTCATCTTTTTAGGTGTCTCTTGGACCTTGCCCCATTATTGGGGGGGGTTCTAGGTCTTTCGCCATTCAGAAGTCAAAGACAAATCACTGCCACCATTATTGGTTCATCCTTTATTGGGGCAGCCGTATTTGGGAACCCTAGTTGGTCTCCCAATGCCACACCACACACCACTCCTCCCACGATCCATAGAGGGCAGAGGAGTGCATCCCATTCGGGAAGCCATCCAAATACACATCAGGGTACGTCACAAACTAACCCTCTTCCTAACCATAACTTTGTGTTTTCACACATTGCAATGCCGTCAACCTCTCAGTCACCTTTCTTAGCTTCGTTGAATCTACTCGATTTCACCAAGCTGATGAATGAACCCATCGCACACAACCCTACATGGCCTCCCATGCCCACAAAGCTCCATTTAGATATTCCAAAATTTGAAGGCAAGCAAGTAGAAGATCCAGGTAATCATGTCCTGACCTTCCACCTGTGGTGCTCATCAAACAATATCATTGACGACACTATTCGATTGAGATTATTTCAACGCACTCTTATAGGAGTAGCCACGAAGTGGTATGTGGAGCAACCCTCTACTTCACATGGAACCTTTAGCGCCCTCACTACCACATTCCTAACATATTTTCAGTTACCCATTCACCATGATTCCAGAATGGAATTACTGATGCATTTTAGACAAACCCTCACCATTTATATCTTAGACCATCTCGATGAATGGAGGTGGCGTCGCAGTTTATGTAAAGCTAAACTCGACGATCGATTTCTCTTAGATTTGTTCTTGAAAACTCTTACGAAAAAAATTTCAAAGGATGTGGCGTAGTAGAAACCCACATCTGAAGAGGACGCAATCAGAAAATCCCAACAACTTGAGTTGATTTATACGCAGTCATGATACATTTATAACATCCTGCTTAACACCTCGCCCGCCTACAAACTTATCAAGAATTTATAGGCATGTTGAACTCTGTAGACGGACTAATTAGGTCATTGACCCAAGGTTACCTAGGCAGCATCAGTCAAAACCCTGGTTACACATACACTTCTACCCAGAACGTACCTCAACCCAGTTTTCATGGTAATCATATGCCTCAGCAAAATTTGACTAATAGCACACCAGCGTATCACCAGGGAGGAACTTATCCTCTGGCTTAGGGGATCAATAGCATAAAGAAACACTGACGAAATATCTCCCCTCCAACAGCTGGGTGCAAACCAGGGACTGCATTATGCTTAGTCCCCAGCACACGACCCACCTATGCAAACCAATTCACAGGTGAACTTTGTGCAGTTGTCCCAAAACCAACCACACCAATACAACCAGGAGAACTACCCTCCTAACGTGGTGAAGAAAAAATCCAAAAATAAGCTAAAAGGGAAGCTTGGACAGGGGGCCAGCAACCAGCAACACCCACCGCGATCCCAGGCTAGAGGCAACTCCAACCAAAATTAGAGCCAAGTGCCGAGCAATGCCCAATGACAGAGCAAAAGGCCACCTCTTAGAACAAACTATTCTTGTTAAATATGTGGTTAGTATGGCCACTATACTCACCACTGTCCCGATCTCCCTAAGGAGAAGAAGCTACATAGTAACTGAGGACAAGGAGGATCTTTCCAGCAACCAGATGTGATGCAATAACCTTTCCCCATCAAGGGACGATAAGCACACAACATCAAAATACAATCGATTCTGGAAAAAGTAGCCATGAAATCTACATGACTGGCGAAGAGATGTTTTTTCAAACACATAATAGTAATTACGACACCCCACTAGACACCAATACATTTGGGGAAAGTACTAGTGCACCAACTGCACCTTGACCATTTCAAATATGCCAATAGAACCATTTTCGAAAATGGCGAAGGGACCTAATAGGTGTGAAGGAAACTACTCCAAAGTGGCCCATAATTATAGTATCATGGATGATTTAGCACAACCTCCCATTGCTATGTCAGTTTTGGAAGTATTGCAGTCATGCCCAAAACAACGGAAAGCCCTACTTTCCACGTTAGGCACTATCGACCCTGCCGATATGTGCCTAATGGATTTTGACTTAGAAAAAGGCACCCTCAGCTTCCTTCCAGGTCGCCTTCCAGATACCAGTGTTGGTTCAAAATATTACAATTCACCGATGTATCATAGATGATTGTGCATCCACGTGCATCATGTCCAAAAAAATTTGGCAGAAGTTAGGCTCTCCCGAACTAAAACCCTCAGTCATCATGCTTAGAGCATACGACGGTCATCCTTCAACCCCCATCGATCTCTACCAAAACATCCCAGTCTGCTTAGCTAGAAAGATGGTCCACATAGACATTGAAGTCTTGGACACTCACTTGGACTACAATATACTCCTTTGGCGAAGTTATATGTATGCCATGTCTACCATAGCCTCCTCCGTCTTTCGCATCATGATGTTCCCCCACGAGGATTGCATCATTACTCTAGACTAGCTGATGCATAGCGAGAAGTGAACCCTAAAAAACACTGATGTAATTCTACCTTATGTAGATATATCCTTAGATTCGCTCTCATGGTGCCAAGAATATGGCCCTGGCCAATTGAAACCATCGTCCATTCTAGGGTCATTTCTAGGAGATCCTCCCATAATCCCTGAGTCATCACCCGATGTCATAGGGGTTTCGGTGTGCATGATGTCCACATCAAGTGCCGAAGCTAGTCAAGACACAGACACAAGCAATAATGTCACCGAGTCATCGGCCATGGTAGCCTCTCTAGCCTACGCCACCTCCCAAACCCCTTTCCTCTACCCCCAGCTAGTTTCGTCTCCCAATAGGTTTTGGCAACACTGGTATTACCAAATGTATCATTGACAATACCATTTTGGTACCTCATTCCCCTAGCAGGAATAGGAGCCACCCACATCACTGTCATAGGATTGAAGCCCCTCAGTTCCAAGGAGGCCCCACTCATCCCCAAAAATGGCCAAAACTGCCCCTGCAAGGGAAATTCCCATTGCAAAACCAATGATCATGGCCAAGAAAACCGAGAAGAGAGGAAAGAAAGTGGTGACCCCCACCATAAAATGGGAATAACTAGTCTGCACCATATGTGATGTAATAGGTCACCCTACCCATATCTGTCCAGAGCTGGATGAATTAAAACCACTCCTCGGATCTGAGATAGACATCGCAACGCTGCGTTCCCATAAAAAGGAACCTACCACCAAAGGTAAAGGCAAAGCACTGCGTACCAATCACGCATGTGCTCTCTCCAACAACTACGTGCACTATACCCATCATTTCCCAGATATCCCGCGATATAGGGATGCCTTACACACCATCGAGCGATCCTATCAAGAGGATCCCCCCACCCAATATGTCGAGGAAGAACCTCGTATCATCTTATACCTACAGGAAGAACGAAGATGACCAGAGAGACAACCATTTGTCCCTCCTCCCCCCAAGCCACCATACACCAACTAGGGACATGGGAACCTAGTTGCCTCATCCTCTTGAGTTATCGCGCACATCGATTACTGTAGATAGTTTGATTGAGTCTTTGACCCAAGGTCACCTAGGCAACAGTAATCTATATTCGGGGAGTTACCAAGCACGTCATCTATTGCAGACGGTTTGATATGGGTCTTTGACCCAATATCACCAAGGAAGAAGTAGCACCCATGATACTCAGAGAGTTACCAGGTAGGTAGATTCTACAGATGGCTTGATCGGGCTTTTGATCCTAGATCTCCTAGGCAACAGTAACAAATAGGTAGGTAGATTCTGGAGACGGCTTGATAAGGTCTTTAACCCTAGATCTCCTAGGTAGCAGTAACACCCAGGTAGGTAGATTCTGTAGACAGATTGATTGGGTCTTTGACCAAGATCACCTAGGCAGTAGTAGTACAATGTGCATGGATCCCGCAGACAGTTTGATTGGGTCTTTTTCCCAAGATCACCTAGGCAGCAGTAGTACCATGCACGTCGATTTTGCAGATGGTTCGATCAGGCCTTTGGCCCAAGGACACCTACAGAACAGTAATAAATACCCTGGATACTCATACGATTCTACTTAGAATGTATCACAACCTAGATATCATGAAAGTCACCCCAACACTCATATACCAACCAGGGACAAGGGAACCGATATCCCCTGTTCCCCGCACAGAATGGACCACTGGCACAACGTAATGCGCTGATCAATCTAGTCAAACCATTCCTAGGCTCATCAGCAACCATACAACCAGGATAATTATGACAACCCTCCAAATGCTACAAAAATAATTCGAGGAACAAACAAAAGGGAGATCCTGGACAAGGGGCAGTAACCAGCAACTCCCCCCGTGATCTCAGTCTGGGGGTAACCCCAACCGAAATCAAAACTAGGAGCCAAGTAACAACTCCCAAGGGAAAACTGGAGCTTAGAGTATCTGATCACCAGACCGAAATCATCACTGTGATCAACACTCCATAACGCCCAAAGGCGATGCCACACAGTCACACTCCCGAAAAAATAAATTTTCAGCACCAGCAGGTATGCCCTCTCTCATATTCTTTTTTAAAGCTCATGAATTTAAATAGTATTTGATAAAGAAGATGCTTTTACTTGAGGTAATTGTTTTTGCAAGAAAAGCTCGCAAACCATACACAAATACATCCACCGAAAGTTCTAGAGCAGGTATCATTCTACCCCCATAATGATAGAGTCCCATAAACTATGCATATCCTGACATCATTTCTCCATCAGAAATCAGCCATAGGGTCCTCATATTCGACTGTGTTTATCATCACCTCACCCTACACATGATAACCATCTTCATTGGTTGATAGATCCTCCCCTCCATGGTGCTCATCACCCATAGTAGACCATATATCACAGCAAAAGTGACGCCATGGACATACCACTTTAGTCCAGGAAGCACCTCATGCCCATCCATTCACCATGCATAAGGTCAATTTTACCATAGAAGCTAAAACCCCCTACTCGGATGAACAGGTTGTACAATCATATCAAGAGCACACCATTGCGCCTCGCATTCATCATACCATACCTCCACCAACATAAATCCCATCTGTGATACTTTCTCATCCACTTCATCAACCCCGCACAGGAGACCAACCAATGGGACCCCCACCCTCAGCAAAACACCTTCCTCACAACATTAGTGAGAAAACACTTTCATGTTTTGGGTTACCCATCTTTGTGTTTTGTACAAACCAAAACCCATTATTTTATTATTTTGGTAAGTGTACAAAGACCCTGAATGGTGCGCTACGTCATTCACCCTCTCATTTAATCTTTTCTCCCACATCAGCAGCCCCTGAACACTCTTGGTCGGAGTATTATACCCCCATTTACAAGCCACCTTGACATTCATAGCCATTTTATAACCACCCTGGAAGTCCTACTAACTCCAGGGATTTCCCCACTAGAAATAAACTATGACTGTCACCAAGCTTATTAGTATACTCCAACCTTTGGCCACTGAATCCCCATCATCAGTTTTCAGTCACCCCTCGACAACATGCCTATGTTAAACCCATCACATCTAAGTCCCCAATCCCTCATATTAGTGACCCCTCAGTTGAGGCTTCCTTTTTGTTGACTTTGACACCTATTTTCCAAAAAGGAAGTGGCACCCTGGATCACCCCTCTCCATACAAGGGACATCCTCGGGTGGCACTGTGGGAGACATCATTGTCCACAGATGTGAACGATCCTCCTGAAATTCAACTATGACAAAATCTTTCATGTCAAGATGGTATTGTACCTTACAACCATTGCACTTTGATCAAATCCATCAAAGACCCATGCCTCCATAAGCGTCTTTGTCAAACAATGCTTACACGGGAAGGTCCTAGCTAGTACCTATGCACACAATGCACAACTATATGCCATACCAAGTTTACGCATATGGGTACCATATTCCACCTATTTTCAAAGAAAAAACACCCTTGAGGGCGTTAGTAGTCATTGTTAACAACTACCAACATCACTATCATATTAGTGACATAGACAGAAGATGTATATGTCAACTAGATTTGTTTAACTAGCCACAACGTCACGAGCATGGGACATGCATGCCTCGTAGAAAATTTGTTTATGTATTGTAAATTGTATTTTCTTACAAGAATCCCTTAGGACATGGTCATTCTTGTAACCGATGTAGGGTGTTTTCAATTCCAAGCTTCATGCAGGTCTCTCTCTCTCTCTAAGCACAATACATAAAAGAAACTATAATGTATTTTGGCTGTACAGTTATTCCTATACCTCAAACATTAGGGGCAACTGTTAACACTAGAAAATCGTACAGCAGAAAATGACATTAATTAATGTCAAGCAAAAGGATTTACAAGGCTGGAAGACATTACATAATTTGGAAAGTATTGAAAAATCTCAAGGTTTGAGGAAAATCAAATTTGAACAAGTCCTAAATGCTCTTTGCACACATAATCCTTCATGAAGACCACCTTTTGTGCGCTTTTTTCCCAATATGCACGCAATTCTAGGAGTGGCTAAATGTCACTATCTGGGACAACACAAAGCAAAAGACAAGTGACCCCTTACTTGAAGCCACCTAAGGATAGCCACCAATGCCGCCTTAGACACTAAGTGAGCACACAATGGGATATTTGGAGCACACAAAGGAATCATACCCCTCTCTTGAGTCACCATCCACAATGTACCAAGAGAGGGAAGGGAGGATTAGAAATCTCCTATATAAGGCCACCATGAGATGAAGAATTTGTGAACACATTGTTATGCTGGCCAGAAGTTCCCAAGATATACCAGCAGTGTGTGAGCCAGAGCTGAAGATAGAGGGGACTCAATTGTTGGCCATCCAACAACTTCAGTCCAACACAGTAGAGAGAGAGGGAGACTGCACCGAGGCAAGCGTGGGATAAAAACATCCTTGCATCGAGACCTAGAAACCATGATCTAGTGGGCCTTTGGAAAGAGGGTAGAGTTTCACTCTTATTACTACCAACACTCAATAAGAGGGGCCTAGAACCACCGTTCATATTATTTTTGTCGTTTGACTCTTTTCAAAGCTCATGTTTATTTTTTTTAGTTTTTAGTTTATATATGCATGCTATTTCTCTATCTAGTATGCTTATGATTCTAGCTTGTTCCACTAAATTGCTTGAATCCAATTCTTTTTTTGCCTGTTACCAATAACTTAAGTGGGTAGACCACACCCCTTAAGTTAGTGTGATTTCATACTACATGCACCAAACACACTCCAACACCACATAACCATGATTTTTCATCTTTCGGTTTCTTCAACTCTCCATCAAAGGTAGGATGCTTGGATTTCTTGAAATCATCTGGAAAGTACCCCCTCTCACTCCTCCTATCCATAACTGACCCATGGTTGTCCCTATCTCTAAAAATTTTATAAAATCTAAAGGATCACTAAATTGAACTCTACTTTCTTTTCCTGAGCTCTGGAAAGCCTTTCCTATGACTCAATTGTACTGTCATTGTCTGCCTTGCAACTTGGGATTTCTTCATTCACATTTCTCAAGGTATCTGCTATGTTAGGAGAGTACTCTTCTCATTGTTGCTCAACTGATCAATAATATGAGTCATATGAAATATAATCCACCATTCTTATAATCATCTATGATATTATATTTCCTATAAACATACCATTCCAAATAGCCAAATATAAACATAATCAAAATCATACCTTAGTCAAGTTCAAGGGAGGTTATCTCATCTGCACAAATAAGTCGATATTAGCACAATATATATATATATATATATATAATGGCACTAGCATATCAACCTATCTAGATCATGCATGATAACTCAAACTGTAACATCGACTATATACATGAAAACCATAGCTACTACAATGCATGTAAAGCATATAGTTGACATGCATTCATAACAATCACATCCTACCCATATAGTCCAAGTATTTGAACCTGGAAGCTCTTATACCACCATGTAACATGCCCCTCCCACATTTCCACTCTTTTACAAGCTCCCCATGGTAAATGTGAGGTGAGTGCTACTATGACATGACCTAACTTCCAACTTCTAGATATGGAAGTGGGGCCTACAAAATGACAACTGTATTGCATTTCTCAAAGACCAAAAACCACTTAGAAGGCTACAAACCAACCCAAGTATTCAATCCCTAAACTGGAACCCTATTCCACTGACCTATCACCCCAACCACATGCACAACAAGGCAAGGGCATGGCTATAGGCCTCCAAACTCACCCATAGGCCTGCCTCCATGCGGTTATGGCCTAAAATCCCCCGTTTTGTGTGTGCAGTCCCAAGATCTTAGCCATTTTTCCAGGCTAGCCTCTAGACCACTACCCAGAACTACGTGTAACTTTCCAAAATCATAATTAACGTGACGAAAATGATAAACATTCAAAATTGAAGCCATAAATTGACCTAAATTTCCTAGAACATAATAGACATTTTGTCAAACATATGGTAAACATGTAAGTTCCAGGTCATGAATGCATATCTGATATTAAATCTATGAACTTCATCTGATAATCACCAAGAAGTTCTAATGCCCTCTCAAGTAGCTGCAAAAACACTTGCTAGCCCATGCATTCATTAACCATTAAATTGCTTATTAAATCATGAACAACAACCATAACTATATCACATCATATAACTATAATATAACCAACATAGAAACCATGGAAAAACAACCATCAAATAAACATTTACAAGTTCTCATAAATCAAAATAGGAAAATTTCTCTCATTAACATATGAAAAATCCAACCAAGTCAGGAATTCCACGTGCTACCCAACCATAAATTGAGTTGAACCAAATATTTCTTTTATCCAATCACCCTCGTGCCATATTCAAAGCATGAATATGGAATCTCATGGGATAAACTGAGACATAAAAAACTAAGGACTCTAGAGCTTAAACCACTTCCACCTTCAAACTACTATGATCTCACCTAAACTAGTCCCTCGATCACAAAATCAGTTTGGATGCCTCAGAATTTCTTCACCATACCTTGAGGAATTTTCTTGTCTCCACCCACTTGTCAAGGGATTCTTAGAGAACCATCTCCACCCCCAACCCTTGGGAATTTTCCCAAGACCACCTCAACCAATTTCAAAACCTTTCGGTAATCCAATGCTCAACCGATATTATATCCCATCACACCATGGTTATCCAGGAAATGGAAAGGCAAGGCTGAAACCACTATCAAACCAGGAAAAAACCATGCCAATGAAAAAAAATAAATGAAATAAACACATGCATGAACCATGCATTCACACCTCAACTATGAAATCACACATGAAACCTATTACCTGCAAAATCCTCATGTTGAAGCTGTTGATCCAACCTTCTCCTTGCTTTCCTTTCTTTCCTTTGCTTGTCCTTGCTTACTTTCTCCTCTTGGATATATCTCTCTATTTATCACTTGATACAAGATAAACCTGACAAAATTTAAACTAACAAAAGTTGTGAAATGATTCTTTGATTCCATTTTATTATTGATGTCTCATTTTTCTTCATTTTCCTTCATTTTTCCTCTAATTTACCTTGCATGCAAATTTTTATCTCTTCATCTTCCTTTCTCCTATTTTCCTTATTTCTCATAATTAAATGCCAATTACTGCCTCTTTTCCTTTTCCAAATCCTTTTCCAATTTCCTTAGCCATGAATAAAACAAAAGTGATGCCCACTATAGTTTTTTCCTAACATTCATCTTGGAATACGTGTCCCATGACCTTGGTATTATTTTTTCTTTATTAGCCTTTATTACATGAAATTTAACAAGGGATTGTTACAATCAACTTTATAGGGAACATATTTCTCATCATGTTGTTCATCAGCATGACAGGGAACATCTTATTCATTATGTTGTTAATTAATTTCCATCCCTGCATAGTGGAATACACAATATACTTGTAATTCAAGTGAATCATAAGTATTTAATAGTAGATAATCACATTTTTATTTAAGGAATCACCATAGGTGGAAGGTCATGTTATGATTGGCAGGGTATTCCCCCTGTTTTTTTTTGAATTTAGGGATATTCAATGGAAACTTGGTTCGAATGGGGCCATTGTTGATTATGGGAAATGGGATCATTTGTGAATTTCGTCAAACATGACATATTTAAAGCAGTGAAAAATGGTATCTTGTTGGTTGGGATTCCCTGAGGGGTGGCGTTGGTTGGAGAACCCTGTGGGGTAGCGTTTGCATTTGCTTGAGGGCTAGTGGTGGGGGTTCCTTGAGAGGAGTTAGATTCCAATAAGGTGGCTTCAATAATATATGTGCAAAACAAGGTGGCATGGTCCTTTCTTCTATGCAAGATTTTTGAGAGATTAGGAACTCATCCATGTAATGGTGGGACTTCTTGTACGTGACTAGAGTGATGGTTAACCCTTGGGTCCCTTACGGTTCCCAAGTAAGTTTTTGGGAAAATATGGTGAGGTGGATTTTCTTTAGGAAAACCAAATGAAACACATACATCATACAAAGAGAAAAATAAATGGCTACTTTTCCCTTTAATTATAATGTGTGAAACGATAAAAAAAAACGTTTTTTATGTTTTGCATATGAGAAAAATTCTTAAAAATACCTAGCGTCCTTTCGCTCAAGTAGTAATTGGTCCTTGTAATGATTTTATAGTAAGGTACCATGGCCACATCATGAATTTCATTGGCGATGCTTCAAGAAACCAAAAAAAAACCAAGGTATGGATAGGATTATAGTGGGGGTTACTAGGGCTATGTCCCGAAAGAGATGGCGATGCTTCTATTAGCCTGACCAAAATCACCTTAGGTGGCTTGTGCTCCCACACATGCTACATATAAGGAAAAATTCTGTAATATTTGGCCACTAAGTTACCCTCATCCAGTGGGAATAAGTGAGTTGGACCCAAAACCCTTTCTAAGTTTTGCGAGACAGCAAGGATGTTCGTGATAATATTCCACCTAAGCCTTACCCTCTTCATGGGTTCCCTCTTATCAACATATTTGTCACTGGATGATGTAGGATTTTAATTTCCCTAAAAAAAAACTTCTATGTTTCAAGATGAAAACAACCAGGTGGCTTATGTGCTACCTAACCCATAGTCCTAAATTGAACTATAAATTATCTTGTGGCCCTTGTGGGGAATTTAATGTGTTTAAGTTAAGGTTGCTTTTAGAGATTCTTTGCTTCACTTAGGGCATGCAAAAAATGTAAGCTCAAAGAAACTGAGTAAAAATATTCCAAAATAGGATACCCTTTGTACCAAGCTTAAGTGAGCTTAGTGTGTGGAGTGAAGGTGTGTGCAAATGAAATTGTGAACACACAAAGTGTGAATTTCAATGATGTGGATATGTGATGATCCCTTACAATTCCCCTAATTACACTATGTGATGTTTGTTCCTTGCAATAAAGTAAAATACATGTGGATATTGAGCCACTTACTCTTTCCACGTAACTTGATTTGATTAAATATTCCAAAATAACCCTTCAAATTTGTGTATACTTACCTAAATTAATATGAGTTTTATTAATATTTACTCAACTTATACACGTTAATGCCTGGAAAACATCATATTCATATGAAACTATTATAGATTAAGAAAATGAAAAAATAAATTACATCAAACCAAGCCATTGAAATAACTCAAATTTGTTTCTTATGCATAAATCATGATCTAACTTCAAGGTATGCCACAATTGAGAACACCTAATAAAGGAACCCCTATGTAAATGATAAGAAATATGCAAACTAGTTGAAGGCATGAAATCTGTAAAATATTTTCAAAGTCAATATACCTCTTTCCTAAGTAATACAGTCCCACAACCAATAATCTATCTTCACTCTTGATTTGAAATGACTGTATTAGTTTTGTTGTGCTAAGTTTCTTATTAGTTTATAAACATGTTCATAATCAGTTCATTAGTTTGCATAAGGATTGATGAGTTTTTCCATGAATTGTAGATGATTTTTAGTGCATTAGAAGAATAAAACAAGCTTAAATAACATTGAACAATAGTGTAAAAAGGATAAATAAGTCACCACATGAAATTTACACAGTAGGCATGATGAAGCAATTCACCCCTCCTGGGCTACATCTGCTGGTCCAACTCCCAATGGCATGTCCATCTTTCATTATGCTCAAAATTTTTCTATTAAATGTAGTTACAATGCTCTAATGGTTGTTTTCTCTGTAGTAATGACTCCAGAATGCTCCAATTAGTCATAAATAACTCTTCATTCACTCAGAACGGGCGAAAATTGAGTCTCCTACTCTTTTTCCCAATTTCACCTAGGAAAACTCCACTAAAAGTGGAGAACTCCACTTAACTGGAGTTAAAATAGAAATTCTACCCAAAATGGTGTTCTTGATAAACTACCACCAAAATGAATGTTTTCATTAATTTTTAGTGGTTGGGGGTGGCCACATGCACACCACCCAAATCCGCGGGTTACTACCCGTCGGGCGGAACTCTAGCCGGAGAGTGGGATTAAAAGCGTTTGAACTTTGGGTTGATGTCGGGTTATGTATTGACCGTGACAGTGGATGTGTCGTTAAACTGTTGCAATGTGACGACACAAAATGGAAAGGTTGGCAGTTAACACTTACTGCGATGGTTTGGTTTTTTGATGTTTAACATGTGATCAACTCTGGGGAACCGCTAGCAGGTTGGGACAGCCAGTGGTTCCCAACCCCCCACATATGATTTCAAAAAACCTTAAATACAATTCGCAATCATAGAGGTTAAGAACTAATCGTGTAGTGTAGACTGTAAGGCCTGTGCATACTTGGCAGGAGGTCTCAGGGTCGAACACTGTGGACCCTCCAAAATCTCAGTATGTCGTTTAAGGGCCACGTGGCAGCCTCAGGGCTGGCCACGCGGCAGCTTATGATTGGCCCTCCAAACTCGTTCAACCAATAAAATTGAGACACTTGTAATCCATTGATTGGCCTGATGGAAAGGAATATTTTAAGAATATTCCTTTTTTTGCTAATTGTACCTCCACCTTGCTGACTATGCATCCCAGTCAAACCTAGTCAAACTGTTGAAAATTTACCTGTATGGAATTTCGATCAGAATGCGATATCTCCCTCATATGACATTGGTTTTTTGAACTGCTCACGACACCAGAATCAGGAAGATGAAATTTATGCAACGATCCTAGTTTCAACCCAATCCTGTAACTTTGAATTTTCAGCAAAATTTAAGAACTCCTGATCATTCTTCCCCATTGGGAAGCTTTTGGACCCCAAAAGACTTGATTACCTGTTGAGTAGATGAGGGTACAACTCCCTCACCTTTCCAACCTCCATCCATTTTTCGTTGCCTAGTTTAGTGGTTTTGAGCCCAACTCGAAGGTAGTCAACACTTCCCCTCTTGGATGCTCTTGTCCTCTTGTCAAGAATTGTATCTTCTTTGAGCTCATCCAAAAATTCTGGTGAGAAATCTTCAAAAGAAGGTAGCTGACCATCACTTCCTTGATCATCGATCAAAGGTGGCTCATACAAGCATAAGTTTTCAACATTAGCAACTGAATACATTTGCATGTAAGAAGGCAAGTCAAGTTGGAATGCATTATTACCAACATTTTTTGCGATCTTGAAAGGACCATAGCGAATGGGTTTGAGCTTTTTACCTTCCCCTTGCATCATTTCTTTGCTAATGTGAAACCATACCTCATCTCCCTCTTGAAACTTGTGATCAACCTGATGTTTGTCATGCCTCTCTTTGTATTTTCTTTGACTTTTTTCAAACTATTCTTGAACTTGTTGATGCATAATCTGAATTTTCTCAATGACCTTTCGAGCCTTATCAATGTCACTATGGCCAGCAATTGCAACATCCTTCCCAAATATGAATTCTAATGGAAATTTGGCAAATACCCAAAGCATACTTCAAAAGGTGAGGTTTGTGTTGAAGAGTGCTTTTCCCGGTTGTAAGCGTGGTAAATGTAATGCAGTTGTTCATCCCACAACTTAGGATGTTTGCTGCAATATCCTCTCAATATATGCACAACTATTTTGTTCACGACCTTGGTTTATCCATCTGTTTGTGGATGAAAATTAGTACTCTTTTTCAAGTTTGTGTTTATCATTCTCCATAGATTTGACCAAAAACTCCCAATGAACTTGGAATCCCTGTCACTAATTGTAGAAGTTGGCAATCCAAAATGAACTCAAACATTTTGAAATTAAAGTTCAGCAGTAACGGTTTTCTTACATGGCATAAGTTTACACATTTTACTGAATCTATCCACAACTACATAAAGATAATCATGCTATTTTCTTGACATAGGTAGACCTGCACAAGTCCATGGATACACTCTCCCATGGCCTTGATGGTGCTGGTAGTGGCATGTACAACCCAAGCTTCCTATTACTAGGCTTACTTATTGCACACATAGAACAACCTCTTATAAAATGTGGCAAACTATCTATCATGCGAGGCCGAGAACAATACCTTTTTATACACACCACTATTTTGCTTACCCCAAAGTGTCTAGAAATAAGAGATGAAGGAGCTTCTCTCATGACACTTAGCCTCTCTCCTTTTGGAATACATATTGTTCTCAAATGAAATAGAAAATTGTTATACATGTGATAATCTTTCTCTTCAACCTGATTCCCTTCACTCAAACTAGCATACACATCTTGAAAATCAATGTCATGTGCATATTGTTCTATGTAACACTGTTATGAAACCAACTCCAAAAATAGAAGAAAAGAGAGATCAAGGCCTTAGAAATCAGCCACTTCAAGGGGGCAACCTCCAATACATTACATAAATGAAAAATTCTTGAATGATACAAATGATCAAACCTCCTTTCTATATATAGGAGTTAATGGGGCGACAATGTAATCCTAGCCAGCCTAACAATAATAATGTAAGGGCACAATAATAAAAATATGGGGGTTACAGGGGTACAACAATAACAATAAGGGGGTTACACTAACAACAATAACAGACTATACTAGTAATATAGGGACCTAACATGCTCCTCTCCTTTAAAAAAGTGTTGTCCTCAATGCTTGAGTAGCTCTGGGTGCTTCTGTATAAAATTCTCATCCTCCCATGTAGAATCTTCAGTGGGTAAGTTCTTCCATTTGATGAGATACTCCGAAATTGATCGATTTCGTAGCTGTCAAGTTCTTTTTTCTGTGACTGCTTCAAGTTCCAATATGGTTTTTCCTTCTTCATCAAGTTCTGACAATATTGTTTCAACTGGAAGTTTGTCCCCTATAACCTTCTTTACGCATGAAACATGGAAAACTAGACGCACTCACAAAGAAGCCAGAAGCTCCAATTTGTATATCATAGTACCAATATTTTGCAACACCTTGTAAGGACCATAGTACTTTCGTGATAATTTATTATCCTTCTTAGCTTGCTTGAGGGACATTTGTTTGTATGGTTGTAGCCATAAAAATACCTAGTCTCCTACATCAAAACTTTTCTTGATGCGATGTTGATATGCTTATTGTTTCATTTGATTTTGTGCCAAATTTAGGTTATCCTTTAAGAGTTGGAGAAATTCTTGTTGATGCTTGATGTGATCTTCCACTGCTTGAACCCTAGAATTTTCCCTTAAAGAAGATGTGATGGACAGTGGATGATATCCATAAAGTGCCATAAATGGGGTCATTTTTGCTACAAAATGGAAGGAAGTGTTATACCACCATTCAACGAGAAGTAACCACTTGACCCATTGTGCTTGCTTATCAGATACAAAACAACGAAGATATCCTTCCAAAAATTTATTCAGTATCTCAGTTTGACCATCAGATTGAGGATGATAATATGAGCTATGAGCTAGTTGAATACCCAAACAAGAAAATAATTCCGTCCAAAAATTTCCTGTAAAAATGGGATCTCTGTCACTTACAATAACCTTCGGGATTCCATGTAGATTTTGAATTGTTTCCATAAATGCACTAGTAATTTTACTTGCTTTGAATGGATGAGATAACACACAAAAGTGTGCATACTTGGTAAGTCTCTCAACTACCACCATGATGACACTCTTTCCTTCGGACTTAGGTAAACCTATGATAAAATCCATTGAAATCTCCTCCCAACATTGAATTGGAATGGATAAAGGTTGTAGAAGACCCGAGGTCTTAATTGTTTCAACTTTATTTTGCTAGAAAACCAAACATTCCACCACAAACTTTTGAATATCACATTTTAGGCCATCCCAAAAAAATTCTTTCTTCACCCTGTGGTAAGTTCTTAAAAATCCTCAGTGTCCTCCTAAAGCAGAAGTGTGCAATTCCAAAAGAATCTGTTGTTTTAGTTGGGAATTCTTGCAAATATATAAGCGATCTATGTACCATAAGGAAACATTTTTCCAACTAAATGTATTAGATGTACTAGGATCTTGTTGCAACTTTTGAATGAATGTCCACACTTCTTCTTCCTTCTTCCATTCATTCCTTGCTTCGGTTATCCAATCTGGTTGGATAATAGAAATGGCACAAAGCAATGCTTCCACCTCTTCATCCTTTCTTGAGAGTGCATCTGCAACAACATTTAGCTTCCCTTTTTTGTATATGATTTCAAAGTTGTAACCCAACATCTTTGTGACCCATTTCTGCTACTCTTCTGAAGATATTCTTTGTTCCAAAAAGTGTTTAAGACTATCATGATCAGTTTTTACCTTGAAGTGTCTTCCCATTAGGTAAGGTCACCTTTTCTTTAGTGCATGTAGTATTGCCAACATTTCCTTCTCATAAATAGCCTTTTGTAAATACTTTCCTTTGAATGGACGACTTTCAAAAGCAATGGGTCTTCCTTCTTGCATTAAAAAGACACCAATTCCATTTCGTGAGGCATCACATTCCACAATAAATGTTTTTGTGAAGTCTGGCATAGCTAATATTGGTGCTAGGCACATTGCCTCTTTAAGATGTTCAAAGGCCTTAGTTGCTTCAGTACTCCATGAAAATGTATCTTTCTTCAATAATGTTGTTATAGGTGCTTCTATTCTCCCATAATTCTTAACAAACTTACGATAATACCCTGTTAACCTAAGAAATCTACGCAACTACTTTATGGTTGTGGGTTCTTTCCATTCCTTAATGGATTTAATTTTTTTAGGGTCTACTTTAACACCCTCATGAGATACAATATGACCCAGATATTCTACCTCTTGTACTCCAAAGAAACCTTTGGATGTTTTTGCATATAATTGTTTCTCCTCCAATAGTTTGAGCACCCTATCAACATGTTGAACATGATCCTTCCAAGACCTTCTGTAGATTAGTATATCATCAAAAAATACTAGCACAAATTTTCTAAGGAAGGGTTTGAAAATGGAATTCATTAACCCTTGAAATGTAGAAGGTGCATTGTTAAGGCCAAAAGGCATGACCAAAAATTCATAATGACCCTCATGAGTTTGAAATGATGTTTTCGAAATATCTTCAGTCTTCATTATAATTTGTTGATATCTTGAACAAAGATCCAACTTAGTAAAATAAATTGCTCCATTTAATTCATCCAATAATTCATCAATCACACAAATGGGAAATTTATCTTTAATAATGAGCTTATTGAGCTCCCTATAATCCGGAAACATGCACCATGATCCATCCTTCTTGTGCACCAATACTACTGGAGCAGAGAAAGAAATTTGACCAAGGAAAATTTTAGGGGCGAATTTTAGCCCAAGGGTGAAATTTAAGGGGTTTTAGATTTTAGTGGGGTGAATTTTTATTATAAAACCTTTTTGTATAGTTTTGTATAATTAGTCCCAAAATTATTTTAAAAATAAATAAATTATTCTTTAGCCTAAAAAAATAAGAGCGCATAAAACATAAATGTTGGATTCGCCTCCGCATTTACTGGTCTAGACAATTTTTATTTGTATTTGCCCTCGATTTACTACGCTGGAGCGTTTTGGAACTGCATTTTCCCATGGTTGCAGGGTAAAGCTTGCCTCTGCACTGGAGTCGACAATGGAGTCTTTTTCTGCGTCTGGAGTAAGACTAGGGAGTAGTTTAGTTAGGTCAGTTTTGTAGCTTTTGTGAATAATCGTAGCAGAGTTTTCTTGATGGCACTTCCATTATTTCTTGGTAGATATTGGCATGGCATCTGCTGGTTTATTGTATCTCTGGTTAATTTCTACCTCCATATTAATATATCAGATGGATTCAACATGATTTTTCATAGTTCTTTGAATTTTGTGTTGCTTCTCAAGGCAATCATGCAGCAAGTTTTGAGTTGTCATTTTTATGCACTTGTTTTTAATCCCTCTTTCACTCAACGCACATATTATCTCTCGTCCTTTTCCATTTTTCTGTTGTAACTTAATTAGAGAAACTAGTCCCACTCTAAAATTTTATTTACAAGTTTTTCCGTGTCCTTCGGTGCTTTCTGGGTGCTTGAGGGAAGCTTAGTGCCCTGATTCATTTCGAGTTTAATGGCAGATGCACATACAAGAAAAACTGCATACGAACATTTTAGGGACATTCCCCTGTGGATGGAAAAGCACCAGCACAAACAAAGAGGCATCTAGCAATGACATGGTTAGGCAATCTATAGTTATCCCGCTGATCTGTTCATTCTTTTTAATGCATATTTTTTGATGTTAAGTACTGATCTGCAGACAGAATACATAGCAGGTAGAAATTAATCAACAAAAATGAAACACACATTTATATAAGAAAACATAGATATCAGGAAAAACACTAGGCCAATTCATTACAAGAATCCTCCCTGCAGTCACGAAGAATAGAGCAGCCTCAAGGAACATCCCATCTCATTCCATATCACATGGAATGGAACCCATATTCCTTCCTTTGACACACTCTCTAACTAATTTAACAGGTCGAGCCCATGCAATAATAACACTATTACAAGACCAATTCTGTTCCATTACAGGAAATTTCGGTTTCATTATCAAACACTTTCCATATTCCAACAGGTTTAATGATATTTCTATTCCTAACAACAGTTTCACAAAATATCATAAACACAAAAAACAAGAAGCACAATTTTTATTCATACGAGGGTGCTGGAAGCAGAGCATTACCAAATATTTGATAGCAATGCACATATATATAATACTTTTGACAGTCTTCTAATCCCTATCTTTCCCTGCCTAATTTTATATTCACTCACACATATGTAGATTCGGTATCCTGGAAAAAAAAAAGTAGACAGTATATTTATGCATATTTTCTTGCTTTCTAACTAAGCATTTCAAAAAAAAATACCAAAATTGAAAAATCTGTAGGAATTCTTCTAGAGGTAAACTATAAACATTGTTGCACATGATGTACTTTTATTCTTAAGTTCAACATGTCATGAAAACTGCTCGGGTCTATCATAATATCCCATAGGCAAATGGCTATCAATAATGCACATTGACATTGAAAATAGGAATATCTGCACAATAACTTGGTTTTGGTCTGTATAATATATCAAGCTGGGATGGGAAATTTACATATCAGTACTACCCTGGCCTTCATGAAACTGAGTAATCTTGCAGATTTTTATTTTATAGCCAGAAAGAATTATAAGGTTTAATGAGCCTGTGCCTAAAGCGATCCATCTCTGATCTGCTCAACAACATCATGGACTGCACCAGGTCCATGAGGGATGAATACTGAAGATGATTTTGAAGATGCTCCTATCTCTTTCATTGTGTCAAAATACTGTGTCACCAAGATCATGTCCATCACATCTTTTGCAGTTGTCTCGAGCACATTGGCTGAGAAAGAAAGTACACTATCCCTAAGGCCATCCACAATTGCTTGCCGTTGACGGGTAATACCCAAACCAGACAAATATTTTGCTTCTACTCCAACTTCTACTTTTTTAATTTGCAAGATTTTCTCTTCCTCAGCTTTGTGTTGTGTTTCCACCCTCCCCCTTGCAGCTGAAATCGAGATTCAATAGACAAGTTATAGGAATTAAACGGACAACACTGTAAAAGTAATGTGAAGAAAAGAGAAGACAACTAAACCAAAAATATGATAAATTTGAGAAAAAATTGCGAGTTCATGTGTTGTTTTTGCAAGGTTATCTCTAGGAGAAGATACTGGATTTTAAAAGAAAATCTACATTAGTGATGCTATCCACAAAATAGAATTTTATACCAAAGAATCTCTCAAGATAAAACAGCCAGGTTCCACAGAGTATCTATTCCTTTACTTAAAATATCATAAAGAGCAAGAAATTAGCGTCGGGGTGTAGTTGTGTATACATAATTCCATTCTAACTTCAATATGCCAGAGAATGCTTGCCTGCATTTATTTCATTCATTGCCTTCTTCACAGTTTCAGCGGCTACTACATCAATGATGAGAGTTTTCACTATCTGAAATCCATAGTTTGACATAGCCTGTATCCAAAAAGAAGACATGATTGCAAAGAATGCTCAAAACATCTCTTACAAAACCAGAAGAACCATTCACAAAATCATAACAGGCAATGCAATAGTCGTCCTTCAATATGCAAATATAGTGAAGGTATTTTCCCCACTGAATATCAAACAAGAAATATGCAATAATTTTTTATTTTGTATTCATCCTTATTTAAAAACATAGACCGAACATGAACTTTCTTTTACTCTTTTCTTAGTTTTACCTTTTCAATTTCCACTTCAACTGCTTTAGCAACGTCATTCTTTTGCTCAAAAACTTCATCCAAGTTCATCTTCGGGACGCTTGCCCGAATGACTGAACATGAAAAATGAAAACATGGACATGAGCTCAAATAGTAGTGAAACAGTTATGTATAACAACAAGGAACACGTTGGACCACTGGATAACCCATAAAGTATTTAAATAGACACATCACAAAACCAACTGCTAATTTAACCTAAAGCAATGCCTTAGCTAACAAGTTTTCTTCTTTCAATCAAAATATTGAAAATCATCATTTCAGACCTTCAGCTGTCTAAGATCTGTCTATGCAAAATACATGAACCGGTTACCAAAGCAAAAAATAAATAAGGGGTGGCAATGGTGTGGGGGGTGTGGGGGGCAGGGGTGGTTGTAGTGGGGGAAAGGGAGTGGACATCATTGACGTCGGTGGAAAACAAGAGTATAAATATGTATGGGGGACATGCACAATGAAAAACAATGAGGCAGAGTCCCTAGAAATTTTCCAAGGTCTCAAGCTTTTGTCTCAATGCATGGAAAACAAGATTCCCATTATAGGGGATTCCTCCCTAATCGTAAACACCCCTAGCAACAAGGAAGACATGTCTTCATCCCCAATTTCCAGAAATATCAATCAATCCAAGACTGTAATCAACAAATTCAGAACGGCTGCCTTCATCCATGTACTCTAAATCAATAACTCTAGAGTGGGTCAAATGGAAAATGAGGGTCAAAGAAGGGCCTGCTAAAGTTCAGAAATTTCACAAGACAAAAGATGGTTATAGGTGCAAATTCAATTGCTGACAAGCCCATAAACAAATGTAGTAGATCAGGGGCGTTTAGGCCAAGGATTTTAGCACAGCAGGTTCGCACACATGCAGCATCAGGAGCCGATAAAGGTTTCCAAGATGATGGTATTGGATTAAGTGCACTTACAAATGCCTCAAGGCCATCAAATTTTATGGAGTTTCTCACATCAAATAGAGCCAAATTTGTTTTCATGATGGCTCTGGGGTTGTCACTTTGTAATGCCAATAGAATTGTAATGTATGTTGCCATTTTGCCTCTCACAGTGACTCATGGATGGAGCAACTCTTTTGCAAGAATTGTTCAGGTGAGTCTCTGTATTCTTTTGTCCACCCTGAGATTTTTATGCATGGAATTTGTCTTTAGTGAATCTTCTGTCAAATATTTTACAAATTTATGGTCTTATTATTATTTACCATTAAAGCGTTGCACCACATATAGCAGATTTTGTTTGACTCTAAGTGCAGGATCGGAGGTGTAACTATTCCACCAAAATTTCCCTGGACTTGCACCTGACATCATCCCTTTGAAGTGCATCCTATTTGGCCGAGGCAGACCACAGAGTTGAATAGATCCATGGTGCTGGTTTAATATTCTATTGACCTCACCAGTGAACCAGGGTCCAGTTGGCCTGGCTTTTAGTATGCAGCTTTACTGATAGCATTGAGCCTTAGATATGATCTAAACCTGTAGGCTGCAAGGGATAAAACTTTCAAATTTTCTAAAATGAATCCTTTGTTGAGATAGACAAGAAATTTTACAAGAGACTTGCAACTGAACCTACAAAGTTCAATCCAAATGACATGTACGAAACTTGTCCCATTTTTTCAATTCATCGACTTCCTGTTGTGCCTGAATTCAGCAATATCACTCAAATTCATTCTCTCATGCTTTTGCATGAATTTGCATTTCCCCTTTCTAGGGAAGGGCTGGTACTAATGAATTTATCTAGTCTTTCATATGCTCATGTATTGAGCTAAGAACAAAACACAAACTATTTTTTCATATGCTTTCAAATCTGATCATGTTATATTCAGTTTCAGATCAGGTCTTTGAGTTGCTGTTGAAAATATCCTCGGTAAAGACTAGAAACCCTTTGAATTGGGAAACCAGATTAATCAAAGATATATATTGAAGCATCTGACCAATATCATTAAGAATTAGCAGGTCGAGGTATATCAATAACCTTACTAGAAGGTATGTATCCTCTTTAATTTTACAGTTATGGTATTAGCACTAGCTGGGTTTGTTTCCCAAAGGTTAACACACTTGTATTTCAACATACCCATCTCCAGTCTTTCTTATGCAGTGAGCATGGTATTTTTTTGCTTCTAGACATCTTCTCTTGAATCCATGTCCTGTTGAGTCATTAATTCATAGGTTCTGGAGAAATCATAGGCCTCTGCTGTGCATGTGTTAGTTAGAAACGGAAGCAAGAAACATAAACAAGATGGTACCAATATTTCTTTGGTTCATTGTTGTACACATTGAAGACTTGATTCATACTTTTCTATGTAGAAGGATCACAAAGGATCACAATAATGAACAGAAAATTAGAAATAATCAGTAAAGTTAATCAAAAACTCATTACCAAGACATTTATTGCTTAAATGTTGGTCCAACTTTTACAGGGGCCGCTACCTGGATGGTAACCAATTGACTATCCAAATAGGACACGACAATTACAAGTTTCTGCTAATGCATTGCAAAGCATGTTGAATGACAATCAAGGGAGGTCACTATACCGTGATAATTGTACTCTTGTATAAAGCACATAACGAATACTAGCAAGGTGGTAGGTACTCTCTGAAGTGGGTCACATCATAATTTGAGTGCTCTAATGTGATCTAAGGAGTGGAGGGTGTCTACAACTAGCATGAGAGTTTAAGCCTCTCCATCCTTTCATTCACAAGTGGAGGATAGCCTAATCTAATTTGAGGCTTTTTTCTATAATTTGATAAGTTCCAATATTAGAGAAATAATTTGACAGATGAGCATATATAAAGAGAGCGGAAACCCCTGTTTATTCAAAAGAGGTCTGAAACCCTAGTTTGAGGTACAAGCTATTTTTCAGGTCTAATTAGACTCTTATCTAGTACCAGTAATACTAATAATTTTATTCTAGACATTATATAAGTTGAGAAGGTCAGTTGACAGTACACATATTTTTTATATGGAATATACAACATTGTACCCTGAAGAAAACAAGAAAGAAAAAAAAAGTTGTGGCCTGAGAACAATATGATCATGAAATAGCTCAAGGAGATATGATCAGAATTTTATCATATTGAGCTACGGAACTATGAGCTTATAAGAAAAATTGTTCATTTATAAATGACTTTATTTATATAACAAAAATATGTGTGTTTAAAATTTAGACACACCACAGATTTGGAATCTAAACCGACTCTACCATGACTATGCAATGTGCATGGCTTGATATATATCTCTACAACTAAGTATGATGACACTGATGATGGCTTGATATATATCTATGTTACCTTAGATGCTGCATGATTATGATTAATGTTTTTGGTACATGAACCTATGGGTCAATAATAGGAAGGGGGAAAGTTGCAGATAGCTTGATGATTATGGCAAGTGGATGAGATATGTCATTTTGATGATGTCTACCTATCAGATGATGACCCTCTCGTTTATCGATGTAAAGTTAAGATGGAAGACCTAGACTTGATGTATTATTTTCTGTGCTTAAAGATATGATGATATGGAGAATTTTATATATATATATATATATATAGATATATTGTGGGATCCCTGGTGATTCTAGACAAACACCTACCATATGCCTCGTTATAAAGATTTGAATCGATCTATGAATGAGCCTCATATATTAGATAGCTACTTGTTGGGATATTTTTGTGATTCTATTACCTATGGTCGAAGATACACTGCCAATTCCATGGATATTCTGATGATGGTGTGATGGGTGGAAAGAGCACAAGAAATCATAATTCCTCTATATTATTACAATTGCCTATTTAGGGAAAACAAAACACAAGAAATACATAGTGGCTATTTATTATTTTCGAGATATTATAGAATTTCTATGAGAAATAAAGTTAAATATGTATACATTTTTGTCAACACGGGACATCATAGAAAGGTGGAAAGTGTTTTTTATTCGAAGCACATTGATGAAGTTGTTCTAAACTATTATCAACGTTGCCTTTGTAAGTTAAATAATTATGTTTATAATTCTTAATAATCATCTCACTATCACTATTATGTTTAGCAACACACATGAGTATTGTTTCTCAAGGCAGTGACATAGAGGAGCATTGTTTCTTAATGCATAGTAATCTATGAAATGCATGGAAAATTTGAGTGGAAGGAGAAAGGCTGAGAAAAAGACAAGAAAATAGAAGTCTTAGACGTAGAAGGGAAAAAAGTAAAGTACAAATATCATATAGATCGAACCAGCCATGAAATTTAGCAAATATATAGGTTGAAAGAGCCAGGGAACCTGGAAAATATGCAAGAAGTTTTGTGACATCAGCTAGACCTTTCTATTTTCTCACCAAAGAACATTAATGGGAGGGAATTTTGAGGGATGGAGAAGCAGGGAAGGAAGTCATCCTTATGTTGTGAGTGGCAGATCATAAAGGTGCCTGGAGCTGATCTATCTTTTGCAGACTTGGCAATGAGAATTACACTGGTTTAAACTCCAAATAGGTTGAACTTGGGGCTTATTGTTCCTGCTTCCTGGTGGTATCATAGCCTAGCTAGGGGGTGGAGTTTTACAAAAAACTACCTGCAATTGGGCGGAAATTGCTTGGTGTATTTGGTTTTTCTAGTGATCCACATTGAAATCAGATAAATATGCAAATTTGTTTGATTATTTGTACGTGGTAACATAATCCTTCTGATGCATAGATTCTTCTATAAAAAGAATGTTTAGTCTGATATGGAAGCCATAGCCTCTTCTCAAAAATACCTTTAAATGATTTCTAGAAACTTCATAAAATCTATTTCACACTTGGCTCACTCTATATGTATGTAGAGTAAGGCTGGGCCAGAGCCTAACGGGTAAAATTTATTTGGTAAAATGTGAGAGACGTTGAATAGAACAAAATATTTTACCTCAAACACGAAAATGGTTTGAAACAATGAAAAATAAATTTTTGAGCTGGAGTATTACACTATTTCATACAAGAGTATTCAGAAATGATCTTTCTATTGCATTCCTATCGTTTTATTAGTGCTCTATTCAAGCATTAAGATCTCCAAATGCTTGAATATTGGCCTTTCCGTTGCACCATTTTTATTAGCATCGCCACTTATTTCAACATTATATCCCTGCACATAAATGCCATGCAAACTGTAAATACTATTATGGGGTTATGGTTTAATAATGCTGCAATCACCGTTGGAAATGGATCCCAAAGTTTCATCTACATAAAGATTTGCTTGCTACTTTATTTCCTATATGCACACTTGGTTTTGACTTCTTTTTCGATTTTCTGCAAATGATAGACCCAATCCAAAATTGTAAGTGAAAATCAAAATTTTCAACCATGATACTACACAATCAAAGTGGTGGACATGAGGTTTCTTTTAAAAATTAATGAACTTTTAAAGGTAGATAGGAGGAATGCAACCCTGATTGGAGTAATACTCTGTCCACCTCCTTGGCAGGATAAGGTGATTTTGACCTTTTTCCTTTTTATGTCTGGAGTATTTTCTGCCAATTGACTTCTCCTGCCACTCCAACACATCTTTGTCTCTATACGAGATGTCTGAAATTGTGACTCTGCATTCTGGACCAACCAAGGGACGTATATCATCATCTACTCCATTAACATTTTTATTGAAATATATCAAAATGATTCATGGTTCATACCTCGAAAGATTTAAAATAATTACAACATGGTTCCTTCTGATTTTTACCAAGAAGTCAAAACATTGGCAAGCCAAAATGATCTCAGTTTATAATTTTGGATTTGAAGTACTGGAGACAGCAAAAAATATGGATTATGAGCATGAAAAACTGAAGTCCTGACACCAAAGAAACTTTGGATTGGAAGTATTGGAGTCAGCAAAAAGGACGGATCATGAACATGCAAAGCTAAATTCCTGACAATGTTCGTTGTGCAAATCCTCAGATGAATGTGTTTCTCACTTGTTTATTTATTTTTCATATAAAAAGTGGGTATTTGAGGCTTAGCTATAATGGTTAAAGTCCAATCTAGGCAATTGTTTAAAGGCTTGCGAGGAAGATTTTTTTGTAGCTTGTTTCAAGGCTTTCCCATGCATCTTTGTTTACATTATTTGGTGGGAAAGGAATTCAAGTGTGTTCATATCATTTGACATCTCGATGGACATTGTTGTAGGAATCATTGCAAATCTATGCAAATAATATAGGATAGAACCAAATGGAAAAATAAAGGGTCCCAATTATGCCTCCATTAGAGCATGATAATCTGTGGAGTTTATTTGATGGTGCTACACCGGGTCATCCATCAATTTGCATAATTGTAGTAGTATTATTTTTGAAAAAATCACATTATATGCATGTTAAATATTCCCCAGGGTGCAGGACAAATAATCATTCTGAATTTATTGCCTCGCTAACACTCTTTAGTATCCACTCTAACAAAATATCAAAAAGCTACAAGTTCTGAGAGATTCAAAGTTAGTCATTGATTGGGATAATAGGAAAATTGAGGTGGAAATGTTTGTTTGTAATCTCTTCTTTAGGACATCCAGGAATAAATACTCTCATTTGATTGGTTATTCATCTATAAACATATCCTAAGAGAGCTCAATTCCAAAGCAATCACTCTTTCAAAGGAAGCAACAACACTTTTGACATCACTGAATATGTGGATAGAGAAGAACTAACTCAATAACCTAGAATTTTTGACCTTCAGGTCCGATCATAGAAATGGATGATATTTATTTTTAACAACTGGAAAGTCACTACTATTTTTTTATTAAATAGGAGAAATCTTGTGCAAGGTAAACATTTTGGGAACTCTTGGAATAAATTATATGATGGAATAATCAGATTTAGTAGAACTGTGCTAGCAGTTTGACTGGCTAAAATAGGCCATATGAATACTGTAGAATGGCTTTTCACATTGACACCAGCTCTTTTAACAGCAGGATTTTGAAAATGTTTCCTTTGGGAATGTTTTGCTCCATGTTTTCAAGATAATGAGAGTTGCTTGTGCGGTCCTTAATGGCAGGTAGATGCAGATGCAGAGGCTCTTTAAAATGGTTTAAATATGCAGTCAAAATTCTTCCCTAGCTTACCGAGGAATGCATTTGAGGTAAAAAAATTGTTCTTTTGGCTCATTAAGTTTGCTATCATTTCCACTTGCTCAGTAAAACAGAGTATGGGAATAATGGCTTATTTCTATTGTAAAGTATCTTGGATGCTCATTTAATTTGATTTTGTTGGTTTACTTTACAGAGAGCACTGGCACTCTACAAAAATGCCTATGTCAAAATTAAGTCTTATTCAAGTCCTGGTGCAAATGATCCGCACAAGGTAATTGTGGCTTCTAAAAGCGAGAGAGTTTCTGTCATACTAAATTGTATGATGAAACAAATGTTGATGTTGATGTAACAGTAGTATGTGATAACACATCAACAGATGTGACTTCAGCCATTGAGTTTATAAATCCTTTAGAACATGCAGTGAAGAATAATACATAGACTGACCAAGAAAACCCTTATATGGTTCTTCAAGATGATGCAAAAATGAATAACTCTATCAGTTCAAGTAAAAAAAGCCCAATTTTTGATGTGAAAGAACCAATGGTGAATGTAAAGGATGCAAATTATTTGGTACTGGGATGCAATACCAATTCCAAAGGTCGTTCAGAACATCCTTTGGATGATGTTAATACTAGGGTGTCTTCAGTAGAACCTGAAGATGGTGTCACTGACCCAGAAATGGTGGATGATCATGATCCGAGAGGCTTCTCAGAAGAATAAAATCTTAATACCATAGTTTCTCCAGAAGAGCTTACTTATGGCATTAATCCAATGCATGTCTCAGTGGAAACTGTGGATCCTGTTGATGCAGTAGTCTTGTCAGAAGAGCAGGCTAAAATTGTAGGTCCATTGCAAGTTAACAATGTCCCTTCCCTTATAAAACGAAATATTTCAATATTGAATACGGAAGAGCACAAGACAATGTCAAATAGACACACAAGAAACATTGATTTCAGAGTAACTGAAAACTCTTCCAGGGACTTTCCTGTACCAATAGACAGTTGTACAGATATTGCTGTCACAAATAAAGCTGCAGCATTTCTGGAAATTTCCAGTTCCCTATCCTTGAAGTTAGTGAGGGAATGTGAAGGAAAATCACATTCTATTTCTATGATGCCCAATTCAGAAACTATTAGTCAAGTCTCTGAATTTCATGAGAGGTGTGATAATGTAGATTTGGATACTGTAAATGTCGGGTGCTTAGATCCAAATCAACAATGAGGATTTGTGTGGTGAGGCTAGAATTCAGTAGGATGAATCACCTAGAAATACAGAGATAGCTCTAGAAAATGCAGTTGAGTCAATTGATTCTAAAATAGGCATACGGATTTTCAGTCCATATAATCTTCCTAGAAGTACACATTGAGACAATACAAGTATTTTTTTTTTCCCCTCTTGTTGATGCCTTTCTTGCTCATGTTATATTTCTTGCATGCATTCCTTGTATATGTGGCCAAATTATGGAAATATGTCTCTTTCATAAAGTGCTTTTTGTTGTACATATCTTGTTTTCTGTTTTTTTGCATGGTTTTGTTTGGGCTGAGAAATTCAATCCACTTGCAGTATCTGTTCTTTGAAGTAAGTATACTTTCTCTATTATTAAGAAACCTTTATGTATTATCGGCAATGCTTTAGATTTAGTGATAAAAAAACACTTGTATTAGAATTTCTAGTCGTCCTATGTTAAATAACATCATCTTCTGCTAGTTGTGGTCAAGTTTCTCAACTTTAATAATGTTACGAGTTAATACAGGAGCTAAAAGTTTAATCTCTGTAAGAATGCTTAAAACACTTCTGTATCTTCATTACCATGTTTCCTAGTATGGCCTTCTTGTAGTCACTAACCTACATTTCAGTTAACCCATTTTGAGTATTCATATGAGGTTCCTTCGAAAAATGCCCGTATGATAGTTTTGTTTGAAGTATTGAGAGTTTGATACCCGCTAAAATCTATAGATGGTATTTAGAATGTGATGAACAGACCATGGAACCATGAAATTCAACTATTAACGATTTTTCTTGAGCATCTGTGCTGCTGGCTATGGCTTAAAACTATTTTTTAGTTGGGGTCTGATAATTCTTTCAGCATGACTAGTAAGCTACCCTATTAATCCACAATAATTACATTCTTGTTTTCTTTGCTGTGACACACATCCGTCTGTTGCTTATGTGCGCTTGCATACTGAATTTTGACACTGAAGAAATTACTTTTAGGGTGAACCTTTTTAGTTTTTTCCTGGTTATTGGTGGTTTTGAATCACTTGACAGTCGATAACATGCTGAGTGAACTTCTTCATGCATAAATTGAATAACTTCTAGATGAAGTTGATCATGGAACAACATTAAGTCAATGACCTCATACAAGGCATTGCAATTTCACCATTTATTCATTCCACTATTGTTAGTCTAATTTTCCAAATTTTGAAGAAAAATAAGTTTATTTTTCCATGACTCCAGACATTCATCTTTTTTATACCTTTATTCAACAATACATTCTATTTTCTAAATGATATTGTGGAAGCTAGTGGATGGAGTGGATCTGCAACTGCCTAATGTTATGAGATACTAATGTTGTTACTCAGCATCATATCGGAGTCATTGATGAAAAAGTCATTGGTTAATAAATTTGTGTTCTAGTTTTTGGAAAGTTCTGGTAAGTTTACATTATCGCACATTTCCTTCTTTAGTGAGATTCCTTAGTTGTTTTGAGGGAGATTTGAATTTGTATATGTAATTTTCTACTACCCTACTTACACTAGTGATTATCACCTTATATTTTTAATATTTTGGGATGTATTTATTGCCTAGAGTTGAATTGGTATGTAAACTTGCATTGAACACATTTACTGCTACTTATATATGCCTTGTTATTGGTAATGATTTTTACATTTCTTGATTATATCTTGTTTTTGTAATTATTTACATTTTGAAATGTAAAATTGGCTTAAGATCTGTTCTTTCATCTACACTGTGATTCCCTGTTGTTACAACGAAACCTAGCACCCGCAAAAAGTATAAAGTCTCAATCACGATGGTGTTAGTTTTTTTACAATGCAAGAATATTACCTACTCACTTTGAGTAGCTTTTCCTTTCTCTTTTGGTTGGCTCTTCTTCAGCTCAAGGGGGCATCCCTAAAAGGTAGGATTGCTAGGCTATAGAATGGGGGCACAAGGTGATTTAATAAGATGAGTGGTTGTTGTAGTGTATGAAATAGGATGAAGAAAAAAAAATAGACAAAAGCAAGGAATGAATGAGAAGGAAGGCAATTGGTGCCTATCAGTTATGGGCTAATGGAGCCATAAGGCATTTGGATAAATGAGAGAACTTGTATGTCACAAACAACTAATTTGAAGCAGGTCATACGATAGAATTTTTTTGTATACCATTTTCTACCAATTAGTAGATGAAGAAACAATTTGATACATTCATCTTTAAGGTGTGTACTTGAGATGAAAAGGGCCTAATGTATGCATTTGATCCTTATGTGTTTGCTGGAAATGTGTTGTATAAAAGCAGTCTTCAAGGGATAAATTTCTACTCATCAATCTGTTCATAAGGTGTTGTTTTATGGTTGTAGTATGCTTCAAAATATGCAACATAGTTGATAGAAGAAAGGGAAACAAGTGCAAAAACAGATAGCCAATGTTAGGGTATCTGTGGTATTCCTTTTCTAATTATGCAATATTTCTTGTTCATAGTTATGGTACGCATTAGCCAAGACACTGTCAGAGAGGGCTGCATGGGCGCTGACCATGGAAAGAGGGTTGAATATGGTGACAATCAACGCATCTCTGATTGTGGGACCTGGTATCACATACAAAAGCTCAGGATCTACCATTGCATATCTTAAAGTGAGGATGAGAGATCTGCATACCAAATAGACTCTGTTCTATAATGTACAAATATGGTATAGTAATCCCTTGGAGAGGATCTAATCTATTGGTATAGTAATCCCAATACCGTATCAGGTGTGGCAAACCGAGCACGTTTGGAAACCAAAGCTTCAGGAAACCAAACTTTGGATCAATGTGTATTCTATCAGCATCTTTGGAACATGGACCTCAACTCTGCCCTTTGGCTCTGGATTTGGTTCTAGCTATCCAACTCTATTTCCTGGCTTCACTTGTTTCTGTAGTGCGAAAATAGTTAAATTTACTATTGATTCTCAACTCCAAGCAATCTTTATATTTGGAATTATTTAATCAAAATACATTCCCATTTTATTCAAGTCCCTTTCAGTCTCAGAATTGGTGATAATCTATCTTGGTAGCTATTGGTTCCATTATTAAACCCTCACATTTTATCAGGGAAACATTCATGGGGCAAGATCTGGATGAACAATTACCTGAGATGAACAAATACAATATGGTGTGAAGGATCTCATTTTTCTTGAGCTAGCTAGGTGAATATGTCGTCCATAGTAGGTCAAACCATATAAGAAACACGATATTTGAGATTTGAAATGTTTCTCAAAGAGTGCACCACCATTAAAGCTCAGTCACTCAGCCAAAAAATCAATGTAGAGGAGACTCTAGGAGGTATGCCCCACCATTCTTTACTCGGAAATTAATTCCTCGTGATCACTAGCCAACTTAAGTTCGTCGAAGCATTCGGGTGTGCATAGCCTTTCTTGCATTGAATCTTTAGTGGTCTCAAGAAGTATGCCTGTTCTGTTCATGTCAATGCATCGACTTTAAGCTCAAATAAATCTGAAATTCAGAATAAAGTAATTCACAATGTCTTCAGGTGGAGGTGGCCATGATACACAACAAAAATCAACATGATCTAGAATTCAAAATAATGTGGCAGTAAAGAAGATCTCAACCGATTTTTATCTAGTGATTTAAAGCAACAATCTGCACAACTTTTTTGTAAATGACAACTCTTAACTTTCTCCCCCTTTAGCCACTATGATCAAACCTATTATCTAAGCAGAAGCATCGATATCAAATCAAATCAAGCGTCAGTGTTGGCTAATGCTGGGATTCAAGGTGTTCCTAGAAGATGGTAAAAAAATTGGTTAGTAGCAGAATATCTGAACTTACAAGGAGCATTTTTTGTTGAATATACTCCCTACAACTCATTACTATGTCACAATTTTATTTCTTTACAAATTTCAAGGGACGAAATAGCATGCTTTTGGAATAAGGCCACAAGTATCCTTACATAAAAGTTAGGTTATGAGGCTTTATCCTACATGGATTTGCTGCGAGAAAGACATTTATGGTAGGTAAGCATCTGGAAGATTTCTTAAATTAGAACCTTCTCCTCGTTATCTCTATCAAACAGAATTCTGACCTGCGGCAATGGAGAAAAGTGCTATTGGCAGGGACCAAATCGTTGTATTTTCTGCAAATGTTAAGGTAAATTTGTGGATCACCTCTTTATTATGTGTTCATATGTTATTTCGGTATGGCAAGATGTTCTCCAATCTTTAAATTGCCGAGGAAAATTTAATTTTGGGTCCCTACTTCAGGGTCTTGAGACATGGTTTGCACACACTCAATTTTGAGCTCTTCTTAGCTATATTATATGGGGGTTATGGATGGTTGGAACAAGTGGACTTTTGAGGATCTGGAAGAATAAGTGGACGGTTGGAATAAGATAGAGAATCTGGCAGCGCATATAATTAGAATTTTCTATAAAGAAAGTTGTAGAGATAAAAAGCCAAAGGATTTTAAGATAAATCATAATGAAGCAAGGGTTTTTGATGGAGCAAGGTATTCCAGAAGAGGCGGATATGGTGTTTTTTTTTTTTTATCTCACCCGTTACTCTACCTTAAAGTTTGGAGCTGATCAAGGGTTCAAATAAGAGGATAGAATTATTTGCCTTGTAGATTTTTTTGAAGTCTTAGTTTGCTTTAGAAAATGATATCAAATATTTGTAGGTACCAGGAATTTCAAAGTTGAAAATGGCATTGGTTTATTGAGAAGTGTCAAATCAGATCTTTGCAACTACCAGGAGTTTCAAAGTTGAAAATTGCATTGGTTTAATGAGAAGTGAAAAATCACTAATTTAGTGTTGTCTCCTGTGCTTCACAGAATTAGAGAGACAAGGTTCACTCTTTG
This sequence comes from Pinus albicaulis, assembly GCA_034641835.2. Classification (NCBI taxonomy): domain Eukaryota; kingdom Viridiplantae; phylum Streptophyta; class Pinopsida; order Pinales; family Pinaceae; genus Pinus; species Pinus albicaulis. The sequence continues at coordinate 1,279,350,312 of CM076581.1, read as the reverse complement.
GTATGTTGCAACATCTGTATAGAGAATGTAACAAATCAGCCAATGGACTATCAAAAAAAGTTATGGCACAACAAAAAGGTTTGCTCTTGTTCAAGGAGTTCAAGGGGGAAGCAAGCTTCCCAGTGAGATATAAAATCTTCTATTGACTTAGAAGAACAATGGGAAGTGCTATAATTGACTTGTAACTCTTGTTGTCATGTATAGTGTATACCGTTTGCAGAAGATGGATGTGGTATGTATTTGGGGTAAATCCAATGGTTAAGTTTCAATGTATTTAGACTAGTAGTTTTGTATGAAAGCGCAGACTTTTCCATGCATATTTTGCTTTCACACTTGAAATAGAAAACACAGTTTTTTCTTGGAAAAAAAATGTGTAAAAGACTAAATATGTAAACAACTCAAAGATTTAGAATCCATGAAGGGGGTGTATGAAAGAAATAATTCATACTTTTGATATTTGATATTTGATAGTGAAATTATAATATGCCTTCTTTTTTTTTGTAAGTAAGCGAGAGTTGTATTATATTATAAAATTCTGAAGATTACATTTGACTTCAAACATGCTTGGTTTGCCACACCTCATATCGTTCCCTAACAGGTACAGAGCAATTAATTATTGTTCAGTTATTGAAATCACTGAAGATTATGTATCTTCAAGATTTAAATTGGGTTGCTTACCTAATTATATTTTTTCTTTAGCTATTATGTCATAATGAAATTAATCATACATAGATACTTTCCAAAGATAATCATGAATTCATTATTTATATGATTTATTTCATAATTTGGTAACAGATTTGAAAAACCAATGGTCTACCAACAACGTTTGAATAATAAGAAGCTGACTGGATTTATGGTTGGATATGGAAACTGTGCAACCCTAAGCAGCGAACTGTAAGGGAAGGGGGGGTTTCCCATGTTACAGCTTAACAACAGCGATGAATGAGGGGCACAAGAAAACTTGGGGAGTTTACATGTTCAAACTATATCCATTTTTGTACATACTGTAATGTAATTTTCACTTCAAGGTTTGGATAGTTGGCAATAAGTCAATTTCCATAACAACCAACATTAAAATTTTAGCCAGTGACTAAGGCTCTCTACCATATGCAGTTTTTTTCGTTAATTTCTGATGTAAAATAAATTTCCTGATTTCTGGCAAGGACAAGTGCAAGTAAGTTGTTGATAGGTTGTTTGGTGTGTGAATAAAAAGTGGGATACCCCACACTTTGGAATTGTTTTATCATTATTAAAGTTCCTCCTTTTGTTTTACCATTATGGGAAGTTGCACTTTCTCTTATCATGAGTTGTGTTATGAATGGAATGAGAAGTTACACTTTTTCTTATCCTGAACTGTTTTATGAGTGGAGTGCATAATGTTCGTTTGATGGTATTTTTATATATTGGGATGTTGAATTCTTTAATTACAAGATAAAAAATTGAATACTACTTTGACTGGTCAAACTTTTATTTTTAAAGTTTTTAGTCAAGCACTGTCACCGATCAAACTTGTGAGAGGCCACTGTTGTGAGAGGCCTGTATTGTGTAATAGTTGTGTAACTACTGGTGCCTATTGGTGATTATATGCGTGGAGGAGAGCCGACCTCCATTGTTGCATTGGACTGTGGAGGGATGAGTTGAGCTTCATGAATTTATGATACTGGCCCCTCGAATTCCCCGATCCATTCCCACGAGCAAATTTTGCAATGATCTGAGTCGGTTTGGATGTGCGTAGCAGACAGTGAGGCACAAATATCGGTTTGGAGGTGTGTTGGGATTGTCGTATTGACTCTGTTTATTAGTTATTGGCATTTTAATTTTTGTTCGACTTGTTCTGCTCATTGAAGAAATCAGCAGAGGCATGTGCCTTTGTGTTGGAGGATTCTTGAAACAAAATGATCTGCAAAGATCCCAATTTGTTGAAACTCCTCTCCAACCTCAATATCAGTGCTAGTAGTAGCATGAGCAACAACACTACGCTTAGCAGAACTAGAAGAACGCGTTTTCCAAACTGCACGAGAACTACTTCCCTCACGAGTCACCATGTACCATGCTTGGTCTCGGTGGTTCTCTTCCTTCTACTCCTGGTTCAACTACCATATCTTCATTGGAACCAACACCCCAAAGTCCATTAGACAACGATTCACCATTTTGTAGTAGTGATTCGCCATTTGTATTGGTGATTCGCCATGATTTTACAAGATAATATAATCTCGTGAGAGATTCGCCAAAAAATTATATATACATATTATATTATTAATAAAATCGCCTTCCATTTTTCTTATGTATCATGGGGATTCGCCTATTTATTATATATATAAATTTAGGGGGGTTCTTAAAATTTTCCCTAACTTTGACTAGGTTAAATTATACTAGCTTCTAACATTTCTGCAATCATACGCTCAATTTCTCTCTTTTGGACATAAGGATATCTGTAAGGCCTGATGTTTGGAGGAACACTTCCTGGAATCAAATGAATAGCATGATCATGATCACGAATAGGTGGAATTCCTTTTGGAGTTTCAAACACCTTGGAATGATTGTCCAAAACTTTTTGGAGATTTGGAGAAATAGATGATTTTGATTTTGGAACTTCTAGTGAGCATAATTGAGCAATTACGCCTTATTTTTCTTTCTTCAAAAGCTTTGTCATGAAATTAGAGTTTATTATCTTTCCTAGCTTCCCTATGATACCCCGTAATTCAATTTCCTTTCCTTCTGAAATAAATTTCAAGAAACTTTCTTGAAAATTAAAATCTACCGTGAAGCAGAGTTGAAAGAAAGATGAATTTATGGTTTTTTTTAGAGTTGTTCAGGGTAATTGGTGCTGGGCTAAGCCTACTGTGGTTTTTTAACGTTGCCTCTTTCTATCTGGAGATTTTTACTGTGGTTTTGTAACCTTGAAATATAACTCTTTTGATATATTGTAACATTTACTGAGATTGGACTGTAGAACACGTACAAATTCCAGTTTTCTTCTCAGAGAGTGTCCTCCACTACTCATTCAAACTAGGCCCAAACATTTTTTGGTTATAATAACTTGCATGCAAAATTCATAGATCATTACACATCAAACTGACTCTACGCCTTGACTGACATTGCATTCAACATGGTGCACAAGTATGATTTACATGTATCAATCAAAACTATGATTGTATCTATATTTGATAATGCAAGTTGAATACAACATACAATACATAGGAGTGCTATGGCTATGAAGTTCAATATGAAATAATCTATTGATTGCTACTATTAATATTATATAAGGGGTGCTCTTCCAATGGCCATTTATTAGCTATGTGAAGAAGGCTTTGTGGATTTTGTATTTACTATAAGATTATGTATAGCTGAGTTGCAGACAAATAAGTAGAATTTGGTAGGAAGTTTGGAGTATGTGTAATTCATAATGATATTGTCTTCTCTTCATTGATGAATTTTCAATGTGTGAGTTTTGACCTAAGCCATTGCATTATCAATGTTTCAAGGCTCAAAACTCGACCTATATGTCAACTACTTCTTATGATTGTTCCTAGGAACACGAATCCTAATTTTTGTAGGTTTAAAATTTATCACAAGTTTGATCTATTGTGGTCAAATTTGTGGAGGTTATCTCAAAATTTATTTAAGGTACCATGGATCTAAATTTCTTATGAAATTTCAACACTATTACAAACTTTGGTGAAAATTGTTGATCAATTCTCACTTGGCTAGGGTTATAGATGTTAATAAAAATTTTGTGTGCATGCATGAGAGTTGGGTGAAAATGCTCAATGTTGTGTGCATTAGTGTGATAAATATGGGATAATGCAAAGCATAGTTTTGAAGATTAGTCTAAGTTGACTCGTACCTAATCAACTCAGTCAAGTTGATTGTTGGTTGAATGGTTAATTGTTGGTTCAATGGACATAAGATCTTGCAGGCCCAAATACCAAAGGGAAAAATGGAGCCCATCACGGGGTTCTCTTTGTAATTCTCCACCACTGCTACCTTCCATGCTTCCTCAAACTCCTCTCCAACCTCAATATATGTGCTACTAGTAGCATGAGCAACAATATTACACTTAGTAGAACTAGAACGCATTTTCCAAAATACACAAGAACTACTTCCCTCACGAGTCACCATGTGCCATGCTTGGTCTTGATGGTTCGCTTCCTTCAACTCCTGGTTCAACTACCATATCTTCATTGGAACCAACACCCCGAACTCCACTAGACAACGATTCGCCATTTTGTACTAGTGATTCGCCATTTGTACTGGTGATTCGCCATGATTTTACAAGATAATATAATCTTGTGAGAGATTCGCCAAAAAATTATATATACATATTATATTATTAATAAAATCGCCTTCCATTTTTCCTATGTATCATGGGAATTCGCCCATTTATTATACATATAAATTTACAAGGGTTCTTAAAATTTTCCCTGCTACCGTCCCCAAAGATTGTAACCATTATACTCCTAGTACAACATCAACACCTCCCATTGGAATGGAAAGCATTGGACTATTCAATACATATTATCCCATGGCTAGCTTGATATTATGGCATTTTCCAGAGCAATTTATAGTTCCTCCATTTGCAACCATCACTCGACATTCTGGTGTTGGGTATAGGAAAAAGTTCAATTCCTTGGCTACCTTACAATGAATAAAATTATGGGTACTACCTGAATCACTCAACATTGTCACATTTTTCTTCTTGATATGTCCTTCTATCTTGAGATTTTGAGGAGTGGTAATTACTGCCAATGCATTACATGACATAGTCGGACTCATTTCTTCTTCTTCTAGGGTTGGTTCCTGGTGTATATCTTCTCATTTTGAAGTTTCTTTTTCATTTACTTCTTCCTCTTCACAATCTATGTAAAATAATTTCTTCTCAACACACTTATGACCTTTAGTGTATTCACTATCACAACTATAGAAAAGCCCTTTTGCTCTTTTTTCTTCCAATTGTTGTGGTGTCAACCTTGTAGGTTGTGGAAATATAGGAGTAGCAACACTTCCATCTTTATAGATGTGAGTGGTAGGCTTCCTTATCACCATAATTTTACATTAAATTTTTCTTGCCAACCTGAATGCCTTCTCTAATGAATGAGGTTCGCAAACACAAACTTCATGTTGGATTTTATCATTTAAAGTCCCTATGAAGACATCAATCTTGTGTTCCTCTAGAATATCAGTTACCCTTATATTCAAATTTTTGAAGTCCTCAATGTGCTCCCCCATTGAACCCTTTTGTTTGAGATTTATCAATTGGCTAAAGAAGGTGTTGCTCTTTGTATCCTCATAATGTGTTATAATTTCCTCCGTAAAAATTTACCAAGTGATAATTTTTTTACGGGAACAAAGCCATCGATACCATACAAATGTATTTTGTTCTAAATTTAAAGTTGCAATGCGTACCTTTTGTGTGTTTGCACATTATTGAGATCAAAATATTGCTCCATCTATAGTATCCATGTTATGGGATCATTGCCATCAAACATCCTCATATCCATTTTTGGAATATGGTGGTTCTTCCCTCCAACATTAGAGTTTATGAAATCACGATTAACATTTATTTTGTTCTCATCATGAGTTTCCTCTACTATATTTTCACCACTAGGAAAAATTTCTTGTATAATCTTTGTCAAACCTTCTATGTCTGCTTTTAGATCATTCTTCATTTTTTCCATTTTTTCATTGATCTTGGATTCCATTTCATCCATCTTAGATTCCATGCCAGCTTCCATGCATCCATCTTAGCTTCCATGCCATTCTTCAAACCATCCATCTTATATGCCACACCTTTCTTCAAACAATCCATCTTAGTTTCCACGTCTTTCTTCAAAACTTCCATGTCATTTTTTGTTGCTCTTTGTGAGAGAAAAATTTGTTGCACTTGCTCTTGTAATTTTGATATGTCATGTTGCCATTCTTCGTCTTCTTGATTCATAGTAGAGACTTCTAAAGGCTTAATGAGTGTTGAATTATTTTTAGGGGGCATTTTAGAACCCAATAATGATATCTATTCTACAATATTCCCTTGGAATCAATTCAACTTGATTCTTCAAACAAGACTTATGCAATTTAGAAAAAAAATATACACCTTTTTCTTTATTTTGAGGAGCTCGATATTGAAATTGAATTATCTCTATAATTGTGGATCCTTAATATCTAAAATTTGGCCTTGTAGTAGCCCTCTTAAGCATCTTTAAAATATCACAAGTTTGACCTGATTTGGATTCTTCAAGACAAAGTTATGCTCAATCTCCCACAATGACCTAATTATGGACTGGTTCAGTAGAGTGAAATTGTACAGCATGCCACATGTCATTGTTTCCTCCTTCGACTCTAAAATTCATAAAATGAAACTATAGTCTATGTACTTGCAGCCACCTTTTATAGAATTCCAATCTGATGTTCAGAGAGAGAGTTATGGTGATTTTCCCACAATCACCTCTTTGAGATGAAATTGAGGAGCCTGAAATAACCCTAATTTCCACAGATCATGGCTCTGACAATATTGCAAACTAAGATCTGAAATTTTTACAGGAGGTTCCTTATGATTACATCTTCTCTCAGTAAAAATTTCAACTTCTTAACCTTTGTATATAGAAATTTATAGCACAAATTACACAATTATTTATTTCAGGTGAAATTCGGGAGCCTGAAAAATACCTAACTTCTACAGATCATATCTCTGAAAATATTGCAAACAAAGATCTGAAATTTTTACAAGAGGTTACTCAGGATTTGGGCTTCTCTCTGTGAAAATTTCAGCATTTGAACCTTCATAGAAATTTTTTTATAGAAAACATTCCATGATGACCTGTTTGGAGCAGCAAAACCCTAGAATCCAAAGCTCTGATACCAAATGTTATGAAACCAGCTCCAAAAATAGAAGAAAAGGGAGATCAACGCCTTAGAAATCAGCCACTTCAAGGGGGAAACATCCAATAAATTACATAAATGAATAATTCTTGAATGATACAAATGACCAAACCTCATTTATATATATAGGAGTCCATGTGGCCACAATGTAATCCTAGACAACCTAACAATAATAATGTAAGGGCACAATAATAACAATATGGGGGTTACTGGGGTACAACAATAACAACAAGGGGGTTACACTAACAACAATAAGGGACTATACTAGTGATATAGGGACCTAACAAACTCTCATGTACAACATAATCATTTTTGAGTAAAGTAGATGCACTAATGATTGGTCTTGAAATCATATCTGAAAATTTATTGAAAATACCTTTCTTGTACCTTAAAACCAAGTGAAACTATTGAAGAAATCCCATCCACCTAAAATGTCTTGATTTCTGCAATTTTGTTTACGACTGCAAGTAATGTAATGGTTAGTTATTAATGTGTACAATAGTCTCTTTACCCATCAAGTAGTGTTTCCACTTCTTGACACTTTGTACCAACACATATAGTTCTTTGTCATATGTAGCATAATTAATCACAACACCATTAAAAATTTCAAAATGAAAGGCAATAGGCTTACCATGAAGCAAAAGAACTGCACCCATGGCATAATCACTAGCATCGGTTTGTATCTCAAATGGTTGTCTCAAATTTCGTAATGAAATTACTGGAGCTAAATTGATGTTATCTTTTAAAACTTTGAAAGCTTGTTGTTGTTTTCCTCCCCATTGGAAGCCTTTCTTCACACTTTTCACTGCATGCATAGGAGCTGCGATGGAAGAAAACTTAGCAATAAACTTTCTCCAATATTTAGCTGCACCTAAGAAACTTCTTACCTCGGTTACTGTTTTGGGTGTGGGACAATTCACAATGGCCTTCACTTTAGAAGGAACAATCCTCAATTCTCCTCCTCCTACAATATGACCCAAATAGACCAAATAATTCTTTCCAAACTCACACTTTGACATGCTAAGAAACAATTTATCTTTCTTCAAAATACCAAGCACTTTATTTACATGCAAGGCATGATCTTCTCTTGTTTTTCGGAAAATCAATATGTCATCTAAGTACACAATAAAAAAGTCATCAAGGAATGGACACAAAACACTATCCATCACTCGCATGAAAGTTTCCGGTGCATTACATAAACCAAAAGGCATAACTAGCCACTCAAAGAGTCCTTGTTTGGTTTTGAATGCAGTTTTCCATATATCACTTTCTTCAATTCTTACTTGATGATATCCACTTCATAAATCTAACTTAGTGAAAAAAAAATCTTCTTTCAACTGATCAAGAAAATCATCTATTGTTGGGAGTGGGTAATGATTTTTTACCGTAATCTCGTTCAAAGCTCGAAAATATACACACATGCGCCAAGTCCCATCTTTCTTTGGTATCAAGACTATGGGTGAACCACATGGCAAGGTGCTTGGCCTTATGATTCCTTTGTCCAACATTTCCTTGATTTGCCTCTTTATTTCAACATTCTCCATTATCGACATGCGATACATACCGATGTTTAGAAGAGGACAACCTTGCTGCAACTGAATCTCACGTTGAATTTCTCTTTTTGGAGGCAATCATGTTGGCTCCTGAAACATCTCAAGATGTCCATTAACCACATCATATAAATCGGATTTCAACTTAGGATCACAACCTTCAAAAGATAGTCTATTAACATCAGCTTTAGTCTTAATAATAAGAAGAAGAAAAATTCTTACTTGAATTTACCAACCTCTTTACATGTCCATCATTTACCATAGAAAAGTTTGTCTTCTTGCGATGTGCTCTAACAATGAACTCCTTGCCATATTTGAATAAATTATACTTGTTCTCATGGTGATAGAAGATCGCTTTCCTATCATACAAGTAAGGACTCCCTAATACAATACCAATTATGTCAAGTGGAACCACATCTAATTCAACTATGTCAACAAAGCTTGCAGTGATTTCAAACCTCAATATACATTTCTTTGAAACCTGTAGATTTGCATCCTTACAAATCTAGCCCAATGGATATGGTTTTGGATGTGGTATGGTCTCAAGGTTAAGTTTCTTGACCAAATATTTGGAGATTAAGTTTGCTTATGACCCACTGTCAAACAATGTGTCAATCTTGGTATGTTTAAGTATGTCCCTCACATGAAACAGTTCTATTCTTTCTTCTTCATTTGGAGTGTTTATGTGAAAGTTTGATGTACTGGTACTGGGTTTAGTTTCAATTTATTTTCCCTTCATGTTCTTTAATACCATGGTTGTAATTTTAGATTCATCACCTGAATCAGATCCTAAATCATGTTGATTTGTAGTAGTATTTTTTTATTTCCCTTTGTTATTGGGTTTCTTTGGCCTCAATTCAGGATGTAATTTCCAACAATGAGTTTCATCATGGCCTTATTTTGAACAATGTTTACAAACCAATTTTTCTCCCTCTTTCTTAACAAATGCATTCTTTTTGTTTTTACCTTTTGAGGTATTTCCCTTGGCTTTACCCTTAAAATTTTTCTTTCTACTATCTTCAGAAATGTTCTTCCCTCTAGCTTCTAGATGTGTGGCCTGAACACAAACTTCATATAGACTTGTGGGGTTAAACATGATAATAGTGTGTTTTAGGTAGCTATGTAAGACTCCTATGTACTTGAGAAAAGTATCATGGCTCTGCAAATCCACCCCTAATAAGAGAGATCTTCTCTTAAATTCTTGGGTGTACTCTTGCACATTTTGTCCCTTTAATTGCCTAAATTTCTGCGAGTTCTTGAAGGATTTCTGCATATGAGCTAATGGATAATTTTTTTTCTTAATAGTAGTAATGAAATCTGATCATGATAGAATAATATTACCATGTTTCTTGATTTACTCCTTTGTCTTGGCTTCCCACCAAACAAGTGTTGCACCTTCCATTTTCAAAGATGCTAATTGAAATTTTGTATCATCACCTTGAAGGTTCTATATTCTCAAATAGACCTCCAATTATCTAATCCAATTATCAATATTTTTTGCAGTGACTTCACCATTAAACATAGGCAATTTGAACTTAACATCAAGTTTAAAAAAAAAAAATTTACTAGTGATCTTTGACTTGTGTGGTTGATGTACTGAAGAAGAAGTAGAGAATGATGATAATGAGGGTGAGGATGGTGGCTCTCCATTGCCTCCATTTCCTCCATTTCCCTTCTTTGAATTATCTTCATCATGGTGACCTCCTGAAGATCCTTGTCCTTCTTTTTGAATTTTATATCCTTCTCCTTCCAGTCTCTCATTCCTTTCTTGATAAAGGATTCTAACCATCTCAATCATGTCAAGGAATGCTTTCCTTAACACTCTTTCTTCCTCTTTCGGATCAACTTCTTCATGGAGTTCTCCTTCCTCATGAGGAATGTTAATGGAGCTTCTACTTCTTTATGAGGTGAAATAGGTGGTGGAGATGGTGGCAATCTTGCTCTCCTTTGCTTTGGCTCCTTTTGAGACCCTTCTTCTTCCACCAATTTTCCTTCTCCTCTCTTGAGCTTGAGCCTTGTAAGCATCTAAAAATTGCAAACAATTAAACAATTATTTGCACTAAACAACACCAGAGAATAAACTCTAGCTCTAATACCAACCTAATCTGAAATTATTGTATTATTTTTTTTGTGCTAAGTGTCTTTTCAGTTTATAAACATGTGTATAATTAGTCCATTAGTTTGCATAAGGATTGATGAGTTTGTCCATGAATTGTAGATAATTTTTAGTGAATTAGAAGCATAAAAGAAGCTTAAATAACACTAAAAAATAGTGTAAAACATAGAAATAAGTCACCACATGAAATTTACATAGCATGCATGATGAAGCAATTCACCCCTCCTAGACTACATCTATTGGTCCAGCTCCCAATGGCATATCCATCTTTCATTATGCTCAAAATATTTCTATTACATGTAGTTAAAGTGCTCTAATGGTTGTTTTCTCTGCACCAATGGCTCTAGAATGCTCCAATTAGTCAAAAATTACTCTTCATCCACTCAGAATGGGCGAAAATTTAGTCTCCTACTCTTTTTCCCAGTTCACCTAGGAAAACTCCAGTAAAAGTGGAGAACTCCACTTAACTGGAGTTAAAATATAAATTCTGCCAAAAATGGCATGCTTTCTAAACTACTGTCGAATGACTGTTTGCATTAACTTTTAGTGGTTAGGGATGGCCACATGCACACCACCCAAACCCGCGGGTTACTAACTATCGGGCAGAACTCTAGGTAGAGACTGCGATTAAACGTGTATGAACTATGGGTTGATGTTGGGTTATGTATTGAGCGCAAGAGTGGATGTGTCATTAAACCATTGCAATGTGACCATGTGACAAAAAAATACAGAATGGTTGGCAGTTAACACTTACTTTGACGATTTGGTTGTTTGACGTTTAACATGTGATCAACTTCGGGGAACCGCTGGCAGGTTGGGACTGTCGGCGGTTCCTAATCACACACACATGATTTCAAAAAATCTTAAATAAAAGTCGCAACCATAGAGGTTAAGAAGTAATCGTGTAGTGTGCATGGTAAGGCCTGTGTATGCCCGAAGGGAGGTCTTGGGGTCGAGCCCTGCGGACCCTCCAAAATTTTAGTATGTCATTTCAGGGCCATGTGGTGGCCTCAGGGCTGGCCACGTGGCAGCTTATGATTGGCCCTCTAAACTTGTTTAACCAATAAAATTGAGACACTTGTTATCCATTTATTGTCTTGGTGGAAAGGAATATTCTAAGAATAGTCATTTTTTTCTGACTGCACCTCCACCTTGCTAACTGTGCATCCCAGTCAAACCTGGTCAAACTGTCAAAAATTTACCTATTTGGAATTTACATCAGAACATGATAACTCTATCATATTACATTGGTTTTTTGAACCATTCACGGTGCCGGAATTAGGAATACGAGATCTGAATAACCATCCTTGTTTCAACCCAATCCTGTATTTTGAATTTTGAGAAAAATTTATGAACGCCTGATTAACTCTCCCCCCAACAGATTTTTAAGAAATGAAATAACTTAACCATTTGGTATAGGATCGAAGGGTGTGTGATTAAGGTGATATATTATTAGATATAACCTCAAAATGCTACTAGTGAATCTAGGTTTGAAGCTTTGTTTGGTTTCACAACAAATCACATTTACCAAGTGAAGCATTTGATTTTTTTCAAAATGCATTCTTCTTAGAAACAAATTTCATTTCTTCAAAAGACTATATAAATCCCAAACTAAAATCGATCTCTACTCTAACAAGGATTGTAGTATATTTTTTTTTCATATATCTCCTTCATATAACATTTCAATTAAAATCCAAATTCTCCAAGTAAAATGGATTGCGAGCAGATAAGGAAATAGATTTAAGTGATTAAAAAAGAATACGTGTTAGAAATAAATTATAATAATTAGAAATTTTACTAAAAAATTCAAAGAGTGGCTCAAAAATGAGAAGAGGATGAAGATCTAGCAAAGTTTATGAAGAATATATTTTATAATAATTTGCTAGGTTATTGAGCTAAAGAATAATAGAGATTATAATTTATTCTTATATAGGAAGTCTAAATACATATTGATGGAATTATTACTAACTTAATATGGAGAATATTTTGAATTTGAGAGAATGGGATATTCTTGAAAAATCAAGCTAGTGATTACCAAATTGAAGGGAAAACTTTATTTCACGAGAGAAAAAAAACCTATATCTATAAATATATACAGATTTAATTATATAAGTTCATTTTTGACTAAAAATTCATACAATACATAAATACACACTACAGTCAAGAAAGAACCTATTAACTAGTTTTTAAGTATGTTAATATTTAAAAGCCTACTATATAAGATCAAATTAGTTGGAAAGGTTTTTATTCTTTAGAAACACTATATCATTTAGAATTTTAGAAATTGTAACTAAAATTACCATAAAACAATAGTAAGAATAAATTTATTAAAGGAAGAACTTATCATAACTACAAAGAATTTCACAATTCTAAAAAAAGGTGGAAGAAATGTGGGATGAGAAGTATGAGAAGACCAATGAAATATTTTTATAATGAAACAAAAAGAAATCAAGAGAGAGAGGTCTTAGTGGATTTAGAGAACAAGTAACATGCTTCAAGGTCTGATCAACAATGGATTTACATTGTTATCATTTGTGGTGAAGAGGGGCACAATGATTTGAGTTTTTTTTTTTGGAGAATGTACATGGAAATTTTAGCACAACAATCAAGTAGGGCACAAGGAGGGGTAAGCGGATTTAAAAAATTATGTGATTCTACAAGGAACCTTTCTTATGCACATGCAAAGAAGGATATCCAATGTCTAAAGTAATGTTTTCAATTATTTTCATCAAATCTTGAAAAAAATTTATAAGGTTCCTATTTTTTACTTTTGAACCATAATTTGTAATATATTTCACAATAACATGTTGAGAAACAACTAGATGAAAATCGACATTAGATTGCCACAATATAAGAAGATTAACATTCTAAACATTTAGCATATCACCAATATGCATATGCTAATTTATTTCTTTTGCATTTATAATATATCAATTTAATATTGATTAATCATATGAGCCTCTTGTGGAGCATTATAGTGATATGCAATAATACAATCATTTTTATGTAAGCACAAATTTACAGTACACTTTGTACGTGTTTAAAAAATAGGCTCTATTTAAAAAATTCTCATAACCTTCATGTGAGGATTGAAAAAATAAACTTTCAAGGTTTTCAAATGTAGGGATCATAATTTAGGATTCAAGGAGCCATTAAATGTTATATGTGTAGAAATTATGTTGTATATTTTCAACTTCTCATGAAGTTTTTTTCCAAAATCACAAGACACAAACCTACTCTACTATTTTTCAGTCATTATTTCACAATTTAGAACAAAAACTTTAGACATGCAATAACAAATCACACACATGAAATAAGTGTTTTTATCTCGGGAAAGAAATCTGCTAAAATCCCCAATTCCTCTTGCATTAATGAGATGAAATAGAGATGCAATACAATTTATTTTCTCAACTGAGCTCACCCTGCAAGTGTAAAAAATATCTCTCTACTCACTGAAGGCGTCTAAACCAAAATTAGTCAATTCTTGCCTCTTCTAGATACCCCACTTCCTTTTCTTGTTCCTTGAGGAATTAGCCCTTATTTTTTTGGATTTTTACTCCAATTGTTTGTGAAATTCCTTTAGTTGTATCATCTCACTGCATGCAACACCTATACACTCAAAAATAGTCTACAACTAATGTTACAGTTCCTTGGAATCTCCATCTTAACTAGGGTAACTCAAATTTTTGCATGCATTAGCTATTTTGGGTTGTTTGATCAATTAACTAGATGATCACTAAGTTTGACTGAAGTCCCACTGCACAACTTTACCCTCCACTAGTTCTTTCAACATTTGGAACTAGCTTAACTAAAAACAACCTTATATAACTAATCTTTATTTCTACAAATTAGAAATCACACATGCTAAATTGACCTCTAACTCCTCCAACTCGAATTTACTAGGTAAAATGGGTGACATAAGCCATGTCAATCAACTTAGAATCATCCAAGTTGTATGTTGATGTGGAAATTCAATTTTTCTCTATTTAATCAAGGTAAAATCAAATTGAGAATTTCTTGATGCATTTTTCAACACTCTCTCTCAGCAAGAAATGGATTATCAACCACCCCTATCCTGAACCTATGGAAATCAAACTTCCCTCTTGATAAGGCCTTTGTCAAAATTTATGCGTCTTGTTCCTCTTTTGGAATGTACTGCAACAACATGATCCTTCTCTGCACACAATCCCATAGATGGTGATACTAGATATCTATATTCTTGTATCGATCGTGAAAAATAGGATTTTCATAGAGCTTGATGCAACTATGATTATCATAATATATCACAGTGGGATCCATCATCTGACCAAATAATTGAACATGTATCTTTCTCATCCAGATCGTCTAACATGCGTCTTGATTGGTAGCCATGTATTTTGGTTCTTTCGAGTAGAGTGCCACAAATATTAGCTTCCTACTATATGAATAAACGATTATGGACCCAACACTGAAAATTCCACTTGATGTACTCTTTCAGTTTGATGGACTCGTTGCCCAATCTGCATCTGTGAAGCCATGCAGATTCACTCCCTATTTTCATCTATACCATAGTTCAAACTGGGTAGTTCCTCTGAGGTACAATAGAGCATTCTTACTTTCCCTCCAAAATAATTTGGTCGGTCGAACCATAGCTTGGCTCAATTGATTGACTGCATAGGACATATTTGGCCGTTTGTTCACAAGATACATGAGTGAACCCACCAACTATTTGTAAACATTAGCATACACTTCCTCACCTAAAGTGGCATCCTCTTTCCTCCAGTTGGTCTCTATAGAAGTCTCCATGCGTTTACATATGTCCATGTGAAACCTCTAAAGTATGTCATTGACATACTTTCCTTGAGAGATAAACGGTTCCCCATCTCCTTTACATACTTCCAATTTGTGGAAGTCGTGCATGAGACCCATGTATTTCATTTCAAACTCTCTTGCAAGGTCCTCCTTGAAATATATAATAAAATTCTCATTACCACTTAAAATAAAATCATCATCATAAAACACAATAATGAAAAATTTATTGTCTACCAAAATAGGATAGAGGTTTGCATCCACTTCACTTTTGGTGAATCTCAAACCGATGAGATAGCTATCGATATTGGTGTACCAAGCATGGGTTTCTTGCTTGAGACCATACAATTCTCACTTGAGTCTGCATACATGAGACCCCCGATCAAAATCCTTAAAGCCTTATGGTTGCTCGATATACACCTCCTCCTCAATAACCCCATTGAGGAATGTTGTTTTCACATCCATTTGGTGGATCTTCCACCCCATCTGTATAGCCATAGTAAGAATTGATCTAATGGATGAGTAATTTTCTATATGAGAAAAGGTATCCTCATAGTCAATCCCTTCAACCTGAGAGTACCCCTTGGCCAAAAATCTGGCCTTCTACTTTTCTATACTTCTATTTTCTTCCTAATTTACCTTGAAGATCCATTGTGAACCAACAACTAACTTATCTGTTGGTCTTGGGACCACTTCCCAAACATTATTTCTTACAATGGATTCATAATCCTCCACCATAATCGTTAGATCCATGTAGACACTATACCAATTTTGGTGTCCTTCTCTACCTATGTTGATTTGAAGGAGCACCCATATTTTCCATTGCATCTTGCAAAAGTATCTTAACTTCCTTAGTCCTTTTCCTGCCTTCTCTGGATGATTTTTCTGAGTGGTGGTATCCACTCTCTGCTCCTCAACTTGTGGCTACTCCACAAATTCTTGAGGCTCCTCCTTTGGAGCTAAAATATTGTCTTCGGGTAGGATCTGAAACTCCCTCTTAAGAGAGCACCACATTGCTTTATCCTCATCAAATTTTACATACCTTCGCACCAATGTAATTTTGAGGGATGTCAAGTACACATGGTAGTTGTGGGGATTTTATGTGTAACCCATAAATACCCCAAACTCTATTTTCGACTCTATATTCTTCCTGGCATATTTGGAGACATGGCAGTAGATAGAGGCTCCAAAGATGCTGAAGTGTGACACATCCAAATTTATCCCTGAGAAATCCTCCTCCAGTCCAATCATGCCCAAAATATGATGAGGACTTTGGTTCTTCAATTATACTGTTATTTTTCATGCTTCGACCCACAAGCACAGAGGTAGGACTTGGTCATGCAACATAGCCCTCATTGCTCCCACAATTCTATAGTTATTTCTCTCAGCCACCCCGTTATTTTGTGGGTTGTGGGGTTCTATCAACTCCCATTGAATGCCTTCTTTTGCATATAAATTTATAAACTCATTCGACACATATTCACCTCCATTATCACTCCTGAAAGCCTTCACCTTCTTGAATGTTTCTTTTTGCACTAGTGCTTTGAATTCTACGAACTTGGAGAAATTATCTTCCTTCTTACGCATGAAGAATATAAAACAATTTCAGAGAAGTCATCAATAAAAATGACAAAATATTTTTGCATGGCAATGGAGGCTGTCAAGAAAGGTCCACAGACATCAAAGTGGATCATTTCAAGGACTACATGCATCTTTCTTACCAGATCATGGAAAGTGGATTTTTTGTACTTCCAAAAATTACATCCTTTTCATACATCATGTTTCTCAAGTTCTCCTTTGGTAAGGTATGTCATTATCTGCTGCATGATCTTCAAACCTCCATAATTTGAATCACCAAGTATTATATTGCAATGTTCACCAACATCATGGTTATGCACCTTCTCTTCCTTTGTGCTCAATGCACTACAATCCTCCACATTTAGCTTGTATAGGTTCTTCACCCAAACCCCGATATGCTTCACCTGTCCCGTGGCTATGTGTCATAGGCATGCCTTTTCTTTTTTGAAGATCAAATCATATCCACATTCTTCCAAAAATACAAGAGAGTCGAGATGTTTCTTTAGGCCCGACATGAACATGACAACCTTGATCCCGAGGGTGGAGCCCGACTCCCTTTGAAAGGTGATTGTGCCAACCTTGGTCGCTTTGTACCTTCCATCATCCCCCATCTCAATGCACATCTAAAATTATTTCTCCTCCGGATCACTCAAAAATTCGATATTCCTCGTCATGCGGAACAAGGCACCTGAATCCAAGTACCACACTATCCCCATCACTGTGTTGGCCATGCATGGAATGAGGGTAAAGTCAAGCTCGAAATTTGAATCCAAGGCTTCACTTATTTATCCTCTTAAGGTCTTCTTTCTTGTCTTCTTTTGTGGAAACCTGGTGGCATAGTGCCCGAATTCATGACAATATAAGCATTTAATTTGACAAATATTTCTTATTTCCCCCTTGACTGGATTTTGGTTTGGATTTGGATTTCTTCCCTTTTACCTTTTTTTCCTTTCCAACCAATCAAAATTTTCCTTCATCCTCACCCTTGGATGAATTCCCATCTCTGGTATTCCGCCTTATTTCCTCATGCACCAAATTGAACCATAAGCGCTCCCAATTTGGTAGTTTCTCCCTCCCATTCAATAAATCTTAATATGTGTGCCAACTCTTGGGAAGGCCTAGACGGGATATGATTGCCAATTCTTCTTTAGGGACATTAACACCAACCCCACCAATTTCATCATGACATTGTGTGAACCTGCTGAGATATTGTGGAATTGTGTCATTCTTATACATCTTGATACTTCAAATTTTATCCTTAAGTGTGATCTTCATGTGGTCACTATTATTCTCGAACAAGTTTGCTAGTGCTTTCCACATCGCGAACATAGTTTCCTTTTCGTGGATACTTGAGAAAATATGATCCCATACTCCATCCAACATGATTATCCTCACTTTGGATACATCTTTCTTACACTGAGCAAGGTTTTGGGCATTAGATTATTGTGGTTTTGCAACATCTGATTTGATGTATTCTAGAAATCCATTATCATCTAATACCGCCTACATGTGATCCTTGTATGCAATAAAATTTTAGGTTCATTCCAAGGCATATTCTAGCCTTAGTCCATTGAAAGAATCTTCTCAGTTCTAAAGAAAACTTGCAACATTGATATCCAAATTTGAACCTTTGAGAAACAATTTTGAATTTCTACTCTAATATGAATCCAACTTTGATACCATGTACAAATTATGTTGTATATTTGAAACTTCTCATGAATTTTTAACAAAAATTACAAGAAACAAACCTACTCGACTATTATGTGGATATTATTTCACAATTTAGCATAACAATTTCAGACATGCAATAAGAAATTAGACACATGCAACAAGTATTTATATCAGGGGACAGAAATATGCTAAAAACCCTAGTGCTTCTTGCATTAATCAGATGAAATAGAGATGTAATACAATTTATTTGCTCAACTGAGCTCACCCTGCAAGTGTACAACCTATCTCTCTGCTCACTAAAGGCCTCTGGCCCAGACTTAGTCAATTTCTGCCTCTACTTGAGCTCATGCTTCCTTGCGCTATTCCTTGACAAATTATCCCGTATCTTTTAGGTATTTTCCTCCAATTTATTTTGCAATTCATTTAGGTTGATCATTTAACTACACGCAACACTTGTACACTCAAAACTAGTCTATAATTGATATTACATGACCTTGGAATCTCCATCTCAATTGGGTAACTCGAATTCTCTGCATGAAATAGATATTTTTGATTGATTGATAAGTTAATTGGATTATAACTAAGTTTTACTGAACTCCCACTGCACAACTTGACCCTCCACAAGTTCTTCCAAAAATTGGAACTAGTTTAACTGAAAACAACCTTAGATAACTTGCCTTGATTGCTACAAACTAGCAATCACACATGCTAAAGTAAACTCTAACTCCTCCAACTTGAATTTTTTGTGTAAATTGGGTAAAACAAGCCATGTCACTCAAGTTGACATCATCCAAGTTGTCTGTTGATGTGGAAATTCGATTTTTCTTAATTTAATCAAGGAAAAATCAAATTGAAAAATTTTTGCTACATTTTCAACAATATAGGATGATTGATGTCATGAATATTTAACGTTGTTATATGTTTAACAAAGAATGTCTTCTCAAAATTCACATCGGAAGGAGGGATACTCTTACTCCTTCTAGATATTCACAAGGATATCAAGCTTCAATCAAACTAATGTTTATAGGTTTTGGAACACCTTTGTGAAAACCCTTTTTGTTAGTCCCTCTTGTAAATATTGCCATGAATTGTAATTCATGTAAATATATATGGAAATGTGACATTTTTCTTTGGTTAAATCGCATCCTTAAGTTTTTGTGGGTTATCCTAAACCATTAAAATTTGAAAGTGGTTCATAATTTGCACGAGTTCAAGTGTTTTCAAAAAATTCCAATGAACCATTAATCACATCAAGTGATTTTTTTTTTAAATTTTTACATGTCAATTTTAACTACATGGTATTACTTTCAATTCTTATTTTATCTTAGTTCTATTGTTTAATTCTCCATTTTTTTTTGTTTTCAATCATATTTCCTAATGCATACAATCTGGAGGAGATAATATGAGAAGTAAGACAACTTGAATTACTTGTACTTGCACGAATTTGTTGAATTTCATAATCTTGTTGTTCTCTCAATGTCTCTCATATTTTTCTCATCCTTTCCTTAGCTTTTTCTTGCACTTCCTTTTTTCTTGGCACTTTCTCTCCTTTCCGAGATTGAGATCTCCAATTTCCCATGTTTGTTGTGAATTCTTGTGTAATTTCCATGTTTTGTTATTTTTCTATGAATGAATGTTTGTTGTTATTTTTGTATGTATGCACATTCATATTTGTTTTGTTTTGTTTTTTATGAGGTGGCAACAGGAGTTTGATTGAGATCCTAGGTATATAGCTTTTCCATCAATGCCATCAATATAGTTCATATTTGGTTGGTGGGTGGTTATGTTTGCAATGGATCGATCAAGGGTTTCTTAATCCCACGATCAATCTATTTGAAATATTATCTCAAATGATCAAGTTGTTCAGGTCCTAAAAAAACATAGTTTTTGCACCCCTTCTACAAATTTGTTTGCAACACCATTTTTTACCCTGGTGGACTTAAGGCAAAATTTGTCCTTAAGTGGTGGAGTTGATCATGTTGGATTCATGAAGGAATCATTTATCCAATTGCATATGAGTTTGAAATTCTCAAAATAATATGATATTTTTCATCAAATTTCTTCTAAACATAATGCCTGAATTTTTTTTCGACAATTTCAAAGGGGCTAAATAAAAAATAAATAACATAAAATATACACAACAATTTTTTTTCAAAAATACTACTATCTCCATTTACGAGTCATATTCAAAAGGGTACTCTTATTTTTTTAATGTATTTGAATAGTTGAAAAAAATATTACGTGAACACGTGTCTGCAAAAGGAAATTGAAATATTACTTCACCAACTTCGAAAAGTAATAAAAAAGTAAAATTTTTCATACAAAATAAAATTTTAATATGCATAACTTAGTTCTCTCTGTGTAGATCACACACACGCACACGCACACACATATTAAATTATACATATTTGACTAATTTATGCTATTTGAACACACACATACCTCTTAAGATATGAAAAAAATTGCAAGAACATGCATTTCATTTAATGGAAAATTTACAGATTATACAACACTAACTATTTTTTCAAAAAGATATTATTAGGACAATAACCTAATTCTCCACAAATTTTATTTTGGCTCCGCATCAAAATTCACAATGCTTATATGAATTTTAAGGGCTTCAATTCGACACAAAAGTAAAATTTTGAAATTTCATTGTCGAATTTGGCCAAAAGTGTAACCCATATTCATGCATTCACCCAAATCTCAAACCTTAATCAAAATAATTTAATAAATAAATAAATAAAACTTCATAATCAAAACATTAGAGAAACAAAAAAGGGTCAACAAGTTAGAAAAAGAAGAACTTTCATGTCTAAGAAATAATAATCAAAATCTACTTACACAAATTGGAAAGCTCAAGATGATAAGAAATCACTGAAAAATGATTTAGAACAACTTATCAAGAAGGGAGCATCAAATAATTTAAATGAAAAATTCAATTTTTTGAAAAAAAAAAAAGTACAAATCAAATCAACCCCACAACTCAATAAAGTACAAATATAGTTGAAGTAAGAACATATTTGAATGTTGAATTACAAAAAAACAAAAATTTCAAGTGTCCTTACTAATAAAAAATCAATGATTAACAAAGAAACACTATTGCATGAATAATATTAGTACCAAAATAAAATCAAAAAATGGAAATTCATGTTACAAAAGCAACTTATTGGCATCCTAATTAGAAGAGAAAATACATTAACCAATCAATGTATTAAAGAATCGCTTAGAATGAAACTAATTGACTTATCTTCCAAAACATACTCATTCTAGTAAAAATGAATCATGGAGAGTACTTTTTTTGGCTCATGGAGAAGAAATGATCATTTATTTCTACAATTTCCCTTCGCATATTCGATTTGGCATGACGTGCTTATCTTGTTGAACCAATTTACTAGAATGGGGCCCATAGTTTTGGCGCTTCATCTCCTAGGGTTAGGTTTTTGGATGTTTATGGTTTTCCATTAGTTCTTAATAATAAATATGCCCTTGAGTCTCACTATAACATAGTTCAAAGGCCTGTAGCCACCACATCTCTTCTCATAGATAAGCTACCAACACCCTAGCTAGTTTATTTCCATTGTCTGTAAACAAATTTCAGTTCTTTGATATTAATGAAATGAATTGTTATTTTCATTGCATATTTGTATTTACGGTTATATGTGTATTCTATTGTGTTCCTACATAAATCCAGATCAATGGTATCAATGCGGTTGTAATTTTTCTCATTCACAATATTTTTTTTCTTTTCTTTTACTTGTTAGAATCACTAGATTGTTAATTAACTACTAAACCAAATGATTAAACTCTCCTTCAATTAAAATTGACAGAAGGTTTATCAACTACTAACCTTCTTAGTTTCATCTTTTAATGGTTATTATTTTCAATATCCTTGTAACTTTAATTTATGGCCCCCACAACTTAACACCCTTAACACTTTATAAAGTAGTTCCTCCCTCCTTCATTATTTACATCAAGTAACAATTGTAGATTTTATGGACATATACATGTATAAATATGCATTTCCATACATACATACATACATACATACATACATACATACATACAAATATATATATATATGTATGCACTAGAAGTATTTAAAGTAAAGACTCTTAATCTAATCCAACTTATCACTATACATTTTTCTAGGCCCTAAGACCCACATCTACACATTTCCTAAGTGAAATATTTCTATGCGGAGGTATAATTTCGAATTTCACATATATGCATGAAATCATTTTTAACCTTTATACTAACATTACTATCATCACTATCTCCTCCCTAAGGTAATATCAATTCAATTGATATGGTTTCTGGTTTATTAATTTAGGTCTTAAATTAATTCGTGAATTAAATAAGCCACATTTAGGGTTAGCTTGGAATACATACTCTGAGAATGATCAACGTATGGTCCTTGATGGTAAGTCATATAGTTTTTGTACAGTGGATTTAATGTAGGTCTGAACTTTTATGACAAAGTTAATAGCTATTAAATGAAGCCAGCTCTTAAAATTGAATCCTCAAGCCCAGTGAAATATCAAACAGATTTGGAAGTACTCTCTAACGTTTATGGCAGTTATGAGACTGGGACTCTTCATTCAATTCGTATTGTATGCATTCGCAATATCTCGGTTTATTCACCCTTTACTCATAGATCTGAATGGTATGCGTTCATCTGGAGACACGTGTATGGACAAGATGAGTTAGTTTTTCCATGGCGATGGGTTTTTAAATGTGGATTTTCACACTGAATTCCATTATTTCCGTTCTCTTTTGAATTGGATTTCATCTCCCTTCCAAAACGTTTACACGCAGTGGCTATGTAGCATCTCCACACCTCACAATCCGGTTTCTCCTTTATGTATAACTGGAAAGATTTATTATTTTATCTTCACTGTAAAACTATACTGGTTTTGTGGTTGCTTGATACGTTGTTTGACTTATTTGTCTCACCAAATTGAAATTTCATTACTCGGCCCTTAATCGTTGATTCAAATCTTCTTCCTCGATTTTAAATCTCCCCGCGTCCATTGTTCTGCAATCCTGCTGATAAGAAAATATCATTTTGTTTTGTTATTATTCCTTGTCAATAGAGAGGAATTCTTATTCTCTCATTTTGTCCTCTGTTGCAGAGTTATTTGTGGTTGAAAACGTAGGAAATGGTTTATATATATATATATATATATATATATATATATATATATATATATATATATATATATATATATATATATATATATATATATATATATATATATATATATATATATATATATATATATATATATATATCACAGTATCCCAACGTAACGTTCGACGTCCACCCTGGCAACCATTCAATTTCTCATCTATGCAATTTTAGAATAGTTCCATTATATTGTTTAGGTTCAAATTTCTATTGGCAATAATAATATTCCAGAAAATTTAATATATATATATATATATATATATATTTAATACATTGAGGTTCACGGATAATGCAGGCCTGCAAACAAAGCACGGTCTTCGAAAATTGAATACCATCGACCTTTGTTCCCATTTGCCCATATTCGTTGTCGACAGGTAATTTCGCTATCTCGTCCCTTCAAATTCTTCTTTTGTTTTACTATGTTACCTATGTATTATCATGTTTTTGTTTTAACATATCTGAATATGAATTAGAAATTTAGCTAATCTTTCCCATGTTGAAATGTACAGGTAAGAAATCTCTCCCTTTTGTTCACTTCAAATTCGGCATTTTCTTCTTTGGAACTCTTCCAATTTACGAACATAATTTACTACTTCTACACAGGTTGGTATTCAACGTTTTGTGCGGAGTGCAGTGTTTCACTCGACCTTAATCGGATTCCTGCTTGTTTATTTTAATCTATATTAGGACTCATTTAATTATATTCACCTATTTGGCTATGTTGAAGTTGACTTAAAAATTGAAACTTGTTTCACTGTCAGGTTACTATTCTTTTATGTATACATGGACTGTGATTTTGATTTTGTTTCCATGATTGGCATGGTTTCATTTGTACATTTACTACCTCTCGGTATTTCACTTCACTTTCTTAATCATATATTTACACCCTTTTACATAGGATTGTATCATAGTTTCAAAATAAGAATCTCTCACTTCTTCTATTTATGTACTATAGAGTTCTAGTGAACTTACATAATTTCCTGAATTAGTATACCTATTCTCAATTCATGCTATAGAGGTTCTACTGGACTATCAGTTTTAAAGCAATATTAGATTCATTTATCAGTTCCTAATTTTTTTTCTTTTACATTTTTGCTATGAAAATATACTGATAAGATTATAATGAAAATGGTTCCTTTGTATTGATTTAGTATATATGCCAGAATGAATATATATATATATATATATATATATATATATATATACATATCTCTTCTTTATTTTTTATAATAACTTATTTAAATTCTGCAATATGGAAATATTCTATATCCTTGCATAATTTCTGATACGACTAAGTACTGCTATATAAATGTTATATCAATTTTGTACATAATTTTATCCATTTTATTTCTATAACAGCTAAGGAAAAACAATTTATAAATAAAAGTATTGAATCCTAATTAAAATTGAATTTATCGGTTTATACTACTTGCATATTCTGTCCAGTATACATGGATTAATTCTGAATGTTTAGTACCTTACTACCTTCACTTTTCTTCTCTATTTTACATCACTGATCTTTTCTGTGGTACTAGAATGGCTTATAAAAAAACTTCACTTATTTCATACTGTATTTTCTATGAAATAATTATGACAATATTATAATAACCAAAATATATCAGTGTTAATTTCCAGTTAGTAAATTCATATTCTGCATGTGAGTTTAGATTTCTCATGAATAGGTATAGACAATTTAAAAAAATTATTAATAGCATTTTCTTTTACTAGACAGAATTAATAACTTCTCTGTGAGATAATGATCTCCATATTTAAACCTATTACAGGTTTAGACATTCTGGTAGATGGGTCTCATCAGACTACTCCCATACAACTATATAGATTGCATAATTTCTACTTTATAAAAATCTGTTAAATGTATGAGTACTTGGTAACTCAGTATGTCAGAATTTAATTTACTTGATTCAAACAAAATATATATTCCTGAACACAGTCACTTTTCCATGGTATTTACTCATTCCTCAAGTGGATAATTTAGTTACACATAGGTTAAAGTTAAATAAATCTGAAATAAACTAGTCCAGTGTGCATACCAATTTCTATGACTAGTCCTCCCAACCTTAGAGTTCTATCTCCATAACTCACCCCCGAGCTGAGACCTTTGCTTCTAGTGATAGAAAACCCTTTGTCTATCCTGGAGCATCTTATTTAAGCTATGATTTCCCAAGCCTGTTTCCAATTTCTACGTCCAGAAATTTCAGGATGCTTTCTTCCTGCTTTACCCAGGCTTTCCCTCATTGAGGTATTTTAAAGTTGTCCTTTCCGCTTTTACAACTTTTTCTTCCCCTTCCCAATTACTTTCCTCTTCATTGGGGAAATTAGATGTTTTATCTCCAAATCTATTTTTTGGTAATATTCCTTCGATTTCTAGAACGGATGGGAAAGTATCATCACCTTATCCACATCCTCATGGATTTAGGTTTCAGATCTCCATTCTCAATTTAGTCATTGCACACATAACTTTTCCATGTATTTTTATCAATTAAAATTAAAATAAATCCACACACTAGTTCTCTGTTAGGGTCCACTTCCCCTTTGGACTTATTCATTTGTCAATTAAAAAGCATAGAAACTGGGGGTATTACATATTCCCCCTCTAAAAAAAACATCGTCCTTGGTGTTGACAAAATAACTTAAACAATTCACTATGTAAACAATGATGGGTATTTTTCCATCATCTTAGATTCTCATTCCCAAGTAGCCTCTTCGGCTGTAAAGTGCCTCCATTGCACTTTTACTCGGGCTATTGTCTGGTTTCAAAGTTCAATTTCTTCCCGCTCTAAGATTTGAAGTGGCTCTTGTAGGAATTCCCCTTCTGGTTCCAGATGGATCACATTCCAATCAATAACATGAGAAGTATCATGCACATATTTTTTTAATAAAGAAACATGAAACACATCATGAACTTTAATATGAATGGGTAAGGCCAATTTATAGGCCACTGGTCCCACTCTTTCCAGCACTTCAAACGGTCCACAATATCGTGGAGCTAATTTTGCACAACTGACAGTGTGACAAATGCTCTTCTTAGGCTTAATCCTTAGATATCCATGATCACCCACACTGAACTCTCGGTGAACTCTCTTTTTGTCTACATAACTTTTCTGTCTGTCTTGAGCTGTTTTGATGTTCTTCTGAATATGTTTTACAACTTTTTCCATTTCGTACAAAGCTTCTGGCCCAAGTAACTTGCTAAATCCTTTTTCATTCCAGGCCAAAATAAATTCTTTTTCAAAGCTGTGAGTAATTTCTGGTATCCAGGATGTCTAGAATAAGGCTTTTTGTGATATTCATCCAGAATTTCCTTCTTTAAAGAGTCTACATTAGGGATGTACAATCTATCTCTATAACAAATTAGCCCCTTCTAATTTTGTGTATACCCTTTCATTTCCTTTTTCATCATTTGAGTCTGAAGTTTTTTCATAGTTTTGGTCTTGATCCACTACCCTTTGAACCAGTCCCTCCAAGTTAAAGTTGACACTACTCCCAATGTTACTTATACTTTGCCAAGAATTTCTGCTTAAGGCATCAACAATCTTGTTTTCTTTACCTTTGATGTGTCTTATTTCCATGTCAAATTCATTCAGGAAAGACAACCACCTATTTTGTCTAGCATTCAGGTATGGTTGAGTGAAGAAATACTTTAGGCTGATGTGATCTGTCATCAGTAAAAATTTATTTCCTAGAAGATAGTGTCTCCATATCTTGAGAGCATGTATTACAGTAGGTAACTCAAGCTCATAGACAGTGTAATTATGTTCATGTTTCTTAAGTTTTCTAGACTCATAAGCTATAACAAAATTTTCTTGTAACAATACTCCCCCTAATCCCTCTCCAAAAGCATTTGTGCATACTACAAACTCCTGATTTGGATCTGCAATCTTCAGAATAGGTGCTGAAGTAAGTTTCAGTTTTAATTGTTCAAAACTATTCTATCATTTTTCAGTCCATTCAAATTTTACCCCTTTCCTTTGTAATGAAGTTATGGGATAGGCTAAAGCTGAAAATATTTCTACAAAACTTCTGTAGTATCCCGCAATTCCCATAAAGGATCTTACCGATGATACATCAGTAGGTACCAACCATTCTCTGATTGATTTTATCTTTTTGGGGTCTACAACCAACCCTTGCTCTGAAATTATATGCCCTAAGTATTAAATTTTATCCTTAAAAAACTCACATTTACTAAACTTAGCATACAACTAATTTTCTTTGAGAGTTTGCAAAACAATTCAAACATGTTCTTGATGCGCTGCTTCACTTTTTGAATAGATTAAAATGTCGTCAATAAATACTAGTACAAACTTATCTAAGTATTTATTCAAGACACTATTCATTAAACACATAAAAGTGGTAGGTGCATTTGTCAATCCAAACAGTAAGACTGCAAATTGATAGTGTCCATACCAGGTTCTAAATGTTGTCTTGCTGATGTCTTCATCTTTAATCCTTAACTGATGGTAAATAGTCCTTAAATCAATCTTGGAAAACATTGTTGCCCCTCTAACTTGATCAAAGAGGTCATCTATCCTAGGTAATGGATATCATTTTTTAATTGTCAGCTTGTTTAATTGATGGTAAACAATACACATTCGGAAGTTACCATCCTTCTTTTTCACAAACAACACTAGTGCTCCCTAGGGGGACACACTCAGTCTGATGTAACCTCTGTCCAACAATTCTTGTAGTTGCATTTTTAACTCCATTAATTCAGGGGTTCTCATTCTGTATGGGGCTCTAGAGACTGGATTTGCTCCAAGCACTAAATCAATTGAAAAATCAATTTCTCTTTTGGGGGAAAATGAAGAATTTCATCAGGGAATAATTATTTAAATTATCTCATCAATGGTAATGTATCTAGCAATTTTTCCTCTGTCTGCTGTCCTAACTCTTCAACATGTACAGAATACACCTGATGCCCTTTTTTAGCAGTTATTTTTAATTGAAGAGCTGAGATCTGCCTCACAGATATGGGTTTAGGCTTTCCTTTGATTATTACTGGTATTCCCTCTTTATCAATGCAGTGTAAAGTTTTGTCTAAGCAATTCATCATAGCTTTTTGCTTTTCTAACCAGTCCATCCCTATCAGTATATCATAAGACCCTAATGGAATAGTATTTAAATTTAAATTTGTTTGATATCCATTCAAATTCATGGTTGTTTGGGGTAACTTATGAGTTATCTTTCGTTTTGTACCAGTGGCTAACTGAACTAACCAAGAGTAACTCAAAGATGCACCAGGACCTATTAAAACTATAACAGATTGATCAGCAATCATGCCTTCCATTTCGACCATAGTAGACTGGTGTTCTACTTAACTATTTTCTAAGGTAGTGCTAATGGTGGGGATGTTCCTTGCTATGTCATTAACTGTAGTTTCCTCTCGCAGTACTTGTACGGTCTGAATATTTTGATGTGAGCAGTCCCTCAACAAATGCGGTTCTCCACAACCCCAACACTTCAAAGGCTCCCTCATTTTAACAGTCCCTTCCTTCTTATTATTCCCATTCATTGGTTTTAACCCAGTTTGAGATTGAGCAGTTTGATTTTCACTCACTTTACTAAACTTCTTTCTCTGGTGGTTTCTACCAAAGTTTTTCAAATAATATGGTTTTTGTTTCTTTCCACCGAACTCACCTTTGTTTGGCCAATTCTTTCCTGGTTCTGTCTTACCCTGGAATTGCTGGTAACATAATCTGGCCTTCTGTACTACCTCATCCATTGTTTTTGGGTTATCAAAATTTATATTTTCCTTATAAATAGTAGGAAAACAGTTTAGAAACCTCTGTACCTTTGCTTTCTCTTCTCTGATATAACGTACATAGTGTAACAGATTTGTGAATTTGGTTACAAACTCATCAATTCTGAGCTATCCAAAACTGAGTTCATGAAACTCTTTTGCCTTGTCGTCATAGTAGCATTCGTTCAAGTATCGATTTTTAAACTTGATTTGAAAATCCTCCCAAGTCACCATTTTCTCATCGATGGCATGAACCATTTTTGTTTCCTCCCACCACAAGGTAGCCTTACCTTGCAGCTAATAAATAGCTAGCCTGGCTCTTAAGTTACTTTCATATTCGTAAAATTGAAATTACTTTATCATATTCAGAAGCCATGCCTCAACATCTTCTTATTTTTCTCCATCATAGGAGGGAGGTTTAATTTTACGGAATTCAGCCTATAATTCCTTCTTTTGTCTAGACTGTTGTCTAGTGGCATCATCTTCCTCAGAATCTTCTGAGAAATTGACTCTCACCTTTCTCTTCCTTCTAGAACCTTCACCCTCTTGGCTATTTCGTGAAGTCAATTCCCTTATGAGTCTGTCTTGCTCCTCGCTGGCTAAAGATAGCCTGTCATTGTGGCTTTTAAGTTGTGCCATTTCTCATTGCATTCTATGCAACATAGCCATCAATGGAGCATTTGGATCTGACGTGTTTTCTCCACCACCCATATCTATATACAGCTCGTCCCTATATATAGATCTATATACTGTTCAGAAAATTAACATTAGCAAAATTTTAAACTTCATAAAATTTTTACAGAAGCATATATTTCTGTGTGAGCACATAGTTTGCCCAGTGTTTTAGCTAATGCTCTAATACCATTTGTAATTTTTCTCATTCACAAAATTTTTTCTTTTTTTCTCTTTTACCTGTTATAATCACTAGCTTGTTCATTAAATACTAAACCAAATGATTAAACTCTCCTTCAATTAAAATTGACAGAAGGTTTATCAACTACTAACCTTCTTAGTTTCATCTTTTAATGGTTAGTATTTTCAATGTCCTTGTAACCTTAATTTATGGTCCCCACAACTTAACACCCTTAACACTTTATAAACTAGTTCCCCCCCCCTTCATTCTTTACATCAAGTAACAATTGTAGAGTTTATGGACATATAAATGTATAAATATGCATTTCCATATATATATATATATATATATATATATATATATATGCACTAGAAGTGTTTAAAGTAAAGACTCTTAATCTAACCCAACTTATCATTACACATTTTTCTAGGCCCTAAGACCCACATCGACACATTTCCTAAGTGAAATATTTCTATGCAGAGGTATAATTTCGAATTTCACATATATGCATGAAATCCTTTTTAACCTTTATACTTACATTACTATCATTACTATCTCCTCCCTAAGGTAATATCTATTCAATTGTGTTAGGTCCCTATATTACTAGTATAGTCCCTTATTTTTGTTAGTGTAACCCCTTTATTGTTATTATTGTACCCCTGTAACCCCCATATTGTTATTATTGTACCCTTAAATTATTATTGTTAGGTCGGCTAGGATTACATTGTGGCCCACTAGGAGTACATTGTGGCACCATGGACTCCTATATATAGAAGGGAGGTTTTGTAATTTGTATCATCCAAGAATTGTTCATTCATGTAATGTATTGGAGGTTGACTCCTCGAAGTGGCTTGTTTCTAAGGCGTTTATATCTCTTTTCTTCTATTTTTGGAGCTGATTGCACAACATTTCGTATCAGAGCTTTGGGATTCTAGGGTTTCGTTGCTCCAAATAGGTCATCATGGAATTTTAAATATAACTTTTTTTGTACAAAGGTTTAGAAGTTTAAATTTTTAGAGTATGAAGCCACAAGCTTGAGGAACATCGTCACAGAATTTCAGAGCTTGGATCGCAATATTTTTAGAGATATGATCTGTGGAAGGTAGGTCATTTTGCAGGCTCCTGAATTTAACCTAAACAGGCCATCGTGGAATTTTCGCTATAAATTTGTTTCTACGAAGGTTCAAAAGCTGAAATTGTTAGAGTGAAAATTCGAAATCCCGAGGAACATCGTCGCAAAATTTCAGATCTTGGTTCACAATATTGGCGGAGATATGATATATGGAAGTTAGGGATTTTTCAGGCTTCTGAATTTCATCTGAAAGAGGTGATCATGGGAAAATATTCATAACTCTCTCTCTCTCTGAGCATCGGATTGGAATGCTGTAAAAATTGACCGCAATTACATAGACTGTAGTTTTCTTTCTATCAATTTCAGAGCCAAAGGAGGAAACAGTGACACGTGGCAAGTCGTACAAGTTCGCTCTACTAAACTAGTCCATAATTTGGTCATTGTGGGAGATTGGACATAAATTTGTCTTGAAGAATCCAAATCAGATCAGACCTATGGAATTTTAAAGAAGCTTAAGAGGGCTACTACACGGCCGAATTTTAGATATTGAGGATCCACAATTATAGAGATAATTCAGTTTCAATATCTAGCTCCTCAAAAGCAAGTAAAAGGTGTGTATTTTTTTTCCGAATTGCATAAGTCTTGTTTTAAGAATAAAGTTGAATTGATTCCAAAGGCATATTGTAGAATAGATATCAGTATTGGATTCTAAAATGGCCCCTAAAAAGAATTCAACACCCATTAATCCTTTAGAAGGCTCTACTATGACTCATGAAGACGAAGAATGGCAACATGACATATCAAAATTACAAAAGCAAGTGCAACAAATTTCACTCTCGCAAAGAGCAACAAAAAATGACATGGAAGTTTTGAAGAAAGGCGTGGAAACTAAGATGGATGGTTTGAAGAAAGGTATGGAATCTAAGATGGATGGTTTGAATAATGGCTTGAATGGCATGGAAGCTAGCATGGAATCTAAGATTGATGACATGGAAGCTAAGATTGATGAAAAAATGGAAAACATGAAGAATGATCTAAAAGCAGACATGGAAGGTTTGACAAAGTTGATACAAGAAATCTTTCCTAATGGTGAAAAGATAGTAGATTAAACTCATGATGAGAAAAAAATAAATTTTAATCATGATTTCATAAACTCTAATGTTGGAAGGAAGAACCACCATATTCCAAAAATGGATATGAGGAAATTTGATGGAAAGGATCCTATAACATGGATACTACATATGGAGCAATATTTTGATCTCAATAATGTGCAAAACACACAAAAGGTACACATCGCAACTTTACATTTAGAAAAAAATACATTTGTATGGTATCGATGGCTTTGCTCCCGTAAAAAAATTGTCACTTGGTCAATTTTTACGGAGGAAATGATATCACATTATGAGGATACAAAGAGAAACACATTCTTTAGCCAATTGATAAATCTTAAACAAAAGTGTCCAGTGGGGGAGCACATTGAGGACTTCCAAAAATTGAATATATGGGTAACTGATATTCTAGAGGAACACAGGATTGATCTCTTCATAGGTACTTTAAAGGATAACATCCAACATGAAGTTTGTGTTTTGGAACCTGATTCATTGGAGAAGGCATTCAAGTTGTCAAGAAAAATAGAATGTAAAATTATGGTGACAAGGAAGCCTACCACTCACTTCTATAAAGAGGAAAGTGTTGCTACTCCTAGATTTCCACAACCTACAAGGTTGACACCACAACAATTGTAAGAACAAAGAGAAAAAAGGCTTTGCTACAATTGTGATAGAAAATACACTAAAGGTCATAAGTGTGCTAAGAAGAAATTATTTTACATAGATTGTGAAGAGAAAGAAGAAAATGAACAAGAATTTTCAAAAGAAGAGGGTATACACCAAGAACCAACCCTAGAAGAGGAAGAAATGAGTCTGACCATATCATGTAATGCATTGGCAGGAATTACCACTCCTCAAACTCTTAATATAGAAGGACATATCAAGAAGAAAAATTTAATAGTGTTGATTGATTCAGGTAGTACCCATAATTTTATTCATTGTAAGGTAGCCAAGGAATTGAATTGTTTCCTATACCCAGCACCAGAATGTCAAGTGATGGTTGCAAATGGAGGAACTATAAATTTCTCTGGAAAATGCCATAATATCAAGCTAACAATGGGGGAATATGTATTGACTAGTCCAATGCTTTCCATTCCTATGGGAGGTGCTGATGTTGTACTAGGAGTACAATGGTTACAATCTTTGGGGACGGTAGTTTTTAATTTTCAAGAACTTTTCTTGAAATTCTTTTCAGAAGGAAAGGAAGTCGAATTACGGGGTATTGAAGGGAAGCCAGGAAGGATAATAAGCTCTAATGGCATGACAAAGATTCTAAAGAAAGAACAACGAGGCGTAATTGCACAATTATGCTCACTAGAAGTTCCAACATCAAAATCATCTATTTCTGCAGATCTCCAAAAAGTCTTGGACAATCATTCCAAGGTGTTTGAAACTCCTAAAGGACTCCCACCTATTTGTGATCATGATAATGCTATTCATTTGATTCCTGGAAGTGTTCCTCCAAACATCAGGCCTTATAGATATCCTTATGTCCAAAAGAGCGAAATTGAACATATGATTGCAGAAATTTTAGAGGCTGGTATAATTCAACCTAGTTAAAGTTCTTTCTCTGCTCTTGTAGTATTGGTACACAAGAAGGATGGATCATGGCGCATGTGTCCAGATTTTAGGGAGCTACATAAGCTCACCATTAAATATAAATTTCCCATTCCTGTGATTGATGAATTATTGGATGAATTACATGGAGCAATTTATTTTACCAAGTTGGATCTTCGTTCAGGATATCATCAAATTAGAATGAAGATTGAAGATATTCCAAAAACAGTGTTTCGAACTCATGAGGGTCACTATGAATTTTTGGTCATGCCTTTGGCCTTACCAATGCACCTTCTACATTTCAAGGGTTGATGAATTCCATTTTCAAACCCTTCCTTAGAAAATTTGTGCTAGTATTTTTTGATGATATACTAATCTACAACAGGTCTTGGAAGGATCATGTTGAACATGTTGACAGGTGCTCAAACTATTGCAGGAGAAACAATTATATGCAAAAACATCCAAATGTTTCTTTGGAGTACAAGAGGTGGAATATCTGGGTCATATTGTATCTCACGAGGGTGTTAAGGTAGACCCTAACAAAATTAAAGACATTAAGGAATGGAAAGTCCCCACAACCATAAAGTAGTTGCGAGGATTTCTCGGGTTAACAGGGTATTATCGCAAGTTTGTTAAGAATTATGGGAGAATAGCAGCACCTCTAACAACATTATTGGAGAAAGATGCATTTTCATGGACTCCTGAAGCAACTAAGGCCTTTGAACGTCTTAAAGAGGCAATGTGCCTAGCACCGGTCTTAGCTACACCCGACTTCACAAAAACCTTTATTGTGGAATGTGATGCCTCAGGAAATGGAATTGGTGCAGTTTTAATGCAGGAAGGAAGACCCATTGCTTTTGAAAGTCGTCCAATCAAAGGAAAGTATTTACAGAAACCTATTTATGAGAAGGAAATGTTAGCAATACCGCATGCACTAAAGAAATGGCGAACTTACCTAATGGGAAGACACTTCAAGGTAAAAACTGATCATGATAGTCTTAAACACTTTTTGGAACAAAGACTATCTTCAGAAGAGCAGCAAAAATGGGTCACAAAGATGTTGGGTTATGACTTTGAAATAATATACAAAAAAGGGAAGCTAAATGTTGCTGCAGATGCACTCTCAAGAAAGAATGAAGAGGTGGAAGCATTGCTTTGTGCCATTTCTATTATCCAACCAGATTGGATAACCGAAGCAAGAGATGAATGGAAGAAGGACGAAGAAGTGTGGACACTCATTCAAAAGTTGCAACAATATCCTAGTACATCTGATACATTTAGTTGGAAAAATGATTCCTTATGGTACAAAGATCGCTTATATCTTTGTAAGAATTCCCAACTAAAACAAAAGATTCTTCTTGAATTGCACACTTCTCCTTTAGGAGGACACTCAGGATTTTTAAAAACTTACCACAGGGTGAAGAAAGAATTTTTTTGGGATGGCCTTAAATCCGATATTCGAAAGTTTGTGGCGGAATGTTTGGTTTGCCAGCAGAATAAAGTGGAAACAATTAAGACCCCGGGTCTTCTACAACCTTTATCCACTCCAAGCCAACGTTGGGAGGAGATTTCAATGGATTTTATCACAGGTTTACCTAAGTCCGAAGGAAAGAGTGTCATCATGGTGGTAGTTGATAGACTTACCAAGTATGCATACTTTGTGCATTATCTCATCCATTTAAAGCAAGTACAGTTGCTACTACATTTATGGATAGAATTCAAAAGCTACATGGAAGCCCAAGGGTTATTGTGAGCAATAGAGATCCCATTTTTACTGGAAATTTTTGGACGGAGTTATTTTCTTGTTTGGGTACTCAATTAGCTCATAGCTCATCTTATCATCCTCAATCCGATGGTCAAACTGAGATAGTAAATAAATGTTTGGAAGGATATCTTCGTTGTTTTGTATCCGATAAACAAACACAATGGGTCAAGTGGTTACCTCTTGCTGAATGGTGGTATAACACTTCCTTCCATACTGCAGCAAAAATGACCCCATTTATGGCACTTTATGGATATCATCCACCATCCATCACATCATATTTAAGAGAAAATTCGAAGGTTCAAGCAGTGGAAGATCACATCGAGCATCAACGAGAAGTTCTCCAACTCTCAAAGGATAACCTGAATTTGGCACAAAATCTAATGAAACAACAGGTAGATCAACATCACAGTGAGAGAAGTTTTGATGTAGGAGACTGGGTATTTTTATGGCTACAACCATACAAACAAATGTCCCTCAAGCAAGCTAAGAAGGATAATAAATTATGTCCAAAGTACTATGGTCCTTACAAGGTGTTGCAAAAGATTGGTACTATGGCATACAAATTGGAGCTTTCTGCTTCTTCACAAGTGCATCCAATTTTCCATGTTTCATGCTTAAAGAAGGTTATAGGTGAAAATATTCCAGTTCAAACAATATTTCCCAAACTTGATGAGGAAGGAAAAATCATATTGGAACCTGAAGCAATCACATAAAGAAGAAATCAACTTCTACGAAATCGATCAATTTTAGAGGATCTCATCAAGTGGAAGAACTTACCCATTGAAGATTCTAGATGGGAGGATGAGAATTTTATACAGAAGCACCCAGAGCTACTCAAGCGTTGAGGACAACACTTTTTTGAAGGAGAGGGGCATGTTAGGTCCCTATATTACTAGTATATTCCCTTATTGTTGTTAGTGTAACCCCCTTATTGTTATTATTGTACCCTTGTAACCCCCATATTGTTATTATTGTGCCCTTAAATTATTATTGTTAGGTCGGCTAGGATTACATTGTGGCCCACTAGGATTACATTGTGGCCCCATGGACTCTTATATATATAAAGGAGGTTTTGTAATTTGTATCATCCAAGAATTGTTCATTCATGTAATGTATTGGAGGTTACCCCCTCGAAGTGGCTTATTTCTAAGGCGTTGATATTTCTTTTCTTCTATTTTTGGAGCTAGATTCACAAAAAATTGATACGGTTTCTGGTTTATTAATTTATGTCTTAAATTAATTCATGAATTAACTAAGCCACGTTTAGGGTTGGCTTGGAATACATACTCGGAGAAAGATCAAAGTATGGTCCTTGATGGTAAGTCATATCATTCTGGTACATTGGATTTAATGTAGGTCTGAAATTTTATGATAGGGTTAATAGCTATTAAATGAAGCCAGCTCTTAAAATTGAATCCTCGAGCCCAATGAAATCTCGAATGTTTTTGAAAGTACTCTCTAACGTTTATGACAGTTATGAGACTGGGACTCTTCATTCAATTCGTCTTGTATGCATTCGTAATATCTCGGGTTATTCATCCTTGACTCATCAATCTGAATGGTATGCGTTCATCTGGAAACACGTGTATGGACAAGATGAGTTAGGGTTTTTCCATGGCGATGGGTTTTTAAATGTCGATTTTCATGCTGAATTTCATTCTTTCCATTCTCTATTGAATTGGGTTTCATATCCCTTCCAAAAATTTTACACACAGTGGCTATGGAGCATCTCCACACCTCATAGTTTGGTTTCTCCTTTATGTATAACTAGTAAGATTTATTATTTTATCTTCACTGTAAAACTATACTAGTTTTGTGGTTTCCTGATATGTTGTTTGACTTATTCCTCTCACCAAATTGAAATTTCATTACTCGGCCCTTCATCACTGGTTCAAATCTTCTTCCTGGATTTGAAATCTCCCCGCGTCCATCGTTCTGCAATCCTGCCGATAAGAAAATGTCATTTTGTTTTATTATTATTCCTTTGCAACAGAGAGGAATTCTTATTCTCTATTTTTTCCCTTTGTGGCAGATTATGTTGCAGAGTTATTTGTGGTTGAAAACGTAGGCAATGGTTTATATATATATCACAGTATCCCAAGGTAACGTTCGACGTCCACCCTGGAAACCATTCGATTTCTCATCTATGAAATTTTAGAATAGTCCATTATATTGTTCTCGGTTCGATTTTTTATTGGAAATAATAATATTCAAACAAATTTAATATATATATATATATTCAATACATTGAGGTTCATAGATAACACAGGCCTGCAAATGAAGCATGGTCTTGGAAAATTGAATACCATCGACCTCTGTTCCCGTTTGCCCATCTTCGTTTTCGACAGGTAATTTCGCTATCTCGTCCCTTCAAATTCGTCTTTCGTTTTACTATGTTACCTATGTATTATCATGTTTTCATTTCACCATATCCAAATATGAATTAGAAATTTAGCTAATATTTCCCGTGTTGAAATGTACAGGTAATAAAGCTCTCCCTTTTGTTCACTTCAAATTCGGAATTTTCTTCTTTGGAACTCTTCCAATTTACGAACATAATTTACTACTTCTACACAGGTTGGTCTTCAACGTTTTGTGCAAAGTGCAGTGTTTCACTCAACCTTAGTCAGATTCTTGCTTCTTTATGTTAATATATATTAGGACTCATTTAATTATATTCACCTATTTGGCTATGTTGAAGTTGACTTAAAAATTGAAACTCGTTTAACCATCAGGTTACTATTCTTTCATGTATACATGGACTGTGATTTTGATTTCGTTTCCATGATTGGCATGGTTTCATTTGTACATTTACTACCTCTCGATATTTCACTTCATTGTCTTAATCATATATTTACACCCTTTTACATAGGATTGTATTATAGTTTCAAAATAAGAATCTCTCACTTCTGTTATTTATGTACTATATAGTTCTAGTTAACTTACATAATTTCCTGAATTAGTATACCAGTTCTTAATTTAGACTATACAGGTTCTACTAGACTATCAACTTTAAAGAAGTATTATATTCGTTTATCAGTTCCTAATTTTTTTCTTTTACATTTCTGCTGTGAAAATATACTAATAAGATTATAATGAAAATGGTTCCTTTATATTGATTTAGTATATATGCAGAATGAATATATATATATATATATATATATATATATATATATATATATATATATATATATATATATATATATATATACACAACTCTTCTTTCTTTTTATAATAACTTATTTAAATTCTGCAATATGGAAATATTCTATATCCTTGCATAATTTCTGATATGACTCAATACTGCTATATAAATGTTATATCAGTTTTGCACATAATTTTATCCATTTTATTTTTATAACAGCCAAGGAAACACAGTTTATAAATCAAATTATTGACTCCTAATTAAAACGGAATTTATCGATTTATACTACTTTCATATTTTGTCCAGTATACATGGATTAATTCTGAATGTTCAATACCTTATTACCTTCACTTTTCTTCTCTATTTTACATCACTGATTTTTTATGTGGTACTAGAATGACTTATAAACAAGCTTCACTTATTTCATACTGTATTTTCTACGAAATAATTATGAAAGTAGTATAATAACCAAAATATATCAGTGTTAATTTCCAGTTAGTAAATTTATGTTCTGCATCTGAGTTTAGATTTCTCATGAATAGGTATAGACAATTTAAAACAATTACTAATAGAATTTTATTTTACTAGAAAGAATTAATAACTTCTCTGTGAGATACTGATCTCCAGATTTAAATCTATTACAGGTTTAGACATTCTGGTAGATGGGTCTCATCAAACTACTCCCATACAACTATACAGATTGCATAATTTCTGCTTTAGAAAAATCTGTTAAATGTATGGGTACTTGGTAACTCAGTATGTCAGAATTTAATTTACTTGATTCAAACAAAATCTATTTTCCTAAGCACAGTCACTTTTCCATGGTCTTTACTCATTCCTCAATTGGAGAATTTAGTTACACATAGGTTAAGGTTAAATAAATCTGAAATAAACTAGTTCATTGTGCATACCAATTTCTATGACTAGTCCTCCCAACCTTAGAGTTATATCTCCGTAACTCACCCCTGAGCTGAGACCTTTGTTTCTAGTGATAGACAACCCTTTGTCTATCCTGGAGTAGCTTATTTAAGCTGTGCTTTCCCAAGCCTGTTTGCAATTTTTGCATCTAGAAATTTTAGGATGCTTTCTTCCTACTTTTCCTAGGCTTTCCCTCATTGAGGTACTTTAAATCTATCTTTTCCTCTTTTACAACTTTTTCTTCCACTTCCCAACTACTTTCCTCTTCATTGGGGAAATTAGATGTTTTACCTCGAAATATAATTTTTGGTAATATTCAGGATTTCTGGAAGGGATGGGAAAGTCTCATCACCTTATCCACATCCTCATGGATTTAGGTTTCAGATCTCCATTATCAATCTATTTATTGCACACATAACTTTTCCATGTATTTTTATTAATTAAAATTAAAATAAATCCACACACTAGTTCTCCATTGGGGTCCACTTCCCCTTTGGACTTATTCAATTATCAATTAAAAAGCATAGAAACTAGGGGTATTACAACGGTTTTCTCTTTCTCGATCCTTCTTTGCATGTCCCCAACGAGGTCGGGGTATAAGGTGTTAGGAATCGATCTGCTTGAACCTTTTCAAGATCAGCCTCACAAAACCTGACGGCTACCCATTGGGGATGAAAAGAAAGATGAGCGAGTAGGAGATCCTATCAAAATATTGCTCGAGGAGGCCCTCAAAAAACAAAAGCACGCGATGATGGATAAATTTTCCCAATTACTTCAATGACTGCCCATCGGCGGCGCATTTGAATCCAACAACCACTCTGGAGGCATGACTCCCTTTAAGGTAAAAGTAAAATTTGGCATTCCCATATTTTAGGGACAAATATATGCAGACGTTGTAGATAGATGATTGAATCTATTAGAATGATATTTATCGGTTCATGACTTTTCCCATCGGGAGAATATTATTATGTCACTCCTCAAAGCTACCCCCCATGTCAAGGACTAGTGGGAAATGTACTGTGAGAAAACAGACGAGACGAAACCCTTTCTATTCTTGGTCGTACCACTTGGAATTATTTATGAGATGCTATCAAGGAACAATACTATCCTGTGGGGAGCTATGAGGACAAGTACATAAAATGTACTATGTTGTAGCAGCAAATGGATCAAGATGTGCATGAGATGACGAATCAAAGTTTGGTATCAAAGATTCAAAGAAACATTTGGTGTTGAAGTACCACAGTTGTCTGCACATATACATTCAGGAGGAAATGGAGTTCCTCGACATGTCCTCGCTTGGTATGGCATACCGATATGCTACCAAGGTTGAGTAGAAATTAAAATAGAAGAAATGAGACTTTAGATCTATGAATCAAAAGCAAGTGAAAGGTTCCTTCAAACCACAGAACAAAGGAAGAAGCCAAGGCATGGCGGCCCAAGAAAACCTGCCAAAGCCGCAAGAAAAGAAAAACACTGCAAAGCTTAATAAGGACACGAGAAAGTGGTGTGAGTTCCATAAGAGCTCCACTCACAACACAAGTGAATGTGAGTCCAAGTAGTCATTGGTGGCCGAGATTAGGGATTTTGAATTAGATGCATGCTCCGACTCTGAATTAGAACCCGACAAGGGGAGTGAATAAGGGAAGTAGATTATTGATGCAGAGCCCAATGCCACCGTTGCCACTGCGAAGATATAGAAGGAGGAACTAGAAGATCTAGAGGAGGAGGAGCGTCTCTTCCACTCCTAGATGTGGGTAAAGGGTTCCCCACTATAGTTCATTATCAATAGTGGAAGCCAAAAGAACCTCATTTCAGCAGAGGTCGTGAAGCAGCTGGGCTTGCTGACCACAACACACCCACATTCCTACATCGGTTGGCTTCACCAAGGACAAGATCTCCGTGTCAGCCAGTAGTTTCACCTTCCCTACACCATCCCTTCATAGATGAGGTATTTTTTGAAATTTATCCTCTTGATTTTTGTGATGTATTATTAGGTCAAATATACTTGTGGAAGCGACATGTTGTGTATGAGTCTTAGCCTCACACTGTTACTATTACTTTGGGAAATAAGTTGTACAAGATACCAAAAGTACCACCGCCTACTGCTATCTCTTTGGTTACTGTAAAAAAATGCAGTAAGCTCGTTTCCAAAACCAGGAAATTTTTTTTCCTGATGATCCACCCCTAGGGCAAGAAGAATACTGTGGCCACGACCTCCAAACATGCCTCCTCCAAATGGCAGCAACAAATGGACAAGATTGTGGAGGAGTATGGGGACATCTTCACCTCACCCATAGGGGTGCCTCTACACTATCAAGTCAAGCACCGCATTAATCTGACCCTAGGTGCACTGCTGCCCAATGGACCGA
This sequence comes from Pinus albicaulis, assembly GCA_034641835.2. NCBI lineage: Eukaryota > Viridiplantae > Streptophyta > Pinopsida > Pinales > Pinaceae > Pinus > Pinus albicaulis. Next base: position 1,279,307,996 of record CM076581.1, on the reverse strand, counting down.
TATATCGACGCTTTGTTCTCAAGAACGATGAAATCAAGAGGCATATTCAGGAGCTGCTACAGAAAGGTCATAACCAGCCAAGTTCATCACCATGTGGGAGCTTGATCATGTTGGTATAGAAGAAGGATGGGACTTGGAGACTATGTATTGACTATCGAGCGCTGAACAAGATCACTGTCTAGAATAGGTATCTGATCCCACAGATTGATGACCTTCTGGACCAACTCAAAGGGTTGAAATATTTTAGCAATATTGACTTGAAGTCTGGGTATCACTAGGTACTAATCAAACCCTCCAATGTGTGGAATATTTCCTTCAAAGCCAAGGAGGGCCTTCTCGAATGGCTGGTCATGCCTTTCGGATTTGCAAATTCTCCTGCAACCTTCATGAGGTTGATGGAAGACATCTTGTGACCATTGACCAAATCATTCATAGTAGTTTACTTGGATGAAATTCTGATATTTAGCCAGACATGGAAAGAGCACCTACACCACATCTAACAGGTCCTCCAAACACTACAACAATGCAAGTTGTGTGCCAATTTGGAGAAGTCCACTTTTGGTATGAACTAGGTTCAGTATCTACGATACATTATTGATGAACAAGGGTACATGTGGATCCAACCAAGATCCAAGTAATTTGGGATTGGCCAACCCCAACCACTCTAATGGAATTTTTCATATTTCTAGTTATTGTTAATTTCTACCACAGGTTCATGTTGGGATTCTCTCATATCACTTGGCCCTTGAGTCAAGTCACCAAGGGAGGAGTGAAGGAAAAGTTATTTTGGTTAGAATATCAACAAAAGGTGTTCGTATAATTGAACTATCGACTTTTCTCTACCCCATTTTTCACATTACTAGACTTACAGCAACCATTTGAGATCGAGACATATTCCTTTGACTATGCTATTGGGGTAGTTATTACTCAATATGGGCATCCATTGTTATATCACAGTGAGACATTGTCCGAGACAGTCTGAAAGTATCCCAATTATGAAAAAGAAATGTATTCCATTGTGCAGGCTTGTCGAAAATGGAAGCATTACATTTCAGGGAAGTTAATGATCATCCAAACAGAACACTGACCCCTGCAATTCATACAAACACAAGGGAATTTGTAGAATGATCGCCATCGAAAGTGGTCCACATATCTGCAAAATTTTCATTTGAACATCAAGTACAAGAAGGGCAGCACCAAAAATGTTGCAGACTGCCTCAGCCGACCTCTGATCATGGTGCTAACCACCATTCTAAACTCTTATGGGAAAGAGACTTCTAATTAGTCGCTTCCCTATAAGAGCGATCTAGAATTCGGCCACACATACAAGACACCCTTGGAGGGTACACAAGTTCCAAATTTTCACCTCCAAGATGCAGTGCTATGTCACCAGGGACACCTTTGTGTTCCTTCAAGCAAGCATTCTAAGATGATTTTGGAAGAACACTACAATAAAGTGGCGGGGCATTTTAGCATCGAGAAAATAGTGACATTATTGTAGAAATATTTATATTTCCCAAACCATTGACAGGATGTCGGGAAGTACATCATATCCATCACAAATTGTGCCATTCAAAAACTGACCACCAAGAAGCAAGACCTCTATGCTCTGCTACCTACCCCTAGTCAACCTTGGGAAGCCATCTCCATGGATTACATGTCGGGCCTTTCTTATACTATGCATATGAATTACTATATTTTCGTGTTCATCGATATATTCTCAAAGATGGCCATTTTGGCAGCTTGCAAGAAGAATATCACAATAGAAGCCATGCTAAAATCTTCTTTGAACAAGTGTGGGTGCACTTTGGGATCCCATAGTCTATCATCTCAGATTGGGACAACAGGTTCCTCAACACATTTTGGTCCAGCCTCTAGTCAATTTTGGACACCAAGCTCACCAAGTCCACATCTTTCCATTCCCAAACTAATGGTCAGACAGAGGTCGTCAACAGGATGTTTGTACACATTATGTGCATGTACAATTCAAAGCATCCATGCACATGGGATGAGAGCCTCCACTATGTACAACACAGTTATAACCGAGCTCTCCACAGCTCAACTAGCCATATCCCCTTTCAGGTGGGCTTGGGATTCCAGCCACTATGTCCCATTGACATAGCCATGCCATTTGCGGCTACTCAGGGTGATTTGGCTCATGTCTAGTCTGAAGGTGAAAAAGAAAACAACTTCATCGACCACATTCAGTACATCCTCCATCAAGTTCATGACATATTAGACAAAGCCAATGCTAAGTACAATAAATGATATGATCAACATCGGGTGCCACACAACTTCCAAGTGGACGATAAACTATGGCTACATTTGTAGAAGGAGCGACTCACTAGACCTCACTACAATCTTCACCCGCTCCAATATGGGCCATACACCATCACCAAGGCTATAGGGACCAATGCCTTTGAGCTCATTATTCCACCTTTCCTTAGTCTACACCTAGTATTCAATGGGGACTGCCTTCGACCCAACTTCCCACCTCTACCGGACACCTCCAACATTGCAGAACAACTCACACCAACAGAGTCAAACCCAGACTGCATGGAATAAACCACCACAAATTGTATCATGGACATGCAAATCAAGAACACTCACCAGAAAAAGATCCAACTGTATTGGGTTGTCAAAGTTGGCCAACTCTTGCACCAAGGCAAGTGGTTCACCAGGGACCAAGTTTAGTAGAAGTTTCCTCATCTCATGGAGGAACTCAACGCAATGAGGACCATTTCTTCCTAATGGGGGGGGAACAATCCTGGTGGATATTGGTGGTAACCCGCCTATTCCACTTGGGGCCCCACCATTGTTTCTTTCATTTTTTCATTTTCCTTAATTATAACATAGTTTACTATTTTTAGTAATTTTTCAGGTACTGAACTTCCAGAGCCATTTAGAGGCCCTAAACAACGTTTTTTTTGGAAAAATGGGAGCAACATGGGTTTATAGATTGATGTTTCTCTCTAAAAATTTGTATTCCTCGGATAGATATTTCTAACGAGGTATTGAGCGCATCAAATGAAGATCGTATGCCAAAGTTATGTCCCCGAGAATTTGATGTATGAATTTACCCAAACGGGGCCCATAGTTTTGGTGCTTCATCTCCTAGGGTTAGGTTTTTGGATGTTTAGGGTTTTCCATTGGTTCTCAATAATAAATAGGCACTCGAGCCTCATTGGAACACCGTTCAAAGGCCTATAACCACCACATCTCTTCATAGAGATTAACTACCAACACCCTAGCTTGTTTATTTCCATTCTGCCTATAAACAAATTTCAGCTCTTTGATATTAATTAAATGAAGTTTTATTTCTACTGCATCTTTGTATTTATGGTTATATTTGTATTCTGTTGCGTTCTTGCATAAATCCATATCACTTTTATTGATGATTACTCAAGAAATTGTTGGGTATATTTTTTGAACGTCAAAAGTGATGCCCTGGATACATTCAAGAAGTTCAAAGCACTTGTAGAAAATGAGAAAGGGTGCAACATCAAATGTTTGCGGACTGATTGTGGAGGATAATTCTTCTCAAAATATTTTCAGAGTTATTTTGATATGAATGGAATCTGGAGGCAACATACTACAACATACACACCCGAATAGAATGGCGTAGCTGAATGAAAGAATCATATTTTGGTTGAAATGGAAAGGTGTGTGTTACAATCTAAGGGATTGAGAAATTATTATTGGGGAGATTCAATTTCTACAGAAATGTACATCCTCAACCGTAGCCCCACCAGTGCACTAGAAAAGATGACTCCTTATGAAGCTTGGTATGGAAAAAGGAATAATGTTAATCATTTCAAAGTTTTTGGTTGTTTGACTTATGTGCATGTACCTGATCAAAATAGAAAAATGCTAGATGCAAAGAGTGAGTTATGTATTTTCATTGGGTATAGTGAGACAAGAAAGGCTTATAAATTGTATAATACCCTCACTAACAATATTATTGTCTCAAGAGATGTAATTTTTGATAAAGTGGGAGTTTATGGTCATAAAAAAGGCCATGTTGAGAAGAAAAAATTTGTTTTGAATGATGATATAATTATTGATATTAAGCAGCCAACTAATGCTTTTGTATCTTGTGGTTTAACTCAACAAAGCATTCCTTCATAAATTTCTTCAGTATCAAGTTCAAGTCCAAATTCTTCTCCAAGTTCTACAAGGAAGGTAAGGATATTGAGTGATATATATAAGAGGAGTGAAAATCAAGCACATGAAGAAAACCGACTAGGTGAGACAATGAATTTCTATTTATTAGCCAAGGCTGATTTTGAACCATTATGTTTTGAAGATGCATGTACTAACGAGGTTTGGGTGAAAGAGATGCAAGAAGAGATGGATTCCATTCAAAGGAATGGAACTTGGGAATTGAAAAAGCTTCCACATGACAAGAAAAATATTGGCACCAAATGGGTCTACAAGACCTAATTTAACAGTGATGGGAGTGTTGAAAGACACAAGCCAAGATTAGTTGCCAAAGGATTCCCACCGAATAATGGAATTGATTATGAAGGGACATTTGCACCAGTAGCAGTAGAGGATACCATTAGAATTTTGATTTCATTAGCAGCTCAGAAAAGGTGGAGCATACACCATATGGAAATGAAAAGTGTCTTCTTGAATGGGTACTTAGAAGAGGAAGTATATGTGGAGCAGCCACAAGGTTTTGAAGTGGAATGAAAAGAGAATAATGTCTACAAGTTGAAGAAGGAATTTTATGGTCTCAAGAAAGTGCCAAGAGCGTCGTATGCTAGGATTCATGAATACTTTCAGGAAAATTGCTTCCAAAGAAGAAAGAGTGATCCTACCCTTTACTACAAAGAAGAAGGTATTTATATTCATAAGGTTGTATGTTGATGATCTATTATATATGTGGACTAGTTTTGAAATAAATGATGAGTTCAAAGTTGCTATGATGAATGAATTTGAGATGAAATATCTAGATCTCATGAATGGAGGTTTATCAAAGTAAGGATGAGATTTTCATTAGTCATAAAATGTATGCACATGATATGTTGAATAAATTTGATATGCTTTATTTTAATCCATCCCCTACTCCAGGTGCTCACGGAGTTGTATTATGTAGAGATGATGGTGTTGATTTAGTTGATGAGACAACTTAAAAAAGTATTGTGGGGAGATTTATGTTTCTAACCCACACAAGACCTCATATTACTTTTGCAGTTTCACTTGTTTCAAGGTATATGAAAAATCCATATGAAATACATATGAAGGCAGCCAAGATAATTTTAAGGTATGTAAATGACACTCTAAATTTTGGTATTTATTACTACTCTTCTGAAAAGTTCAATCTTGTTGGATTTAGTGATTCAAATTGAGGATGTAGTCTGGATGACAAAAAGTCCACATCTGGAAAAAAATTTCTCTTTTGGTTCTGGTTTGATTACCTGGAGATAAGAAAAACAAAGCATTGCTGCCCTCTCATCCACAAAATTAGAGTATATTGAAATTACCTTAGCAGGTACACAAGCTCTTTGTTTGAGAAAAATTTTGGAAGAAATTGGAGAGAAACAAATTAAGCTTACAGTGATTTATTGTGATAATGTAAGTGCCATCAAGTTAGCAAAGAATCATGTTCATCACAAAAGGACAAAGAATTTTGACATGAAATATCACTTCATTCAGGATTTGGTGCAGAAGAAAGATGTTGAATTGAAGCACATAAATACTCAGGATCAGGTAGTAGACATCTTCACCAAAGCAGTTGAAAAAACTTATTTTTTAGCACTACGAGATAAGTTAGTAAGCCCTCATTAAGCATTAAGGGGAAGTGTTGAGAATAATTCTTAAATACCTCCATGTAATTGCTTACATTAGTCAGCATATTTTGTGATTCTATGTGGTTATTTTATTAAAAATAGTGCAACATATTATTAGGATGGCCAATGCTTAGAATGATTGGTAGTGTCAATAGATAATGGCTGGTGGTCAAAATTATTGGTAGTTTCATTAGATAATTAGTATTTGATAGATAATAATATTAGTAATAGGTTTATTATATAGCAATGTATTTAAATACTTGATTCAATATGAGATTTATAGGTTGAGCTCATTGATCTGTGTTTTATTTTATTTCACTATTTTTTATATGTCATAATTATATTGGTTTATTAGCTAGCTTAAAAAGCATGGGCCATTTTAGATTCTACACTAATTGTAGTTTTGTGATGAAGTAGAACCATCCGTCGATGCTCAGAATAGGATTACATTATTATGTTGAAATATAGAAGTCCCTTCGTACTTGTTTATTAAATTTTTTCAATCAATTTTATTTTCCTTCAATATTATTGGGTTTCATAAAATGAGTGATTTTATGTAACATCCATACACACAAAATTTTCATTTTATTTTGTTTATACTTTCATCCAATATTTTATCTTCCACCTTACTCCGATTATATAAATATGCACTTATTTTTAGTTGTGTTGTTGGTAATAGCGACAGTACTCATTCTCTTAAGGCTTTTCCCTTATGGTTGTATTCAACCTATACATATATACAGGAATTAAAAAAAAAAATATTAACTAGTAATTTATTTTAAAAGTGAAATAAATATTAACTTGTAATTGCTTTCAAAAGTGTAAAGATACATTAAAGAAATAGAATATTTGGAAAAATTATCTTGAAAACATAAATCACTAAATATAAAAATTCTGATTTATAATATAATAAATATTAGATGAAGATTTGTAAAAAAATGAGAAAACTATAGAGAAACATTTTACTTTACTAGTTGCTTGCTCATAGAAAATTGTGGTTGTAGCATTTGGTTATGCACAAAAATTGATAGAAAATTACACACTTAAAAATTAATACAATTCCTTATTTGATGGTGGATACAAGCAAGGGGACACCTACACATAAGTTATTTCATTGAGATTATTGTTGATTTTTGTTTGCTCAATAGCTATGTTACACCAAATGGATTTTTTATTTTCATTTTCAATGATACATTTGTTTCATTATAGAGGAGAGATTGGGGTCCTTTGGATTCAGGAAGACAAATATAAGCCTCATTTAAAATTTTTCAAGACAATTGTGTTGTTTCTGAAACAATTTTGTACATGCAACATATTTTATAGTAAAACATAGCCATTTGTGGCTTCTAGAGAAATTTTCAACAAAAATGACCATGAAGGTCATCAAATGGAATATACATAGCGTAATCCATAATAGCATGTAGAGTAAAACATATAAAGAATAAATTATGTCTTCCTAAAGTCTTAACAAATTGATTTTTAGGATCTAATCTTTGGGTAGAATAATCAATTATTTCATTCATTTACATGTTAAGATACATGTATCCACATGGAAAATGGTACAATATAGAAGAATGTACATTTATCTTAACAAAAATTGGCAGCATATCAACGTGGTTGTTATTTTAGTTGTATTCATTCATATTCTTTGAACTTGTGTTTGCTTAAGCAGACTTTATTTTCATTGCGAATACTCAGTGTTTGTTCTAGATTCTACAGATTGCACTGTTAAATATTACAAGAAAGAAAGAAACATTCAATTTTCCAGTACAAATTACATTGTTAAAGGTTACAACATTAACAAGAAACATTCAATTTTCTAATCTATGTACTCCTGGATCCTTAAATTTCTCTACAAGAATCCACTATTTCAATAAAATTGTCTCACAACCATGTTTTTCTTATATTCTACAAGATAGGATATACGATGGAAGTTGTTTTTGTGTTCCTCTTGATGTCCATTTGCAAAACCAAACTTGATATCCTTAACAATGCTACAAGAATCTTACATTTGTGAATTAAAGAGGAAGAAAGTAATAAAAAAAAAAAAATCATTTACCAAACAATGACTTGTCTTCCCCATTCTCTCATTTGGAAAGGAATACCAAAAAGAAAATAGGAAAGCTATTGAAAAAATTCATAAATGTGTTCTTTTGGAGGGAAAAATCAATGAACAATCATATTTCTATATCATAATCCCAGAACAAGCTTAACAACTAATTTTTCCATGTAGATTTCAATTCTTTGTGAGTAAGCTATTTGTAAAGTTGAAGTCATTACTGAAGTGAAATCATCTAGATTTTCAAATGGGAGAAAACCCTAGCTGACGCTCTACGCACCTTGCTGCACTGCGTTTCCAGCCTCTGGCTTTGGCCCTGTCGCAACATACTTGCATGACCTCAACTCGGGCTCCCCTAATGGAGAAGGATGGAGGCCCGCAGGCTCCATCCTTCAAGGATCTTGCTGTTGGCTTCACTCACAAGCCCAATGTTTCTTTTTTTACGTTCCTCACCACCACCTCAGCCACTCCTCGTTCAAACCAAGAGATGTGGCCTATCCCTCCTCTACAAGAGCCTGACCAGGCTATAACAGTGACAACAACAATAGCCACCACCACCACAACGACCACTACCTCTGTGAACCAAAACCCCCTTCCTTGTGAAGGTGAAGGGAAAGAAACAAAATAGAATGCAAAGGAAAGAGCTAAAAGGAAAACTTCTTGCAACTGTAAGGCAGCAAAAATCCTGGAAATAATCATTCTGGATCTGGATGTTGCAGTATACAGATAACACATGCAAGAACATGTGATTATCTGCAAATTTATGAGCACATGGCCCACAGAACATGCCCTAAAAGGATGGATCCATTCCAAATGGAGTCCAAAAGGAGATATTGACCTTCTTCACTATGGTCTTTGCTCTCTTGGAAGACAGGGACATGATATTTGAAGGAGGCCCTTACTTTCTCAACTCAGCAGGCTTATATATGAGATATTGGAAGAAAAAATTCATTCTAGATAAAGAAGGCTTCACCAGGGTTCTAGTATGGATAAGGCTATACTCACTTCCAACTGATTACTGGTCACCCTCTGTTCTAAAGGCCATTGGGGATGAACTTGGAGAATACATAAAAATGTCAGAAGGCACAAAAAATTGTCATTATATGTCCTATGCCCACATCTGCACCTACATAGATGTCTCCGGAGCCCTACCAGAAGCCATCAGGTTAAAATTCAGGGATGATATATGGAATCAAAGCATAGATTACGAACACATTCCCTTCCAATGCAGAAAAATTCATGAGCACGAACATCTTTTCCGAGACTGCCCACAAAAAAAAACCCCAACAAAAGAAGATCAAGCAGGGAAAAAGGATGACCAAGGCTACACCAGAGTAGGCAGAAAAAACAAACAAAGCGGAAGAATGAACACAAGAAAATATCCTCCAATGCTCTCCCAGAAAAACAAGTTCGACGTCCTAACCACGCTCCAGGGGGAAATGGGGCAACACAGTAGGGACAAGGATGCAAACATCTAGTAGGAAACACAAATGGATAAAATTAGCATGGAAATGGAAGCAACATTCACTCTCACACAGGATGGAAACACACCCTAAGAGGACACAGACATGGAAAGCATACAAGACATTCCAACCCCAGAGGAAAGAGGGATTGAGCAAGTCCTAATGGGAATAGACTTGCAAAAAATCACAAAAGACTTGAACACGAAGGGCATAGAAGGAATTCCCATATAACACACACAAAAAATCGAGGAGGGCTATATATTATAGCAGGGTATGCAGAAGTAATGAGAGCACCAAAACAAGGGAAAAAACCCAGTAGGAGGAATCACGACAAACCTAAAGGCAAGCCAACACATCAACGAAGGGAAAAATAGAAAAAGAGGTAGGAAAACCAACAATCAATACCTTCAAGAGCTTGGAATCCACCTCATCAACGAAGAAAATGTAAGGGCTATCTCTCTCTCCTCTAATTTGTTGCTATGATTTGTACATCATGGAATATAAGAGGACTGAACAGTCCAAGTAAGAAAAGGATCCTTAAATCCAAGATAGCCTCTGACAAGCCTGATATTGTACTTCGACAAGAAAAAAAAAAAAGTTGTATTGCATGGACTCCATTCAGAAATCTTGCTTCAAAAATCACTATAGCCACCTGGCCATCTCTGCCTCTGGTATTGCGGGTGGTCTAGCAACCTTTTGGAAGGACTCTCTGTTTCACCTATGTGAGTCTCTACCCTCCAAACATGCCCTCACCACTGTCCTTCAAATCACTAGAACCAAAGACAAGATCACCATCACAAATTTCTGTGCTCCTCACTCTGCCTCTGAGCGAGTGGCTTGGCTACACAGCCTCAAGAAGCATCTCAGCTCCTTGAATCACCCCCTCAGTTTCATTGTAAGGGACTTCAACATTATTCTCAACCTTGGGGAAAAGCGAGGAGGCCTAATTAAATTGGACAATAACTCAACGGCCTTTGAGGCAATGATCGATGATCTAGGACTAATTGACACTCCTACCAAAAATGGCTCCTTCACTTGGAACAACAGAAGGGGAGGGGACAGACATATTTCCTCGAGACTTGACATATTTCTCCTCTCAGAGGACCTCTTCCTCTATTCCCTAGAAATGGAAGAAATCGTGGCTCATCAGGCAGGCTCGGATCATTGGCCCATTGTTCTCTATATCATGCTCTCGAAAAGCCCCAAAAGCACTCCCTTTAGGTCTGAAGCTTTCTGGATCAGTCATCCATAATTCAAGGAAAAAATGAAGGAGTGGTGGTCTTCTCCCTAGCTTCCTAGGGCAACAAAATTCATAACTTCCAGCAGAAGCTAAAGCACATTAAATCAAAACTTAAAGTTCAGAACAAACAAACCTTCAAAGACATAATAGCTGAAAAAAATCTAATTGAAACAAAAATGAAGACCCTTCAACAGAGTATCATCACTCAGGGTATGATAGAGGAAAAAATCAAGAGGAACTCAGGCTTCAAAATAATTGGGATGAACGAGCTTCCTAGGAAGAAACTCCGTGGAGGAAAAATTCCAGAGTCAACTGGCTCAAAGATGGAGAAAATAATACTGCCTTCTTCCACATGTCAATGACTCAACACAGAAAACACAATATAATTCTCAGTCTAAAAAATCAGCAGGGCCTCATCCTGTGCAATCACTCTAAGATTAAAGAAGAGCTCAATCAGCACTTCGCAACCATCCTCATGGAATCCATTCATGATAACGAGGAGGAAATAGGGAAAATAACAAGAAACATCCCCACAATATTGACTAGAGAGCACAACTAGATGTTGTTAAAAAAGATAACTATGGTTGAAGTGGAGGAAGTAGTCCATTTAATTGCCAATGGCAAAGCTCCTGGAATGGATGGCTTCACCATAGACTTCTACAAGGCATGTTGGTCCCTGATCAAATAATAAGTATACGACTTGGCTGAAGAATCTCGAATCAAAAAATCTATCCTTAATTCGTTCAATGCCACCTTTCTCACCCTCATCCCAAAATCTGAAAAAGAAGACTCCCCCCACCAGTTTAGGCCAATTTCCCTCTACAATGTAATCTATAAGATAATATCCAAATTCCTAGCCAATTGTATCAAAATTATCCTACCCCTGCTCATTTCCCCTCATCAAACAAGCTACGTCGAAGGCAGGAAAATTCTGGATAGCATCATCCTCTCTCATGAATTTATCCACTCCATCAAGGAACAACGTGAACCAGGCATGCTCATCCAATGGGATATGTCCAAAGAATTTTACAAAATTAATTGGAACTACATCAGGAAAATGTTGGTTGCTTTCAGGTTCAGCAAAGACTGCATCAAATGGATTATAGCCTTAGTCATGCGGGCTTTCTTTTCCATCCTCGTCAATGGATCCCCCTCGGCCATCATCAACCCTTCTCGTGGCATTACACAAGGTGTCCCAATTTTTCCCTTTCTCTTCGCCATCATGTCTAAAGGTCTTGGATGCTCCATTATGGCTACCACCACAAACGATTGTATTTGTGGTCTCAAACTCCACCCCTCCACGCCCCCCCCCCAGAACTAGAAACCAGAGCTCTCATTAAGTTTTCAAGCGAGGCAGAGTTTTCAATCAAGCGAGGCAGAATCCAATTGATGTTCTATCAGCAGTTTCGATACTTGCTAATCCAGTGAGTTTGAAATTAATTGCTAACTGAAACAAGGTTTCTAATCAAGCGAGGCAAAGTTTTCCATCAAGAGAGATTGAACTAAATTTTCAAGTGAGCCAGTTCCTCCAATAAGGAGGTTTATTACAGATTTGCTGAAGACACAGGGTTTTCAGGAGGAAGATGACAGAAGAAAAAATAAATCACCGGTCTGGTCACTGCCTGAGAACAGAACCTGAAGGTTTAGAGGCTCTCACAAGAGATAAATCTGTTAAAGAAGCCTTCAAGAAGGTAGGGTGCTGGAGGTTCTGCGAAAAGCTTCGAGGGCATAATCAGGTTACCAAATAATTTTCCATGAACTTCACAGGGTCAAACAAAAAGGTTGGTTTTCTCAATTTACCAATTTCTCCTGAAGTTATATCAGAAGTCACTGAAATTATAAGGGGGGAAGATAGATGGTTCAAGAATTTTAGGTTTTATATGCAACCCTACAAAATATTTTTGAAACCGGAGTTTATGGATACTGATTTGAACAAAGTTGTGCCAAGAAATTATGTCAAGGATGCATTTTCCAATCTGCTCTACAACATCCAAAGGTACTTCACCTGCGAAGGGAGATACCACAAGGTGTACACTTATCACTTTAAACTCTTATTGTATTTCACAGGAATAATCTCTCTAGACTTACCTTTCTTTATATTTCGAAGTCTGGCCAGGATGGCAGGAAAAGTTCAGATGAAAACTCAGGCATGTGAAACCTCATTATTTCATCATGGTCTAGTAAAGTTAATATTTTTTCATGAGCTTTAGAAAGTGAATAGAGAATGGTCTGCATTTCTCTTTTTGAGTGGAATAGGAGTTGAAGGAACAGGTGCTAGCCCTCAAGTCAAAGAAACATCTTCATCGAAGACTATTGAACCTGCAAAAACAAAATCAAGGAGGTTTGTCAAGATTAAGCCCAAGAAACAGGTTAAGGAACCAATGATAAATACATCACTGAATATCCAAAGGACTCCTCAATCTTCACAGAATAAGAGAACTCATGTCAAAGAGTCAATTCAGAAACAGTCAACTAGTAAAAAAACTCAGAATAAGTTGACTAGGAGTCAGAGGTCAAAGGAGAAGGGTAAAGCTGTGGTCACAAATGAAAATTTGGAGTTAAGAGGTGACTTGAATGATATATTACAAGCTATTGACATTGAAGAGTCTCCCCTGGTTCAAGCGGATTTCATCAAACTGGATACAGGTGGCAAATCAAAGAAATTGAGAACATCCAAAAAATTAGATTTTGAGGATGAAGTGTCAGAGTTTGTCTTTAAGCCTAGAAAAACCTTGACTAGGAAGTCTAAGAAATTGCAGCAGCCAGACATGGAGATGGTCCAAACAGGGGGGGAGGATACAAATGTTTTTGAAGAACCCATAAATATATCATCTCCAATGCTTGAAGAAGACAGAAACACAGTTTTTAATACTCAGAGAGAAAAGAGTATTTATGAGGAGGTTAAAGACAAACTCAGACTTGAAAACATTGAAATTGATAAATTGAAGAAGAAAGTGAGAATTCATGCTGTATAAAGGTCAAACTTTGAGAGGATGAAAGGTCTGTGGAAGCTAGAAAAGGTTTCAAACATTGAGTCAATCAGCAGTCAGGATCAATTCTTCATATGGACCACCCCTGCAATCAAGGAAGAAAATTTCATAAGGATGGTTAATACCAAACTAAGAGCAAATAATAGAAGGCTTAAAAGGTAGGTTGAAGACCTTGAGATACAGCTAGCAAAGCCTAAAGATCAACCACATAAAAAATGAGTGTAAACAGTAAGTGACATCTCCTAACACATTTTTGAAGTTATGTGGAAAGATTTCATTTTTGAAAGCAGTTCAGAGTTGGTTTTTTTTATTATGAGAGCTTATTTATAAATGAGAGGATGGCAGTAAAGGTCAGAAACTCAAATTTTTGAAAACACGTTGTGAAAAGATAGACACAGCAGTTTCATAGCGCGCTACGAAACTGTTGTAGGATGCAGTTTAAACATTTTGCAAGGTTTCAAAGGGTGAAAGGGCATGTTTTTAAAACCTTGATGCTATTGAAGAATGTATAAAGATCATAATTTAAGATTCAATGGAAAAACAAAGAAAATTGAAGGTTTCAAATGAAGTTTTCAAAGGTGAATTTATGCACTACGAAAACAACAGACAGTTTCGTAGCGCAGCAATGGTAACAGTTTTTGGCACTTCTTCAAAGTTTCGTTTTGGGAAAAGCTGGAAGGATGAAGTCACAAGAGCTTAATAAGACTTTTCCACATTTTTTTAGCACAATTTGGTCAACAGTTAGTTTGAAGAAACATAAATGAATCATTATAGCTATTTTGCAGGGAACATGTTCCTATCTTTCAGGGTAGATAAGAGGCAAATCAATACAGTCAAACAGCAAGGAGATGGACATCATCAAGGTCGAAGTTTAGGAGGAGTAGCTGTCAGATAGAAGATTTAATATTTGGATAATTTTGTTAAGCTATAATAAAGATTTTTAATCCTAGTTGTATTAGGACTCTAAAACAGACAGTTTAAACTGTCAGATGTAATTAAAGTTTGTTTTAGCAGTTGATAGGTGTCAAGATAGAAAATTCGAATTTTTATCAAGTGATTAGAGAGAATCCAAGAATGTAATGATGAATTTATAAAAGAAAAGAGGTCGAATTGCATAGGGTTGGCAATTTTCATTGACAAGCATACTGTTTTGTTGTAGAAAAGACTGTGTTTTTATATTAATATAGAGATATTGGTTTCATCACTCAGGATTCAGAAAGGGTTATTGATGTCTGATATTCTCATGGTTTTTCTCTTTCAATCACTTGCAATGGCATGAATGTATGTTACTTAGAATTCACTGAAAGTGGTCTAATTTCCTTCATATGTTCATGAACTGTGTTTATTTTATGTCCTACTATTCTATTGATGCATCTAAACCCTGAAATTCCCTGACTTCCATATGAAGCTGATATTCATATTTTGTGAAAACACATTTGACTCCATAATCCCAATAGATTTTTGTTGATTATTATTACAACCAATTATTCATTTTTATCCATTTTACTCATAGAGTTAGCAATCTAATCCTTATTTGAAAATCATAAACCTATTGAGAGAGCCCTCTCAGGTTGAGGAGGCTAAGCCTCAACTAAAAGTCTGGTTTGAAATAGTTACACTGAGGTAGCCTGACCAACAGCATATCAGGACCTACTTTGGTGATAACAGATCAGATGTGAATTTATTACCTAAACAGACATGGCAACGAATTGGAGAGCCTAAATTGGAATGGTCTACCATCCAGCTGTGCATGGAAAATCAACAGAAGACCATCCCACTGGGAAGAATACCAAAATTCATGGTAGATATCGCCAAGGTAAAAGTCCTAGCTGACTTTGAAGTAATATAAATCGTGGAAGATGTGGATCCCTACCCTACACTCCTAGCACTAGACTGGGTGATAGATATGGGAGGTGTCATCAATCTCAAAAAGCGCAGCATGGTGTTTGAAAATAACGGTACACGTGTAATATTACCATTGGATCCCGCAGAAGGTGCGCGATACACAGATCTAGCACGCGACAAAGAAGAAATAGATCACATCTATAAATTGACTAAGCAGGACGAAGACTAGATTAACCCCACAGCGGAAGGAGTGCTCTGCTGGGAAAAAGACAATGAATGCTTCTCTGACTTTGATGGGGAACTGGAGAATTATCAAGAATGGTTGCATGAGGTTTCAGCGCTAAGATGTCTTCGGGTTACAAGGAACTTCCACTGCATCTCCGCCGAGGTAAGAGACCTACCCTACCTTAAGGACGCCGGGGATATTAAGGATTTTTTATGCGCATTCGAAGCCGAAGTTCCCTAGGACCACAGGCTAGGAGCACTTCCTCTAGCCCTGCGCGGAGCGTCTGCACGTTGGTGGGGTACGCATGGGCCGATATTCTGCACTTGGGAGGAGTGCCAAGATAAGATGATCCTGTGATTTGGAGCTCCAGTTGGAAGCCAGACCCAAAGGTTACTTGGGTCAAAGGACCCGCACGGGTATTTTCTGGCATGGGAAACACAAGGGTGTGACAGGACTCCAATCAAACAAGTTCGCCGTGCTATCCATGACCTAGGCTTGCATCTGGCTACGTGGTACTTAAATGTAGAGCTGTACCGGTACATGCGCAACTAGAAGAATTTGCAGGCTGAGTCCCTACGAATAGTTAAGGTGGTAGATAGCACAAGAATGCTCGTCGCAGATCTACCACACTCGGATGCCCTGATTAAAGGAACAGCACGTCTGCCAAGAGGTACGGTGGCCAAGTTGCTAAAAGGGTACTTGGACCGCATTACAAAACCCCTGGCATCAATTTTAATTCAAGATACGCGAGCCACACACAGGTGTCATCCAGAATCTACAAATCCATGGTAAAACCTTCAGGTATGAATAATGACCGTTAGAACACTACACGTTGGTGAGAAGGGGACCTTACCATTAAAGACAATGGGCGGCAGGCCATCAATACAGCAATTAATGGCGAGTTCATTCCAAACGATCGATGAGAACTTTCAAGTGGAGTTTACTCTACCATGGGATGGCCCCGGATAGTATAAGGTTGACTGGATGGTTGTGCTAAAGGCTTCATATTGTCTCTGGACCCTACCTCTATTATTCCCCTACCTGGTTGTTGGGATCTTTTATGTTGTCCAGGAAGCCTGTCCTTTTGTTGCTATGGCAGACTCTACCTCTTCGACACCTCCCAGTTCAGCGCCTATAGACATCGAGTTGAGAGGGTCCGGGGATGACAATATTGATATGATAATTGGCCTTTGGCCTTCTTTAGGAAGAATTGACTTTGAACCCCATGCACAGGGGCACCACAACTGCACGACGGAAATTCCCGACCTTGACGACCCTGGAACGGTCGTAGGACCCAGCTAGATAGCCTCAGGTGATACTGCAAAGGAGGATATGCAATTACCCCAGTTCACCACCAACACTATCACAGCCAAGTCACAACTAGTCCTGTGCAAGAAAGGAACGAAGCAATATAGGGATATGTTACGACTTCTCCACAGTCATAGATTACCGACCAGTAGAAGCCATATTTTTTCACTCCCTCGCACTGTCATAGTTAACGACCATGCCCCAATGACCACAGATCTACAAATCGATTTGGCGCAGCTCTCTAAAGAGGCACTACAAATATTATACACCGTTGTGGTGCAAGAGATTCGTCACCGTGGCTAGACTGCACGACAGCAGCGGGAAATACCCCCAGAAGTTTGGGCACAGTGGGTTGCATGGATCACAGAAGCAATGAATATTATTAACGAGCAGCTTACTTAGGGCGCTCAATTGGTCAAGATGGCTACGTAGCTCTGGATAGCGGTCTGGTTCCACCCCAAGCTTTAGCGTATCCAGGAAGACTTACGATGGGCAGAAGTTGTGTTCGATCAAGTTGGAGCTACCTTGCCCTGCCACATCTCTGTGCAATGTCTAGCCTTCATGAACATGATTACGAATCTCTGCTGCGCTAAGCACATCCTCAGAAAGCGCTTGGAGCCATGGGGTGATACTGCCCTCTAGATATCTCAGAATATTTAGAACACCATCGCGCACCTCCACCAGATATTGGAGCAGGTTACCGCGGCTCTGGACGGCCCTCCCTCCCTGGAACTTGTCATTATTATGCAACGCGCTGCGGCCAAAGTTAGGAAGTGCTCCCTCTGCTCATCAACGCTTTCAATACCTTACGTGCGCAAATAGAGGCTGCACCGCCACAGTGACTCGGGACGAGTCACAAGATTGTGTTGGGGGACTATTGGAACAGGGTCTCCTACGAGCTGCGAAACTGGTCCATTTTTTAATACTTTTGATTATATTTAGTCTAGCGTAAGGGTTTTGGGGTGGGTCAAAGCCCCAAAAGCATTGTAACAGGTAAAAGGGAAAACCAGGGGTCCGAAAACCACGGTTTGCGGACCATAGGAAAGTTTAGGCTAGATTATTATAAATAGAGGAACATTTTGTATTGTAAGATAGGAAAGAAAGAGTTGTTGATGCGAATTGTGGTTTAAGTTGTCTGTTTGGGTTTTTGGGAAACGGACTCTTGATGGCTGTGTGAGCGGAGATCCAGAGTCTAGCTGTGTGCGGACCCTGCTGCTATGTGCGCAGGCTGGGAAGGGGATTGTAAGAAGGAACTGATGAATTGATGAATAAGAAAGGTTGAAAGAGAACTGAATCTATGTGTACTATCTTTTGTGAATCATTGGTACTTACTGCATTCTGTACTTTCTGTATTTAAGCTATAAAAAAACTGTGTAAGTGTGTTTACTGTATCTGGGTTTGTTCTATTCTATTTTATGCTATATTGTGCTACTGTCCTAGAAATATATAACTATAGATCTAGCACACGTGGATGTGAAAGAGGCATATTGACCCTGCATGAGAAGAGGCAATCTGAGTATTACTATTTCAAACGCAGCTCTGCTTGCCTTACCCATCCTTTCTCAGGGTGCGGAAACCTGGTTCCAGCACCCACCCATACTACTTCGGGTGAGACTTTGACCTACGAAAGCAGGTCACTGTTGAAAGGGCCAATAGTATAGGGGTTTGTTTCCAAACCTTGAACTCCGAACCTAGGTCAAGACCCCTCAAGCCAACAATTCACCTCCAACATTTGGAACTAGTTATTTTTTATCTTCAAAGCCTCAAATCATGACCCCTCCTCCATCCTCCTCTCCCTCAGCCTATGGAGAACCTCCTTCTCCTCCCAACCCCTCATCAGCTTGGCCTGGAACCTTCTTCCTAGCATTATTTGTTGGGCCCTTTGGAAATAAAGGAACTCTCGCATCTTCAAGAACCTGGAAAAAAGAGAAGAACATGTCCTCCACTACATAAATAATACCTTGAGAGAATATTCCTCCATTTCCAAGCTCCTTGATACCTCCTCCCCCCCTCCCCCCATGAGGGAGGATTGTCACATCCTCTCCCTTCTTGACCTCTCTCCCCCCTTCCTTCCCGCTTACCCCTTTGCAGCTCTCGCCTCAGTGTCAGAACCCAATTGGCACCCTCCTGACCCAAACTTTATTAAGCTAAACTATGACAGTGCTTCCAAATATAATCGTGGCAATGCGGGCTTTGGAGGAATTTTTCACAACCATGAAAGCAAAATTCTCTAGATCTATTACGGAAACTTCGGCCACACCACCAAAAATGCCGCTGAACTTCAAGCTGTAGCTCATAGGCTTGAGATTGCCAGAGATCACAAATTCTGGCCCCTCCTGGTGGAAGGGGACTCCACAGTGGCCACCCAAGATTGTCAGAAAATCAAACAGGGTCACAATATCCACCAGGTATTTGACTGTTGGCGCTTAAATAAAACCCTGCACAAAATCAAGCTTAGCACCGACAATTCCAGGGGCATCTTCTTCTTGGCCGTTAGGCGCAACTCTAACAAGCTTGTAGAATTTCTGGAAAATTTGGGTGTCAACGGCATCAACTGGCTCACTTCTGTCGCATGGGATGCCATCGATTAGCCATCTGTCAAAAATGATTTCATTCATATCAGCCTCCTCGATTCGTAGCAGGCTGGCCTCGAGCACCCCTCTCAATCCAATTAGTAATCATGAGCCCCCCACTCTCCACCCTCCCCACGAATCATCCCACCTTCAGCACTAATGTTGCCTACCCTCAATAGTATGCGACATCTAGCCTCATTAATTTCACGCATGACGAATCTAGCACATTTGGCACACTCCCAAGTGGCTCCCCTTGCCTACCTCTCCTCCAACCAGCCTATATCATCCCCTCCCCCATCGAATGTTCCGCATTCTCTCCTGCTCCTGTTGCTGCACTTTCCCCCACTCTGTCTCCCTAAAGGAAATTTATTCGCAGCTCTCCCTCGCATCACTTCGTGTCCCCCTATACCATTTTTCCTTTCCATGGCCCCATGTCCCCTCGCAGAGCTCATCCTCCTCCCCCTGTCACTCGCGTCAAAACTATCGCAGCTTATGTTGCCACCACTAGCCAGGATATGCAGAGGCGCATCACAGACACGGAGAATAGAGCGCACATTTTGTGTAGAGATACATCGTCAGAGGTAGTTGAAGCTACACTCCGTTGGATCCCGGACCCCAGTGTCACCAGAACCCAAGAAAATTTTGACAGCAGAGCCATCAATTTACATTGGCACACTAAAACTCTCCTTTCTATAGACCTTCAGGACCAAGCAGACAGAAACAGAGTTCTGGAACGCAAAATTGACTCTTTAACAGAGAAATTTGTCAAGTGTGTAAGCGAATTTCATCACATGTGATTCATTGACATGATCTCCCCCCATTATGCTCCATTGAGGTGCTGGTCAGCCATGCGCCACCACCACCAGTGTCCCAAGGTAGAAGAGGTTGCTCCCATGTCTCTACGCTT
Source organism: Pinus albicaulis (assembly GCA_034641835.2). Taxonomy (NCBI): domain Eukaryota; kingdom Viridiplantae; phylum Streptophyta; class Pinopsida; order Pinales; family Pinaceae; genus Pinus; species Pinus albicaulis. The sequence goes on along the minus strand of CM076581.1, from coordinate 1,279,287,590 downwards.
CTCCAATCCAGATAGCCCAAACACAGGTCCCTCTTCCAGCCCAGACGTAGGTCCCTCTTATGCTTCAATGAAGGTACTCTAGACATGCCCATCAGCGTGGATGACTTCTTGGCCGACGACGCTGAGCCGCAGTGCTCTCTAGGCCTCTAAACCTCCTGATTCTTTGGTTATGCCTTTATTTTTAAATCTTTGTTTGAGGCTTCAATGCCTTTTTTCAAGCACTTCAATGTATGATCACTCTACGTTTTTTGGCACTAGCACTCTCCCCTCTGTTCCTCCCCCTGTATTCCCTTTCCCATAGGGTGAGATCCTAGCTTATCACACAGAAAAATATTCTACTTCCAAATTCTTGTTCACAAATTTTCCTCTCCAGGTCTATGCTGTAATCTAAGTTTTTATGTGAATGTGAATAGATCTTCCTAATTTACAAAAAAAAAAAAATCATCCACATTTTAGCACTAGGAGGAAAGGTTTTCATATGCAAGCCAATATCCCTTGTAAATGAAGAAAATGTTATTGAAACATTGCCTAAATCCAAATTAAAAAATAATTTGACTAAGTTGTCCATAATTTCATACATGAGGAGAAAAAATATTTTAGTGTCATAACCTCTATTATAGGCCATTTTTTCGCATCTCAACGATAATCCTTCAAACAAGATCATTCACATCCTTTGAAAAAATTTTCATTCTCCATACACAAATCCCTAAGAATAACTCTCTCAAAACCCTGATTTTTTTCCTTTAACTACTTATTTTTAGTGACTTTTAGGTCCAACCCACCTTGACCCTTTAGAGATCGGTGTTCACCAACAGTTTCACCCTATCTTGACGTGCATTGATCACTAGCAAGTTTCCCCTTTCTAGGGGTGCATTGTTTCTAGAAATTGAGGAAAAATAAAAAGAATCTAAAACATTCCTCTTCCAGAAGCTTCGAGAAGTTGTTATAACTATTTACCTTGGATGAAAGTCTCAAATCTATCATATCTTACCTTGGATATTTCACCCCTTATCCCTTGAACTAATCCTCCCATCAAGAGTGGATCTCAAGCATAGATTGGTAAATGGATAAGAACTCTTAACCTACTATCCTCTTCTATATATTTGTTTCCATGTACAATATAGGGGTTGGCTTTTGGAGATAGATTCTACCCTCATGTTGCTACTGTGAGAGACATTATTCATGTGTTAGGGTGACATAGAAGTAAGCTTTGTGGCAAGGAATTTCACGTTAAATTGGAAGATATATTTACAAGATCAAATCCTATATTTGGTTGTAACTCCCTCCATTGCTATTAATACAAAGAGTTCATTGTTTTCCTATATGTCATGTTATTATTTCATGTATTTCAATGCCATTTTGATCCATATATGTTGTAGATCGTTGGCTTGTGTTGTTTGATTTCTAATTATAGAGATCAAAACTAGGATTGGGGAATACAAGCTAAGAAAGGAGAGAAGCATACAATGGATTTTAGGTAGTGTTAGGTCTCTGTAGTTTGCAATATTGGAAAATACAAAGCTACAGAGCCTACATATGAACCACTTTGGGATTCTAGGATCTAGCCCTCCTGAATCCAGAGAGGGATCTCTCTATAAGTGCAAAGATTGATTTATTTTTTAAGGTTTTGGTATGATATTAGGCTAGTTATGAATAACAAGGTTTGTTGTTTGTTTGGTTGGGTGTGATATTTAATTGAGTGGAAAGTCCTGAAAATGAAAGAGTTTTAGAGGGGTGAAGGTGTGAATAATCAAAACAAGGTTCAGCTGATAAGATAGGTATGAAACAACACTTAATCCATTGGGCTATTGAGTCACAAAAGGTTTTAATTGCACAACAATTTTAAAGAGTGGTCCATGGGGCAAGTCATCTATAACAAAGGATCTTTTAGATTAAATGATGGAATGGAACATTAAGAGTGTTATGAAAGTGGAAACAACCAATAATTTCAACAAGGATTTATCAACTTTCCAAACAAGAAAAGCCTTTTTAAGTAACTGTTTGAAACCAGCCAAAGGACAGGGCTAACCATAGACTTCTTTGGACGAGCTTGTATTAAAGCTAACTTATCAAACAAACAATCCAGTAATCCACATGACTACTTTCAGAAAGGATGAAAACATATAAGAAATCAAAGTGTAGCTTAAGAGCAAGCAAGATATCATTAAAATCTAAGCCTACTTTCAACATACTCTTAGGGAAACTTTCAAAAAACCTTTGGAGAAAGAACTAGAAAACAGGGAAAACCATAAAATTTCTTATTTAACTCTACTTAGCATGTAATGAAAATATCATTCAAGAACAATGTTTAGAGTTTAGGCAATAAGGCATGGGCTCACCAACATTCCTTGACTGTTTGGGCTGTATTAAATCATTCTTAAATACACAATTGGAGGAAAACATCAAGATAAAGCTTATCAGTGAGAGTAAGGTAATTTTAAGAGTAAATCATAGCTCTATGTTTGCTGTTCTTTATCAGAGAAAAATGGAAAATCTAATGGAAAACATAAGAAGTAAAACAAGTACAATGAGAGGTACATCACCAATGGTATAGACCAGGATCCCATGAATCAGCTTGTGTATTGATGTCAATCCAGTTACATACTTGAAGTCCAATGTTTCAGTACAGCAACAACTTCTCTTCTTAGCCTAACTTCTTTGATTACAAATAGAGCTTCAACAGCCTCTGAGAACTATTTACATGCTGAGAGTTTCGAGCAGCAATTATTACATCAAAGTCCAACAACCAACCCTTTTCAATGTGCTCCTCAAGGAGATTTTATAAGAAAATGAGGAGGTGGAAGAGTTTCTAGGGTTGAGTATCATTAATTCTATACTAAATACAATCCCTAGCCTTGAAAACCATGCAAGGCATAAGGCAGGAATGCATTGAATTACAACTCTGTTTCATTTACTCTGTTTCTGATTTTTAGGCTTAGTGGGCAAAAAGATTGACTTTAAGGCTCTTTTTATCTTTTACAATAACTTTACTGACAGTTTAAAATATATTCTTTGGTTTGAAATAACTGTTCAGTGGTCTTTAGGCAAATATCTTCTCACTGAGCAATAAATATGCCTTCTTTTGATTTATTGAAGCTGCAAGTGGCACTTTTGGTAGTTGGGGATTCAATTAGCCCCTTTGACGTGGATTTTGAGGTGTCCTTCGTTGTTTTTGTCTTCTTTCACTTAAACACTGATTTTCCTTAAAACATTGTGTTTATGCTTGATTTCAGGCTTTGAGACTTTATCTTTAATCATCCTCGAACTGCTGACTGTGCCTAGCTGCTTTATTTGTGGATTAGGCCTTTGATTTTGTGTTTCAACGCTAATATTCTTTAATTAATTTGATATCCACTATGTTTTTTGGTTTTTAGGTGCGCAGAGGTTTTGTTGGAGAATTTTTTTAGAAGGCCGATGAATATGATTTATCGGCCCAAAACTGTGAAATTAAATTCCTCAAATCCCTTTTAACTTGTATTTAGGGCCACAAAGATCATCATCCTTGGCCCAAAACACTCTAATAGCCTGCAGGAGGATTTGTTTCTTAAACTTCATTAAACCTGCATAAAACAAACAAAAGTTAATTTAAATCCTGTGAAGATCCGATTTAAAACTGCTTTGGAGGCTTCGTGGGTGGCAGAGGAGCAGTGAAGAATAATGTGGACGCAGTGGAAAAATGTGAAGAAAACCCTGGCAAAGCAGCTAACCATGTGAAAAATAAAAGTTTGGGCGTGACGGAGAATAGGAGCCATTGTATTAGGGAAATCAACGGTCGATATTATTCAGTGAAATGTTTCGGGGGTAAGTTAGGTGGGGTACGAAATGGGGGCGAGATTAAATCAGGACCGTCGAATCTCAGAAATCGACAGCGAAGATCTTTCGATGGAGCATTTGGGAGAATAGGTGAAGGGAAAATGAATGGGTTGCGATATAACACAAGCCGTTCGATCTCAGAGATCGACGGCTAAGATTAAAATTGAAAATGTGGTTGAAGAGGGAAGCGGTATGGGGGAAAACCGGTAGTGGTTTTCGCAAAATATTTTGGGGGGTAGGCGGTATTGCCCGAAAAAATGCAATTCCATATATCACTTGACACTTGTCTCCCCCAATACCACCCTTTTTGCAAAATATTTTTGTGTTAAAGCTCTGGCGCAAAGATTCTACGATATGCATTGTCAACCGTCAGATCATCGAAGGTAGATCGGACAGTGCGGAAAGCGCGGGGGAAAAGGAAAAGTGGTGATGCGATGGTGTATTGACCATCAGATCAGAGGGATGATCGATGGTATAGATTAAATCAAGTATTGCATCAGTGGAGGGAAACATAATGGATGGGCACGATGTGATGAGATCCGGAACATCGGATGAAGGTGAATCAACGGCTGAGGTTTGCTCAGAGGGATCACATCAGAACTTTGAAAGAGACGGAAAAAGAAGGACCCGTGCGGACTTGCGATGCGATGAGCCGAGGGCTGGTCACCGCATCTGGTCTCATGCGGAAAATGGGTTGGGGCTTAAGACCGAAGGGGCTTAAGCCTTTATAGCTGAAAAAATGGGTTTTTAGGCCAAAATGAAGGTTTTTCAAGGCTTTTTGGCTTTCGGTAGAGGGGGAAAAAGGGGTGTTTTAAACCTATAAAAGGGATTTTTAGAGGTTTAAAGGGATTTTGGAGGCCTTTGAAGGGAAATGGAGGATTAAAGGATGAAAATAAAGCTTTATGAAAGTGGATAAAAATGAGTGAAAGAGGGAGTGAAATGATGGAAAGTGGAGTTTTATAAGCAGTTTTATCTTGGCAAATAGCAGGTAATTTAGGACTAACAGTGAAACAACAATGAATATTAACTCAAAGGGTAAATAACATCATAAGACTTCAAAAGATGATAGGTTTTCAAAGGAAACTATCTCTTGAAGGCTAAGAAAGATTTTGCCACCATTTGGTATGACAAATTTTTATAGGTGGCTAACAGTGGCTCCACATGAAGATGGCATCTTCTTGAAGGTGTCAAGAACTGCAGACAATTTTCTCTGGAAGTTGACCAGTGTCTTGCACTTTGATAATCTTTTACTAAAAAATAGCTACTAACAAAAATGATTAGAACTTCGTTATATCAACAGAAAACATTTTCCCAAATAGCTACCTACCCATCCTACTGTCCTAACATTTTTCCTTCAAGGTGTACTTAGACTTGCAGACCTTCCTTATCATCATTTCTTATTGAAAGAAAAACTAATCTATTTCTACTCTTATTTCTCCATGAACTCAGTTTAAACAGTTGAGTTCACAAAATTTCTCTACGTAACTACTATCTGTCGGGATTAGACTGTCTCACATACCTTTATTCTCTAAATTGTAAAACAAGAAATTTAAAAGCAGCCAAGCCAGGATTAAGCAGTCTGACTTGTTGCAGATCTATGGCATAAAAAAAAGCTGCACATAGACTGTTATTTGTAGAAAAGTAAAACAAAATTGTGAAGGCTTAAGATCTGAAAATTAAAACATCCTTCATTATTTCTTCATCTCTGATTTTAGGCTTGTTTGAGCTGTTTTTCTTTCTCATCTGGTTCAAGTTTTGAGCATTTTTAGAACCAGTTATTTTTCTATTTCTAAGGTTCAGGATTTGAGCATGTTTGAACCTTCTTTCTTCTATCCTAATCTACCTTACTGATAAGCCAAGATTAAGTTGTTTGGCTGGTCTGATTCACTAACCTATCAGCAGTAAATTGAAAAGCTAATTAGTCATGATTAGGTTGTATGACTAACTAGAAGTGTGTTTTTAGAAGTGGCATTTGAGTTTGCACACTTTCAAACTTTGTCTCTCTTTTTGGTATGGGGCTGTACCTTTCTTGTTTTTATCTGCCCTCTTTTATTTTCTATTGTTTTTGTATTTTAATTTTTTTAACTTTGAATGCAATGTTCTGACAATGAAAATTGACAATGGAAAGTAAAAAGCTTTGGAACTCATAACTCTTGACAAAAGTAATGCTTGAGCATCCTGCCATTGACATGACCTCCAAGAATTTTAGTTACATTCACTTCCTGCAAGAAATAAGCATTGTTACCAACAGTAGAATGAATGAGATAAGGGCCTAACCATAAGTTATCAAATTTTCCATGTTTTCCCTTATCTTCTCTTCTGGAATCCCACTTCAGAACGTTGTCACCAATGCTGAAATCACTGGCTTTTGTCCTTTTATCAAAAAACTTCTTGATGTTTTCTTGCTTGTGTAGTGCTCTGTTGTAGACTTCCTCCCTGGTTTGTTGAAGATGTATAGTCTGATTGATTCTTCTTGTCATATCATTATCCTCAAACTGTACTTCTTGGATAAGCTTCATGAATGGCACTCCTATACTAGTTGGAAAAATTGCATCTGCTCCATAAACTAGCTGGTAGGGTGACATTCTAATTGATTTTTTAAGTGTTAATATATTAGCCCATAGTGCATGTACTAGCTTTGTGTGTCATGATTTCTTATTGTCTTCCAACAACTTTTTGATTATATTCACCAAACTTTTGTTTGAGGATTCTGCCAACCCATTACCTTGAGGGTAATAAGAAGTTGAATGGCCCAATGTAATCTGATATTTATCGCAAAATTAAACCATCTTTTTGGATCCAAATGTAGCAGCATTGTCAGTGATAATCTTCCTAGGACAGCCAAATCTAGATAGGATATGATTTTCAAGGAATTTTATGATGATAGAGTCAGTGGCTTGTCTAGAAGGGATGGCTTCTATCCATTTGGTAAAATATTTTGTTGCAGTGAGGATCCATCTATGTTGGGAAGATGAGGCTGGATGGATTTCCCCAATGAATTCTAGACCCCACTGTTGAAAAGGAGCTTCAACAGTGATTGGTTGCAGAGGTAAGGGAAGCAATTTTCTTTTGCCTTCAAAGAGTTCGCATTTGTGATAGGCAATAATCATTTCGTGGACATCTTGAAAGAGGGTGGGCCAGTAGTAACCATCTCTAAGGATTTTATTGGCAGTTGTTTTCCAATAGAGGTGGTCTCCACATTATTCTTCATGAAATTCATGCTTGATCTTATCTGCATCATTCTCAGGCAAAAATTTAAGTAGTAATCCACTAGCATTTTTCCAATATAGACATTTATCCAAAATGCAGTAATTAACAGCTTTCAACTTTAAAAATCTTGCCTTTATTTTAGAAAAACTAGGAGGTGTATTTAAATTGAGCAAAACATATAAAATATCAGCATACCAAGATGAATTGATAAAATGATTTTCAATAGTTGGAGTTGACAACTCCTCCTGTTCATCTAAAGCATCTAACATGTTTATATCAAGAGCTTCAAAATTAGACTCAACCATTAATCTTGCTAGTCCTTGGCCTTTTATGAGTTTAGTGGGCTTGATTTCTAAATCATATTCAAGTATCACAGCAATCCACTTTCCTCTCTTTCCATCTAGATCCTGGGTTAAAATGTCTTTTACAATTGAATTTGGCACAAATGCAATTGTGTGGGAATGTAAAATGTAAACTCTGAAGTCCTTTAAGGCTTTGACTAAGGCAAAGGCTTGTTTTTCGATAATATTTTACTTCAGAGGTGAATCTCTTAATGCCTTGCTAAAGAATGAAATTGGCTGCTCTAGTCCCTTCAAGTTTTTTTGTAATAGCATAGTAGCCACTGTGTGTTCTGATGCAAATGAAAAAATGAAGAAATCCTTAGTAAAATCAGGACTAATGAGAACTGGTGTTTTGGTGAGTGCTTGTTTTACGAGTTCAAATGATTTCTTTGCTTCTAAGATCCATTTAACTCCTTTTTCTCTTTTAAGCATATTGGTAATGTTTCTAAGGAGTTCAACTAGATTAGGTGTGAACCTTCTCAATAAATTAATCTTCCCATTGAAAGATTGAAGTTCCTTGATGTTTCTATGATGGTTGATTTGCAATATACGATCAATCCTCTTTTGGTCTATCTTTATCCCTTCTTCTAATATGATGTGTCCAAGTAGTTTACCTTCTTGGAGACCAAACATTGTTTTCTTTGGATTTAAAGATAACCCATATTTTTTGCATTTCTCAAGTGTTCTAGGTGTTCTTCATCTGTTTTGGAAAAAACAGTGATGTCATCAAGGTAAATAATGATGAAGAGGCCTAATTCTTCCGAGAATGCAATATCCATGGCTCTCTGAAATGTAGCACTAGCATTCATTAAACCAAATGGAATTTTCACATACATGAAAGTACCCCAAGGTGTAGTAAAGGTTTTTTTGAGTTGATCATCAAGATGTACTAGAATTTGATTGTAACCTGAGAAGCCATCTAGCAAAGAAATTCTTCTAGAACCAACTACCTTTTGTAAAATATGATCCATCTTGGGTAAAGGGTAGTTGTCCTTTAATGAGGCTCCGTTTAAGTTCCTAAAATCAATACAAAGCCTTATTTCTCCTATCTTTTTCCTAACTATCACAAGATTAGACACGCAATCTGAATATCTAATAGGGACTATAATTCCAGCATCATACATTTTCTTAATTTCTTTCTCAACCAGGGGTAATTGAACAAGGTTTATTCTGCGTAATTTTTGTCTATAGGGCTTCTGGTTTTCCTTGAGGGGTATCTTATGCTGAATTATCTTTGTGTCATATGATTTTACATCCTCATAGCTCCATGCAAATACATCAGAAAATTCCTTAAAGAGCTTAATATATTTCAGTTTTATGTAAGCTGGTAAGGTTTTAGACAGCTTTATCATTTTTTGTTTTTGTTCACTGCCTATGTTACATTCTTCTACTTCAGTTTCAATAGGTTATAGTTTTGGATTTTTGGCAACATCATTGAAATCAAACAATTCTTCTAATGGGACCAGTCCTTTTAGCAATCTTGGAGTGTTAGATTGCAGCATTTTTAAGTCTTCTTTTTCTAAATCTATACTAATTTTTGTTTTATGTTCAAGTTTATTAGATAACATATTTATATCAACAATCTCTGGAGACCTCACTGCTTCATCAAGTGGGTTTTCTTCAATAAGACAGTCTTGGTCATACTCTGAATCTGAACTTGGTAGCTCAAATTCATTTCTGGACTACAGGAAGTCTTCTATTTGTTTATCTCCATCAAAAAATTGCCAATATTTTTCATTGTCTGGGACATCTGGTCTAAATTTGACTTGGGTGGTACATTTCTTGGTTTCATAAGGTGTTAGACAAGTTCTAGCAGCAAATGCTAAACCATTGGCAAGGACATTTTGGTTTCTTGGGACAAATATAAGTTGGAATTCATCAAATGTTTTCAATAAGTCCATGACATCATTTCTATAGGCTCTAATTCTGGGGTGTTTGGCACTATATTCCCCATTCACTTGCCTAATAATCAACTCTGAATCCCCATGAACCTTTATCCTTTTGGCCCCTAATTTCTTCAATAAGTGTAGGCCTAAAAGGAGGGCTTCGTACTCAGCTATGTTATTTGTACATTGAAAACTTAACTTATAAGAATGCCCTTAAGCATGATTGTTTATTGTGTTGTGAAGCCACACTCCTGTACCTGCATCATTCTTAGTACAAGATCCATCAAAACTCATATTCCAAAGAGGACTAGTTTCAGATTTACTAGTTTGACTACTACCCTCTTTACCTTGTGTGGTTTCAGATTGCTCTTGTAAATTAGCACTATGTTGAATTTGGTTTAGTTCCTCATGTTCTTCATTATGTGTAGGACTCTTCTCTTGAGTCTCAAGGTTTACAACCAATGGATGACTTTTTTTTGGCTCTGGACCTGTGATTAGTTCGCTGTAATTTTCTGAGTTGGAAAACTGTCTTGATGCTTTTGTCTTGTCTTCCTCCCTTTCTTTGTCTACCACTATGTTACAGTGAGGGGTGGCCACTAGGTTAGTTAAGGTTTCTTGCTCATTAAATATTTCATGATTAAAGAGAATAAATGAGTCAAGGCTTGTATGCACAGAATAAAGAGGAGATTTTTCCGGTCTCTCTTGGCTACTGACCATGTATCGCATGTGAGATTACCTATAAAGTCTTCTACTTTGATTAAAAATAGGGATAGTAGCATATGTCATATCCCTTTGCATTGTTCCTTGTAACTTAGCTCCCCATGATCTTGATAACAGCATACCATATTTGGGGGGTACATCAGCCATAACAATATCCATCACTAAACACTTGGCTGGAATTTGTGCTAAGTTTACACAAAGGTCTTTGATCAAACCTAAAAATTTCACTCTACTAGAGTCAAAGGAGTATAGATCTTTGTATGGTCTGGTGATTTAAAGGCCTAGACTCTCCATTGCTGCTTTGGGCATTAAGTTATGAGAGGCCCCTGAGTCATGCATAGCATTGTGTAAAAAAATTTCATGAATTTTCAAACTAACATAAAAAGGAGGAACTGACCCTTCTTGGTATCTTCCCTCGATCTTAGGACCAAATAAGAGCTCTGGTTGGTCATCATTTAGGTTAACTGTGTCATTGTTTTATCCTATGTTGAAGGCTTTCAAAATTTGTGATCTATAGACATCTTGGGTGACTAATTCAGTGAGGGGAACAAAGATTTTAATCTTGGAAATTTCTTGTTCCAAACTAAAAGGCATCTGATTTTTTACAATGTGTGTTTCAGCCTTGTTAATCACCACTCTATCAGAAAAATCAGCTTGCTGATTTCCTCTATTTATATTGTTCAAAATTGTTTTGATAGGAGCATTAGCTGAAGTACTAACGCTGCTAAGGTCCGCACTCTGTTTTTCATTAATTTGAGTGCTTTTCTCTTTGCTTTGATCAGAATTTACAACCACTTTTTTGTCTTTTTGTTTTGTAACTTTGGGTTTTTTCACAGGGTTGTTTTTGCAGAATTTTCAGAGGTCTTAGTTTTGGGAGTTTCCTAATTCTTTTTACTTCTAAGGTCATATTCTTTTGGAGTCTCTATGATGACATTTTCCAGTTCTTGATAATAATTTTCATCCTCCATTCTTCCATCATCATAGGGTGTGTATAAACCTTGTTTCCTACTGTGAGGAACATCAAAAGTATCATTGTCTACTCCCAACATGTTTATGTCATCTTCTTCTGTTTGTTCAATTGTTTCTTCAACCTCACTTACATAGTTTTGATGAAAAGGAGGGATAATCTCCTGATCAGGGTCTCTTGGTATGTTTTGAGGTTGGTTTCTCCTGAAATTATGATTTTGATTTTGAGATTGATTTCTGTTTTGGGGAGCTGATTGGTTTTCTCTAGCTTGTGCTCTTGCAAGTATGCTCATCTTTTTCATCATCTCCTCCATCATCCTTTCCACTTTTGAGCTGGATGTTGAGGGTGCAGATTCATCCCTAAATGATACTTTCTTTTCATTCCTCATTCTTGCTCTTTTCTCAATCAATTTTACTTCCATAGCTAAGGTTCCTTTCTACATATCTTCTAAAGTCAAAGGATCTCTCTCTCTCAGCTGACAGGCCATTTCAAGATCAAATCCTTCAGGAAATTTGTTTAACGCTGAGCCTTTTGGAGGTTTCAAGTCTGGTGGCAGTGCATTATAAACACTATTGAACCTAGTGAAATAATTTTGAACACTTTCCCCAGTTTCTTTTGAGGTTGTTGTATTCTGAAAGTATTTGGAGAGGGTTTTTCTTAACTTCCCACTTGTTTAAGAATGACTGATGGAGGGTTTGTAGGTCATTAATACTATTAGGGGTTAAGCCTTTGAACCATTTTCTTACTTCTCCCCCTAAGATTTGAGAAAACAATTTGAGTTTGATAGTTTCATCATCAATCTCATTTCTATCAAAATAGTAATTCATCTTGTCCACATGTTGTGAAGCAGTAGTAGCACCACTGGAATCATACAATGGTATCTTGGACTAATAATCCTGTGGCAGATTGACTAAAGGTAAAGGAAGGACTAGGGGAGCATACCATGTTGCCATGATATGAGGTTGTGGAAAAAATGGGGGGTTTACAGGTGGAGGATGTAAGAGGGGAGGGAATTGATGGAAAGGGGTGGTTTGAACAATGGGTGTATGAAGAACAGATGTGGATGGACCAACAAAAGGCTGTTGAGCAGATATTGGATGAGAGAAACCAAAATTATGAAGGTAATGTGAATCAGGTGGGGTAGTTTCTCTGCTAACAATGTTTTCACCGCTATCTTGGGATGAAGTTGAAGGCTCAAAGTCTGTCTGATCTATATCATCAAGTGACCTAGTTCTGAATAGGTTTCTTAAGTCAACTTGTGAATCTTGTAGAGCTGTAAGGTTTTCAGGAACAGAATTAGCTCTTTGGATTGGTCTGACAATAGTTGAAACTTGAGCCTTAGGAAACTTCCTAAGTATGCTTTCAGGATTATCAACTATCTCAGGAGGCTTTGGGTCAGGATAGGCTCTAGTATGAATTCTTCTTGAAGCCACTATGCTACATTTTTAGACTCAATAATAAGAAAATTTCAACCAAATATGACAATCTTTAGTAGGCTAACTGATCTTTAGCAAGGAAACTTTAATCCTTAAAGTTTTCTTAACTGATTTTATATGATGTTATGATAGTAATGGGTTTCCCATTGGGGTCTATAGGTATTTTTAGGATCGTGGAGTCACCAGATGGAAATTTTTATATTTTTAGAGGTAAAATGTTTTATGGTCCACCACCATTTATTGATTTGAATACCAATCTGAAATATTTTTGGGTTTTCTGAGTTCTTTCAGTCCTATGGGTTATGAGAGTGTCCTAAATCTGTTTCAACACTAAGCTACGGTGATGAGACAAAGAGAGTTTAGTCTTATGGCTTAGCTAGCTGATTCCTTCAAGGTTTGATAAGGCTTCATGAGAATCCTAAGGGTTACTTAGTTTTTCACTAATTCAAATAAGTTGTATCATGATCACCATTTTCTTTGGTAGTGCTTGAAGAGAGCTACTTATACTACACTGAATGCTGAGTGTCTTGTTTTAAGGATTTTACTCAGAAATCCCCAGTGGAGTTGGCAGAATGTTAGGTCTCTGTAGTTTGCAAGATTGGAAAATACAAATATGCAGAGCCTACATATGAACCACTTTGGGATTCTAGGATATAACCCTCCTGAATTCAGAGAGGGATCTCTCTATAAGTGCAAAGATTGATTTATCTTTTAAGGTTTTGGTACGATATTAGGCTAGTTATGAAGAACAAGGTTTTTTGTTTGTTTGGTTGGGTGTGATCTTTAATTGAGTGGAAAGTCCTGAAAACAAAATATTTTCAGAGGGTTGAAGGTGTGAATAATCAAAACAAGCTTCAGCTGATAGGATAGGTATGAAACAACACTTAATCCATTAGGCTATGGAGTAAAAAAAAAATTTAATTGCACAACAGTTTTCAAGAGTGATCCATGGAGAAAGTCATCTATAAAAAAGGATCTTTTAGATTAAATGATGGAATGGAACATTAAGAGTGTTTTGAAAATGGAAACAACCAATAATTTCAACAAAAATTTATCAACTTTCCAAACAAGAAAATCCTTTTTAAGTAACTATTTGAAACCAGTCAAAGGACAGGGCTAACCATAGACTTCTTTGGACGAGCTTGTATTAAAGCTAAATTATCAAACAAACAATCCAGTAATCCACATGACTACTTTCAGAAAGGATGAAAACATATAAGAAAACAAAGTGTAGCTTAAGATCAAGCAAGATATCATTAAAATATAAGTCTGTTTTCAACATACTCTTAGGGAAACTTTCAAACAACCTTTGGACAAAGAACTAGAAGATAGGGCAAACCATAAACTTTCCTAGTTTAATTCTACTTAGCATGTAATGAAAATATCATTCAAGAACAATGTTTAGAGTTTAGACAATAAGGCATGGGCTCGCCAACATTCCTTGACTGTTTGGACTGTGTTAAATTGTTCTTAAATACACAATTGGAGGAAAACATCAAGATAAAGCTTATCAGTGAGAGTAGGGTACTTTTAAGAGTAAATCCTAGCTCTATGTTTTTTGTTCTTTATCAGAGAAAAATGGACAATCTAATGGAAAACATAAGAAGTAAAACAAGTACAATGAGAGGTACATCACCAATGGTATAGACTAGGATCCCATGAATTAGCTTGTGTATTGATGTCAATCCAGTTACATACTTGAAGTCCAATTTTTCAGTACAGCAACAACTTCTCTTGTCAGCCTAACTTCTTTGATTACAAATAGAGCTTCAATAGCCTCTGAGAACTATTTACATGTAGAGAGTTTTGAGCATCAAGTATTACATCAAATTCCAGCAACCAACCCTTTACAATGTGCTCCTCAAGGAGATTTTATAAGAAAATGAGGAGGTGGAAGAGTTTCTAGGGTTGAGTATCATTAATTCTATACTAAATACAATTCCTAGCCTTGAAAACCATGCAAGGCATAAGGCAGGAATGAATTGAATTACAAGTCTGTTTCATTTACTCTGTTTCTGATTTTTTGGCTTAATGGGAAAAAATATTGACTTTAAGGCTCTTTTTATCTTTTACAATAACTTTACTGACAGTTTAAAATATATTCTTTGGTTTGAAATAATTGTTCAGCGGTATTTAGGCAAATATCTTCTGACTGGGCAATAACTATGCCTTCTTTTGATTTATTGAAGCTACAAGTGGCACTTTTGGTAGCTGGGGATTCAATTAGCCCCTTTGACGTGGCTTTTGAGGCGTCTTTCATTGTTTCTGTCTTCTTTCACTTAAACACTGATTTTCCTTAAAACACTGTGTTTATGCTCGATTTCAGGCTTTGAGACTTTATCTTTAATCATCCTCGAACTGCTGACTATGCCTATCTTATTTATTTGTGGATTAGGCCTTTGATTATGTGTTTCAATATTGATATTCTTCAATTAATTTGATGTCCACTGTGTTTGTTGTTTTACAAGTGCATAGAGGTTTTGTTGGAGAATTTGTTTAAAAGGCCAGTGAATATGACTTATCGGCCCAAAACTGTGAAATTAAATTCCTCAAATCCATTTTAACTTGTATTTAGGGCCACGAAGATCGTCATCCTCAACCCAAAACACTCTAATAGCCTATGGGAGGATTTGTTTCTTAAACTTCATTAAACCTGCATAAAACAAACAAAATTTAATTTTAAATCCTATGAAGATCCGGTTTAAAACTGCTTTGGAGCCTTCGTGGGTGGTGGAGGAGCAGTGAAGAATAATGTGGACGTAGTGGAAAAATGTGAAGAAAACCCTGGCAGAGAAGCTAACCAGGTGCAAAATAGAAGTTTGGGCATGACAGAGAATAAGATCCATTGGATTAGGGCAATCAACTGTTGAGATTGCTCGGTGAAATGTTTCTGGGGTAAGTTAGGTGGGGTACGAAATGGGGGCGAGATTAAATCAGGACCGTCCGATCTCAGAGATCGACGGAAGAGATCTTTCTATGGAGCATTTGGGAGAATAGGTGAAGGGAAAATGAATGGGGTTGCGATATAACACAAGCCATTCGATCTTAGAGATCGACGACTAAGATTAAAAATGAAAATGAGGTTGAGGAGGGAAGCGGTATGGGGGAAAACCAGCAGCAGTTTTCGCAAAATATTTTGGGGGGTAGGCGTTATTGCCCAAAAAAACGCGATTCCATACATCGCTTGACATCTGTATCCCCCAATACCACCCTTTTCGCAAAACATTTTTTTGTTAAGGCTCTGACACAAAGATTTTTCGATATGCATTGTCAACTGTCGGATCATCGAAGGTAGATCGGACAGTGCGGAAAGCGCGGGGGAAAAGGAAAAGTGGCGATGCGATGGTGTAATAACCGTCGGATCAGAGGGATGATCGACGGTCCAGGTTAAATCAGGTATTGCATCGGCGGAGGGCAACATAATGGATGGGCGCAATGCGATGAGATCTGGAACGTTGGATGAAGGTGAATCAATGGCTGAGGTTTGCTCAGAGGGATCGCATCGGAACTTTGAAAGAGACGAAAAAAGAAGGACCCATGCGGACTTGCGATGCGATGAGCCGAGGGCTGGTCATTATGCCTGGTCTCATGCGGAAAAGGGGTTGGGGCTTAAGAGCGAAGGGGCTTAAGGCCTTATAGCTGAAAAAATGGGTTTTTAGGCCAAAATGAAGGTTTTTCAAGGCTTTTTTGGCTTTCGGTAGAGGGGGGAAAAGGGGTGTTTTAAACCTATAAAAGTGATTTTTATAGGTTTAAAAGGATTTTGGAGGCCTTTGAAGGGAAATGGAGGATTAAAGGATGAAAAGAAAGCTTTATGAAAGTGGATAAAAATGAGTGAAAGGGGGAGTGAAATGATGGAAAGTGGAGTTTTATAAGCAGTTTTATCTTGGCGAATAGCAGGTAGTTTAGGACTAACAGTGAAAAAACAGTGAAGATTAACTCAAAGGGTAAAGAACATCATAATACTTCAAAAGATGATATTTTTTCAAAGAAAACTATCTCTTGAAGGCTAAAAAAGATTTAGCCACCATTTGGTATGACAAATTTTTATAGGTGGCTAACAGGTAGGATTCATTCTATTATCTATTTAATTTAAGGAAAACATTATCTTCTTTGTTTTCTATTTTTCTAGACGAGGCCATCAAGTCTAGGTAAGATACTTCTATCCATAATCGTAGATTACGCATAAGAAATTGGTGACTCCAGTAGGGAATGGTTTATTCCCTTAGTATTTTCCTTATCCTTAGTGCTTTATCTACCTCTTCTTCAGGCCTTCATTGTCTTACTCAGTTAAGAACAGACCTAGGAAGACCCTTTCATTGAGTTTCAATTATAATTTGGGTGTCGAAGTCTTGCATCCCCTGATAAAATATTCCTTTGGTCTTGAAACAAAGCATTGCAATGATCCCCAAGCTTCTCTTTGAATGTGTTAAAATGCACCCCAGTCCTCTCTTTGCCTATGTTGCAGAGCACTGGTGCCCTTCCAACGCCTATGTTGATCCATGTTTCATTCACAAATTTTCTTTTGTATGATTTTTTCTATGTCCAGATTTTTTCCAGCTGCTCTTCCTTGAGTCCCTAAGTATCTTGTGGTCTCTTAGAAGCCTCCACTTGGTTTTATTTTGGTTTTTGGTGTCGTTGATGAGATTTATTTTGTATTTTCCTTTTTTCTTGTCATTAGGTCATTAAAACAATTATTTGTTTGATCATTGAGTACATGAAACAATTGGTGTTCTAGTCATCGTTCTGGATAGTTTTCTTTTATGAGTGATTACACATGCATCTTAGTTTTCTCTCATTTTAAAATTAAGTGGAATCCAAAAGAAAAGTATTGTGCATCATGCATTGCATCTAGGGTTTTCTGTGTGAAATTGTAATTCTGAGGGTGAAATTACATGTTTTTTCTTTAATTTTTGCAAAAACAAATTCCCCTTCAATCTTCAGGGGGGGGGGGGGGATAAATTGTGTATAAGTGTTAATAAATTATGAGTGACATCACATTTTTTATAGTATTTTTTTTCATTCTTTCTTTCTTCTTGTCAATTTAGATTTGTATGCATAGATTGATTGTTGAATTTGAAAAGTAATTTTTGTATTACAGTTAAATTCTGTGGTTTCTTTTTGTCAGTGATCAAGTTGAATTCATATGTTTCTTTTCATTTGAAACATTAAAATAAAATAAAATAAAAAATATTATTTTCATTGCATATAGGGGTTTGATTTTTATTGGAATAATCAAGTTGAGAAGATCGATTGTTGCATCATTTTTTTTTTGTCTTTTTATTGGTTTCTTCTTCCCCTACTTACTTAGGTATTTAATTGTTAAAAGGAAAATGAAAAGAATTATTTTTGTCATATTAGTTGCATCATAGGTATGTTCAGGTGACACCGAGTTTTGAACCATGAAATCAAAACATAATTGAATATCAACTCTAAAATTCATATCAACTAACCTAAGGAGCATTTGAAACTTGACAACGTACACAGATTTCTGTCATATATAAACATAGGATCCATCATTCTTTATCAATGTTACATTTTGGGGGTGATATATTATTCCACGTTTGTAAGTGTATCAAATCGTTCTCCACGTACCTTCAAGTATATTGCATGGTTCTCCACGCATGATAAGTTTATGGGAACTCTCTCATCGAACGATTACACATTAAAAAATATTACTACGAACTGCACTTCCACGTACTGTGGAGTATATTTTGGAAGTACACCATAGGTTTTTATCCACACCTTAGGAAACTCACTTAGCCACCTTGTACGTTGTGATACACCGAACATAGCATTCAAGGATATTTCTAGCCTGTACGTAGAATCTTGGTTCACTAAGGTGGTATATTTTAGTTCACAGTAACTTGGTAAACCCTTTTGCCTAGCTACCCATTTTTATTTATTTATTTTGTTAATTTATAGAACCAATTAATGGACTGCAAAACAACATCCTTACTGTGGGACACTTCCTTAGTGGATTTTAGGTTGAGACTAATGGCAACAGCTCCTGAGTCCACCAATAAAGGAAACCCCTCTGACGGGAATCGTAGTCCCTTTCCTTCTTTTGGAAATATTGGTGCTCCTTATATGGAAAATGTTATGAAACCATCTCCCAAAATAGAATAAAATAGATATCAATGCCTTACAAATCAGCCACTTCGAGGGGACAACCTCCTTTACAATACATGAATGAAAAATTCTTGGATGACACAAATGAAAAAACCTCCTTTCTATATATAGGATTCCTTGGGGTCACAATAAAATCCTAGTCGACATAACAATAATAATTTAAGGGCACAAAAATAACAATAGTGGGCTATTATGGGGAAAAATAGTAACAATATTGGGACTACATGGGTACAAAAATAACAATAATGGGGCTACACTAACAACAATAAGGTACTACACTAGTAATATATGGCCCTAACATGCCCCTCTCCTTCAAAAAAGTGTTGTCGTCAATGATTGAGTAGTTTTGGATGCTTCTGTATATAATTATCATCCTCCCATGTGGAATCTTCAGTGGGTAAGTCCTTCCACTTGTTGAGATACTTTGAAATTGGTCGATCTCGTAGTTGTAGACCTCTTATTTCCATGACTGCTTTAGGTTCCAATATGATTTTTCCTTCCTCATCAAGTTCTAGCAATATTGTTTAAACCGGAAGTTTGTCACCTATAACCTTCTTTAAGCATGAAACATGGAAAAATGGGTGCACTCAAGAAGATGTAGGAAGGTCCAATTTGTATGCCATAGTACAAATCTTTTGCAACACCTTAATTACAACTACCATAGTACTTTGGCGATAATTTATTATCCTTATTAGCTTGCTTGAGGGACATTTTTTTGTATGGTTGTAGCCATAAAAATGCCCTGTTGTCTACATCAAAACTTCTCTCACTACGATTTTGATCTCCTTGTTGTTTCATTGAATTTTGTGCCAAATTTAGGTTATCCTTTAAGAGTTGGAGAACTTGTTGTTGAAGCTCGATGTGATCTTCCACCGGTTGAACCTTAGAATTTTCTCTTAAATATGATGTGATGGATGATGGATGATATCCATAAAGTGCCATAAATGGGGTCATTTTTCTTGCACTATGGAAGGAAGTGTTAAACCACCATTCAACCAGAGGTAACCAACTGAAACATTGTGTTTGTTTATCAGAGACAAAGCAATGAATATATCCTTCCAAACATTTTTTCACTATCTCAGTTTGGCCATCGGATTGAGAATGATAAGATGAGCTATGATTTAGTTGAGTACCCAAACATGAAAATAATTTCGTCCAAAAATTTCTAGTGAAAATGGGATCTCTATCACTTACAATAATATTTGGGATTCCATGTAGCTTTTGAATTATTTCCATAAGTGTAGTAGCAACTGTACTCACTTTAAATGGATGAGATAATGAAAAAAAGTGTGCATACTTGGTAATTCTATCAACTACCACCATGATGACACTCTTTCCCTTAGAATTAGGTAAAATTTTGATAAAATACATTGAAACCACCTGTTATCACCCAAAAATTTTCAAAACATCATTGTGTCAACTTTGTTTTTGATCATGGTCTCAAAATGGGTTTGAAAGTCATTTTAGGTTTTGGTTAAGGGTAAGTTAGAGTTTTTTATAAGTTTAAAGGTCACCATTGATTTCAAAAAAAGTCTTTAGAGGTCCATTCCATGATAAAATACTTACATTTTCCATTTAGGGCTCATTTCATAAGGTTTCGGGTTAAATTTCTGCAATTAGCCGAGAATCCTCTGTTTCGTAGCGCCGCTAGTTCAAAAAAGAGGATTTGCGCTACGAAAGCGCTGATACTTTCGTAGCAAAAACTGCCAGAAATACATTATGGGCACTATGAAAGCACGGTTTCTTAACCGTCTTGTCAATTAAGCCAAAACCTATCAAAATCCATTGGGGAATGATAGGATATGGGTATGGTGAGTCAGTTAGAGATTAGATTCAATGTACATACTTGTCTCATAGTCATCATTGTCTTGATAGGGAATCAATGAAGCATAATTTAGTTACGAGATGACACCTTAAATTCAAATTATTTCCTAATTTGGTCATTCTCATTTTCATTTTCTTCCATACAAGTGTCCAAGTTATGAAGTTGTCATGCTAAGCTTGTGGGTGTTCTATACAAAGGCTATCTTCCATATTCACAAGCGAGGTTGTTCCATAATCAAGTGAGCCTGATCATATATTCAAGTGAGGTTATTTTACATATTCAAGAGAAGCTGACAGGTTTTTCCAAAGAAACATGGCAGAGGAGAAGAAAGTCCACAGAGGGGGACATTTCTTAAGATATGAGCCTAAAAATGTGAAGGCTATAATTGACGATCAAACAATGATGGAGGCTTTTGGAAAAGTAGGTTGTCTCTGGTTTTTTGAAAAGCTGCAGGGTTTCCACACTCATGTGTCTAAAGAATTTTCCTCACACTTCAGTGGAACAACTACTAAGATTGGGATTTTAAATGTGCTAGTTACTCCTGAGATTATTGCTTCTATGAAAAAAATACCAAGGGGGCAAGAGACTTGGTTTAAATGTTTTAAGTTTGATATGGAACCATGCAAGGAATTCATGAAACTTGAGTATGCAGATGTGGACCTGACCAATGCAATACCTAGAATTTGTATCAAAGACACCTATGCCAAGTTGTTGTTCAACATTCAAAGATACTTTAAATGTGAAGGTAGGTACCATAAAGTTTATACTTATAGTTTTAAGCTACTTCTGCATTTCACAGGTATGATATCACTAGATTTTCCCTTCTACTTGCATAGGAGCCTTGCCAAAATGTATGATAAAGTACAAGCCAAGTCTGATGGTTGTGAAACATCTTTGTTTCACCATGGTTTGATAAAGTTATTGGTGTTAAATCAGCTTCAGAAAATAAGCAAGGATTGATATTCTTTTTTGTTTATGAATGGTTTTGAATTGGAGAACCTAACCCTAGCTAGAAACCCTAAACCTAAAGGAACTCCTTCAACAATAGTAGCAGAGTCTAGTCAGCCTGTGGTTGCAAAAGCAAAGAGGTTTGTAAAGTTGAAACCAAGGAAACAGGTTGAAGATAGGATAGAGAAGATACAAGTTCTTGTTGCAACAACTCCATCACCTGCAAAACAGAGGTCAAAAAGTGTCAAAGAGGTAAAACAAAATCAAGTTTCCAACAAGAAAGAAATCAAGAGAGTGACAAGAAGTTAAGCAGTGGCATCAAAGGGAAAAATAGTTGTTTCAGGTACAGAGGACACCCCAGTGATAAAAGGAAATTTTGATGACATCCTTCATGAAATTGATATAGAGGAATCACCCATTGTGCAAGCTAATTTCATTGGAGTAGATGAACACAACAGAAAAGGATTAAGTCAACAAAGAAACTTGAATTTGAAGGTGAAAATGTAGCCTTTATCTTTCAAGAAAGGAAGCCTTTAACTAGGCATGCTAAGAAGCTCAAGAAAGGTAGCAAGGAGGCCCAAGAAAATTTTGAAACAACCATAGTCCCTGAAGAGGTGGTTGATCTCTCATCACCAATAGTGGAGCATGCATCCAGCAAGACAATGAAGGGAAAAGGACACATGGCAGAGTGTCAACATCTTGAGGAGATATTGAAGCTAGAAAACCAAGAGATTGAAATGATGAAAAAGAGGGCCAGAAAGCACAAAATTGAAAAAAACAGAGTTTAAAAGGGTGAAAGCACTTTGGGAAGGTCAAATTGGTTCTAGGTTTGAGATTCCAAGCAGTACAGAATAATTTTTTTACATGGACAGTTCCAGCCATCAAAGAAGAAAAATTTTTCAGAGTGATTAATACTCACTTAAGAGCCAGTAATAGAAGACTAAGAAACCAACTGGAGGATTTGGAGCTACAGCTAAAACTGACTCAGGATGAACTAAAAAACAAAGGTGTAGAATGACAAATTATTAAAAAAGTCAAAGGCTAAATCAAAAGGAAAATGAAGAATAAATCTCATGAAAATTGTGTTTTTAGTTTATATGGCTATTTGTTTTGACGTAACCAGTGGTATTATGGAGTTTTTGCACATTTTTTTTTTAATTTTGAATAAATCTAGTCAAAACTGCTCACTCAGCAGTTTCGTACCGCAAACAGTGCAAAAAGGGTGAAATGCGCTACGAAACTGTTATAGCAGCTTTTTTTCACCACTTCTTATAAATTTTTGGAAGGAAAATGTATGTATTTTGACTTGAAATTTCTATGGAAGTTGTGTCGGGTGAATATGAAGATAAACATGGAGGAAAGAAAGAAAAATTTTGAGGGAAAATGAGTTAAAAGACTGCGCTACGAAAAGTGCTACGAAACTCTGTTGTTTTCGTAGCGCAAGTTTGTTTCTGCTATTTTGGATAGTTTGATGGTGATTTTGTACAGCTGTCACTTAAGGATGATTTTTGGCATATGTTATTTCAGTTCTTGATAGAAAATAACCTTGAATTCATGGGTTCATAGTGGTCATAGTGTTTCAAGAACACAAAGAATCCTAAGCCTAAAAAGCAGGGGACAATTTCCTAGTTTGCAGGAGATCAGCATTAAGGTCATGAAGTGTTGGAGCTTATCATTTGGATTTGACCTTATGGGAATACAGTAGGAAAATTATGTAATCTATTTTAGATAAGGTTTTTATGAGTAGATTTAAGGAGTTTGAGTCCTATTTGTAATAGGATTGTTCATTAGGTTTGCAGCTGTCATTTTGTAATAAATACCATGTTATATGGTTAGGAAAGGTGTCAAACAGTAGGAATTTGATGTATCTAGTTGGGGATAAGGTTATCCTATATTTTAAATGATCTATAAAAGATAAATAAGTTGAATATGCATGGGTTGGACATTTTTAGCTAAAAGACTGTGTTTATTGTAAGTGACTAGTTTTCATCTTAATACAGAGTTTTCTACTTAGCGAACTCAAGATTCATAAAGAGTTTAGTGTGTTTTTGTTCTAATGGTATCATTTTCCTTCCTATTGTAGTGGTTTTTTCTTATTTTACTTAGAATTCATCATTGATGCTCTGACTTCCTTCATAAACAAACTGACGGTGTGTTTTACAGTTTCACATGTGTATCTCTAGACTAAAACTCCAATATGCCTTGACTTCCATGCTGAGTAGATTATTTTGTTTTACTGAAGCTATTATGACTCCATAAGCCCAATGTGCACTTGCTAATGTGATTTAAAACCAATTTCTATCATTTATCTTGTTATTACCCCACATAGAGTTAGCCATCTATATTTCTATAAAAAATAATTAACCCTTTGAGAGATCCCTCTCAGGTTGAGGAGGCTAAGCCTCAATCAAAATATTGGTTTGAAATAGTTACATGAGATTGATTTGATTGGCATCCTATCAGGTCTAATTTTGTTATAACATTTTGGTGCATCTATCGGGAGCCTAAAGATTATACTTTCCTGAGATTTTGAAGCTGAACTTCTGAAGGTAGCTGGAGCTCAAAAAGTTTTTCAAGGCTGCATCTACCTTGGTGACTCCATTTAAAGTTTATATGATTAAAGGTGGCTTTGAGAAGGAGATACATGAGGAATGATCCAAACACCATTTCCAAAGGCAGTAAAGGCATTTCTGAAATATCAGACTTGCATAAAAGAGGAATTGACACCTCAGCTCTAGTAACACAGGAAGACAAAGAAGAGTTTTTGGACACTGTTACTTCTGAGTTTTTGTTGGAAAAAGAGTCTTTAGATAAATTCAAAGAGCTTGACCCTTTTGAATTATTGTTGAAAAGTAAAGCTGGTTTACCCCTTCCAAATTGGAGTTCAATTATCAGTGAACCACAGAGACCAAATAGTCCTCCTTAGAGCAGTTTTTAATCCTCTTTTTCTTCCACCCCTAAAGCTACTACAGTCCCTCTAACCATGGCTGGAAATCCACCTTCTGCACCTGCTAGATATGCCCCTCTTGTTCTTCCAGCTGTCTTACATGACCTCCCTAGCAAATATGCTGCTAGAATAAAAACTTGGGGAAGTGATGAAGACATTACAATAGAAGACCATGTGGATCTATTTTATGATTTTATAAACAGGGAGGAGGTTGATGATGAAGATGTTAAGTTGAGGTTGTTTACTCAGAGTTTTACTGGTGAGGTTAGGAAGTGGTATAAATCTCTTACTCCTGAAATTATTCATAATTGGAATGAATTTTAAGATGTTTTCCTAAGAAAATGGGGAAATAGAACCAATCCAGTACAAGCCCTCACTGAGTATAGTACCTTGAAGAGAGATGTTGATGAATCTGTTCAAAACTTTTCAAAAAGGTTTAATAAGGTATTAGACTCCATTCCTACTCATTTGAAACCACCACAAGGCTTAGCTCAAATGAGGTATGCTGAAGCTTTTGACTATGAGTTTTCCATACTGATGAGAGAAAGCGAATCTCCTACCCTTGATTAAATACAAAGTGATGCAGTGAAGGTGGAGGTTAAGTTGATAGTAGCCAAAAAGTCAAAAATGGGTAAAAATAAGTTGAAATAAGAAGAGAAGCCTTCCTCTTCTACCTCTTAGGATAATCTGGATTCAATGATGAAAGAAATGGAAAATTTTATGGATAGATTAGGCCTTGGGAATACCTATGCTTCTCCTATGCAAAATGAACCTCAATTCAGAAACCCTCAGTTTAGGAGACCTCGGAATCAACAAAGGCCAAGGGAAAATAGAAATCAGCAGCCTGATCCTCCAGTGAGACCTCCTTTTCCACAAAATTTGATTGATGAAGAAGATGATCCTGAAGTTCCTGAGGAGTCTATTCACTGTTTTGATGAGGAAATGTCAAGAATTTTCTTGACTAAATACGAGCATGATCAGTCAGATCAAAACAATCATGAAGAGGAAACATTAGACTATCTAAAAGGGTATCAACATGCTATTTTCGAGATGCAAAAACAATATAATCTCATAAATAGGAATGTGCCTATCATTGCAAAAAAAATACAACCTAAGAAAGATACACCTAAGGTTGCTGATGGCAAGAAGGATGCTCCTAAGGTTGCTGAAGGTAAGAAAGATACACTGGTTGTTCCTCCGATCAAAGAAGTAGAAAAATCTGTTTCTGTTTTCAATCTTGAGAATGAAATTTCTAAGATAAAAATATCAGTCCCTTTTGGTGAGATTCTCAAGGTAGATGAATATAGAAGCAATATTGTTAAAATGTTAATTTCACAACCAAGAGCTATTGATACCTTGAATGTATTAGAAAATCATCCAACCATATATTTGGGTCCAAGACTAGAAGATGAACAGAATGAGGAGGTCCCTCCTTTTAATGTGAGCCTTAGCATTCATGACATGACATTGCATAATTATATGTTGGATTAAGGGGATTCTCACAATCTTATGCCCAAATTAATCATGGAAAGAATGGGGTTAGAAATAACTAGGCCATATAAAGGCTTGTTTTCTTTTGATTCAAAAAGAATTCAGTGCATTGGTTTAATCAAGGATGTTGTTTTTGGTCTAACACAAGTTCCTGCTAAGACTGTAGTCATGGATATCGTAGTAGCAGACATTCCACCGAAGTTTGGTATCTTGTTGTCAAGGTCATGGGCAACGAAAATTAAAGGTACAATGCAGATGGATCTTACTTATGCTACCATTCCTATTTTTGGTCAGCAAAGAAGATTACATTAGGGGAATTTTGAGGTCTAAAATGGGCCTCCTAAGGAAATTATAAAATAATAGTGGAAATACTAAAATAATGTTAGATTACATCATCAAATTTTAGAGGGAAAAAATGAAAAAATAATAATAAAATAGTAAAACTATTTTTTCAACTCGTATTTTCAACTTATCTCCCTAATTTTTTACTCAAATTTCGATTAGAAACACTCATTGGATGCATAATTTAATTCCTCATCCAAGGAGTACCCATGTTGCATACTTTTGATGGACCCTAGTACATGAAAAATGAGAAATACATGAAAAACATGATTGAAATCACGTTTTTTCATGTATTTCTCATTTTTCATGTACAAGGATCCATCGAAAGTATGCAACATGGGTACTCCTTGGATGAGAAATTAAATTTTGCATCCAACGAGTATTCCCGCTCAAAATTTGAGTAAAAACTTGGGGAGATAAGTTGAAAATGCAAGTTGAAAAAGTAGTTTTATTATTTAATTATTTTTTATTCCTTGTACTTTTTTACTCAAAAAATGGTTAATCATCCCCCATGGTTGACATCATCATCTTGAATCCTATTGGTTCTTATAAAGTTTATTTTGGTTGTACATTTTTCTTAGGAGGCCCATTTTAGACCTCAAAATTCCCCTAATGATATCGAGAGACAAGGATGTCCTACATGGTGAGTAGTAAAGACAAACCCCAAAATTTTCCAATTTATGCTCTTGATACTGAACTTGGTTCTGCTATTATTTTCAATAAGTTGACTAGTGAAGCAGAAGAGGAGAAGAAAGCAGAAAATCAGAGTTCTGAAATTCAGCAGTCTGAAAATCAGCAAACAGAAGATCAACAATTCAGCGATAAGGAGGTGGAAGGTTGGTGGTCATTGTATTTTGATGGATCAGCAGGAAGAGAAGGAGTAGGAGTAGGGATTTGGATTAAAAATCCAAGTGATGAGAGTAAGTGCCTTTCCTATAAACTAAACTTTGATTGCACGAACAACATGGTTGAGTATGAATCCTTGATTTTGGGTCTAGAAGTTTTGAAAAGAATGAATGCTCAAAACATTTTTTTTTTGGACTCATAATTAGTCATTAAACGGGTTGAAGGTGTTTATCAAACAAAAGGTACAAGGATGAGAGAATATAGGAACTTGGTCTTCGACATGGTAGAAAAATTTCAAGCCTATACATTCATGGTCAAAGCTAGAGAACAAAACTCCATTGCTGATTCCCTTGATGTCTATACTAGTCTTTTCATTATTCCTATGCATTCCACAGAAAAATATGAAGTTGATATTTTCCATAGACTAGCTATCCCCGATAATATTACTCATTGGCAATTTTTTGCAGATGATCAATAGGTAAAAAACTTTATTGAGCTGAAGGAAGAGTTTTAAAATGTACAAGTAGATCAGTAAAATATGTTGGCTGAATCTAAAGGGAATTTTGAAGTTTTGCAATTAAAGAACAATTCCATACCAAAGGGACTTATACCTCTAGAAAACTTTTTGATCAGAATGATGTTTTTAAATCCCCTAAGTTACGAGTCGATGATGAAGAAGTTGAGAGATCTAACCTTCGTACAACAGCTGTGCCCAAAATGATTAAACTTTCAAAGTTTATTTCAGCTGATATGAAGTTTAAGTATGTTGAAATGATGAAGAGAGTCATAGATGTCTTTTCCTGGAACTATGTTGATTTCAAAGAATACGATCCCACCATTATTCAACATACAATTCCCATAAAATAAAATGAAAATCCCTTCAAGAAGAAGTTGAGGAGGATCAATCCACTTCTCATTCCATTGATTGAGAAGGAGGTCAAAAAGCTCTTTGATCCTAAAATCATTGTCCCAATCAAATTTTCAAATTGGCTTGTGAATTTGGTTCCAATTAGGAAAAAGAGTGGAGAAATCAGAATATGTATTGACTTTAGAAATTTGAATAAAGCCTTCCTGAAGGACAATTATCCCCTCCCGAAGATGGACCAAATTTTGCAAACTATTGTTGGTTCTCAGAGAATGTCTATGCTTGATGGTTTTTCAGGTTATAATCAAATTCTTGTACATCCTGATGATCAGGAAAAAATAGCCTTTACTACGCCTTGGGGCACTTTCATGTACGCCAAGATGCCATTTGGTCTCATGAATGTAGGAGCTACGTTTCAAAGGGAAATGGACATTGCATTTTCTAAAGAGAAGGACAAGATGGTGGTTGCTTATCTTGATGACATAAAAATCTTCTCAAGGAGGGAATAAGATCACTTGAAACATCTGGAAAGAATTCTGTTGAAGTGTAGAAGGTTTGGCATCTCTCTAAATCCCACCAAAAGTGTTTTTTCTTTAACTTCAGGTAAATTACTTGGACATATAATTTCTAAATACAGGATTAAGATTGATCCAAGCAGAGTCAATGAAATTCAGAAGGTGGATTTGCCAAGAAGTAGGAAGGAGATTCAATCTTTCCTTGGAAAGGTAAATTTTGAAAGGCGATTTATTCCAAATTTTGCTGAGTTTGTGAAGGACATAACAAAAATTCTGAAGAAGGGAGTTGATATTAAGTGGACAACAGAAGCAAGACACTCATTTGAGGAAATAAAAATGGCACTCACACAAGCACCGGTATTGATCAATCCAGATTTCTCAAAGGAATTTTTTGTTTTTACTTTTGCATCAGAGAATAATATCACTGGAGTTCTTCTACAAAAGGGACAACAAGGTATTCAACAACCAATTTCTTTCTTTAGTAGAACATTATCCAATTATGAGCTGAAGTATAATATCTTAGAGAAGCAGGCTTATGCCTTGGTGAAGGCTATCAAAAATTTCAAAATTTATATTCTGCATTCTCATATTGTGGCATTTGTTCCTAATACTGTTGTGAACAACATCCTCACTCAAGCCGACCCTGATGGTAAGAGGGGGAAATGGATTTCCAAATTGCTAGAGTATGATATAGATATTAAGGCAACAAAATTGGTCAAAGGGAAAGGCTTAGCAAAGCTGATTGCACAGTCAAACTTTGACTATCTTGACATAAATTTGATTGCAGAAATATCATAAATTTCAGATGATGAAGAGGAACTAGTTCCTATTGAAGAAAAATACATCACTTTAGATTGCTACAAGGAGGTTGTTTTTTTCTTACAACATAATGAAGCACCTGCTAATCTAACAAAGTCCAAAGCAAGGTTTGTTAAGCTGAAATCTTTGAGATATTTCATTTTTGACAGAAATCTGTTTTGGAAGGATACTGGCAGAATTTTGTTGGAAGAGGAGGCTGATAAAGTAATTTAAGAGTTGCACAAAGGAGATTTTGGAGGTCACCATGATTGGAAGGCTAAAATGAACAAGATTCTAAGAGCAAGGTATTATTGGCCTACAATGTTTAAGGATGTCTACAAGAGGTTTGCTTCTTGCCATGAATGCCAGATTTTCGAGGGTAAGAAGAAGCTTGTACCTTTACCTTTGATTCCTATCTATGTAGAAGCGCCATTCCAGCAGTGGGGGCTAGATTTTATTGGGGAGATTCATCCATCATCATCAGGACAACATCGCTGGTTTCTTACAGCGACTAATTATTTCACCAAATTGATTGAAGCAATCCCAACTAGGAAAGAAAATGATTCTGTGATTATTTCTTTCTTAGAAAATAATATCTTGTCTAGGTTTGGTTGCCCCATGAAGATCATAATTGATAATGCACAGGCATTTAAGTCTAAGAATCTAGTTAATTTCTGTCATCAATATCATATTACTCTTGGGCATTCTACTGCATAATATCCGCAAGGGAATGGTCTTGCTGAGTCTTCTAACAAGAGTCTTGTGAGGATCATTAAAAAAGTGTTGCAGGAGAATAAGAAGGCTTGGCATTTGAAGTTGAAATATGCCTTATGGGCTGATAGAATATGCACAAAGAGGTCAATTGGAACTTCACCATATGAATTGGTATATGGCGCTAAGGCTATTTTTCCTACATCACTATGGGTCCCCGTCATGAAGCTGATTCAAGGGCTAGAAGACGAACCAAATGCAGTCCAGAGGATAATTAATCAATTGATAGCTTTGCAAGAGAAGAGGAATGAGGTTTATAAAAGAAATCAGCAATCTCAAAACAAAATCAAGAGGACATTTGGTAAAAATATCAAGGAAGAAAGTTTTCAAATTCAAAATGAAGTGCTAAAATGGGAGGCCAGAATTGAAGAGAAAGGAAAACATGGTAAGTTTCAGAACTTATGGAAAGGTCCTTTCAAGATAGCAACTTTTCATGGAAACAATACTTACATACTGCAAGAGATGGATGGAAAATCATATGTTGGAGGACCTGTCAATGACAGGTTCTTGAAGCATTAATCTTCCTAAAATCTGATTGATTGTTCATGTCATTATACATATTCCATTTTATGAGTTTTTCTGCTAATAATGACAAGTTGAACCAGCAAGCTTGAGCCTAAGGTAAAGGCCATTAGAGCTTGATGAGGAAGCTTGGAAATTTCAAATTTTTTTCTGTTTTGGTCAAGAAAATGGATAGAAGGATTGGAACTGCGGGTTCTTAGTGTACCACAGGGGCACACTATCCCAAGTGGAGCCACTGTTGTCACCCAAAATTTTTCACAACATCATTGTGTCAACTCTGTTTTTTATCATGGTCTCAAAATGGGTTTGAAAGTCATTTTAGGTTTTGTTTAAGGGTAAGTTAGAGTTTTTTATAAGTTTAAAGGTCACCATTGATTTCAAAAAAAGTCTTTAGAGGTCCATTCCATGATCAAATACTTACATTTTCCATTTATGGATCATTTCATAAGGTTTCAGGTTAAATTTCTGCAATTAGCCAAGAATCCTCCGTGTCATAGTGCCGCTAGTTCAAAAAAGAGGATTTGTGCTACGAAATCGCTAATACTTTCGTAGCACAAACTGCGAAAAATACATTTTGGGTGCTACAAAAGTGCGGTTTCTTAACCATCTTGTCAATTAAGCCAAAATCTGTCAGAATCCATTGGGGAATGATAGGATAGGGGTATGGTGAGTCAGTTAGATATTAGATTCAATGTACTTACCTATCTCACAGTCATCATTGTCATGATAGGGCATAAGTGAAGCATCATTTATTTATGAGATGACACCTTATATTCAAATTCTTGCATAATTTGGTCATTCTCATTTTCATTTGCTTCCATAAAAGTGTCTAAGTTCTGAAGTTGTCAAAATAAGCCTGTGGGTGTTCTATACAAATTCTATCATCCATATTCACAAGCAAGGTTGTTCCATAATCAAGCGAGCCTGATCATATATTCAAGTGAGCCTCTTTTACAGATTCAAGAGAAGCTGACAGGATTTTCCTAAGAAACATGGCAGAGGAGAAGAAAGTCCATATAGGGGGAATTTTCTTAAGATATGAGCCTGAAAATTTGAAGGCTATAATTGAAGATCAAATAGTGATGGAGGCTTTTAGCAAAGCAGGTTGTCTCTGATTTTGTGAAAAGCTGCAGGGTTGCCACACTCAGGTGTCTAAGGAATTTTTCCTTACACTTCAGTGGAACAACTACTAATATTGAGATGTTAAATGTGCCAGTTACTCCTGAGATCATTGCTTCTGTGACAGAAATACTAAGGGGGCAAGAGACTTGGTTTAAAGGTTTTAAGTTTGATATGGAACCATGCAAGGAATTCATGAAACCTGAGTATGTAGATATGGACCTGAACAATGCAATACCTAGAAGTTGTATCAAAGACACCTATGACAAGCAGTTGTTCAACATTAAAAGATACTTTACATGTGAAGGCAAGTGCCATAAAGTTTATACTTATCATTTTAAGCTACTTCTTCATTTCACAGGTATGATATCACTAGATTTTCCCTTCTACTTGCATAGGAGCCTTGCCAAAATGTCTGATAAAGTACAAGCCAAGTCTGATGGTTGTGAAACATATTTGTTTCACCATGGTTTGATAAAGTTGTTGGTGTTAAATGAACTTCAGAAAATAAGAAGGGATTGGTATTTTTTTTTTATGAATGGTTTTAAATTGGATAACCTAACCCTAGCTAGAAACCCTAAACCTAAATGAACTCCTTCAACACCAGTAGCAGAGTCTAGTTAGCCTGTGGTTGCAAAAGCAAAGAGGTTTGTAAAGTTGAAACCAAGGAAACAGTTTGAAGATAGGACAAAGAAGACACAAGATCTTTTTGCAGCAACTCCATCACCTGCAAAACAAAGATCAGAAAGTGTCAAAGAGGCAAAACAAAAACAAGTTTCCAACAAGCAATAAATCAAGAGATTGACAAGAAGCCAAGCAGTGGAATCAAAGGGAAAAACAAGTGTTTCAAGTACAGAGGATAGCCTAGTGATAAAAGGAAATTTATATGACATCCTTCATGCAATTTATATATAGGAATCACCCATTGTGAAAGCTAATTTCATTGGAGTAGATGAACACAAATAGAAAAGGATTAAGTCAGCAAAGAAACTTGAATTTAAAGGTGAAAATGTAGCCTTTATCTTTCAAGAAAGGAAGCCTTTAACTAGGCATGCTAAGAAGCTCAAGGAAGGCAGCAAGGAGGTCCAAGAAAATGTTGAAACATCCATAGTCCCTAAAGAGGTGGTTGATCTCTCATCACCAATAATGGAGCATGCAGCCAACAAGACAATGAAGGGAAAAGGACACATGACAAAGTGTCCACATATTGAGGAGAGATTGAAGCTATCAAAACAAGAGATTTAAATGATGAAAAAGAGGGCTAGAAAGCATAGCATTGAAAAAAATAGAGTTTAAAAGAGTGAAGGCACTTTGGGAAGGTCAAACTAGTTCTAGGTCTGAGATTCCAAGCAGTATAGAGCAGTTTTCTTACATGGACAGTTCCAGCCATCAAAGAAGAAAAATTTGTCAGAGTCATCAATACTCACTTAAGAGCCAGTAATAGGAGACTAAGAAAACAAGTGGAGGATTTGGAGCTACAGCTGAAACTGACTCAGGATGAACTAAAAAACAAAGGTGCAGAATGACAAATTATTAAAAAATTCAAAGGCTAAATCAAAAGGAAAATGAAGAATAAATCTCATGAAAATTGTGTTTTTAGTTCATATGGTTGTTTGTTTTGATGAAAACAGTGGTATTCTGGAGTTTTGGCACATTTTTTTTTAAAATTTTGAAGAAATCTGGTCAAAACAGCTCACATAGCAGTTTTGTAGCGCAAACAATGTAAAAATGGTGAAATGCGCTAAGAAACTGCTGTAGCATCTTTTTTAACCCTTTATTATAAATTTCTGAAAGGAAAATGTATGTATTTTGACCTGAAATTGCTAGGGAAGTTGTGTCAAGTGAATATGAAGATAACCGTGGAGGAAATAAACCAAAATTTTGAGGGCAAATGAGTTAAAAGACTGTGCTATGAAAAGCGTTACGAAACTGTGTTGTTTTTGTAGCGCAAGTCTGTTTCTGCTATTTTGGACAGTTTTATGGTGATTTTGTACGCTGGCACTTAAGGATGATTTTTGGCATATGTTATTTCAGTTCCTGACAGCAAATAACCTCGAAGTCATGGGTTCATAGTGGTCAGAGTGTCTCAAGAACACAAAGAATCCTAAGCCTAAAAAACAGGGGACAATTTCCTAGTTTGCAGGAGATCAACATTAAGGTCATAAAGTGTTGGAGTTTATCATCTGGATTTGACCTTATGGGAATACAGTTTGCAAATGATGTAATCTTGTTTAGATAAGGTTGTTACGAGTAGAGTTAAGGAGTTTGAGTCCTATTTATAATAGGACTATTCATTAGGTTTGTAGCTGTCATTTTGCAATAAATACCATGTTATATGGTTAGGAAAGGTGTCAAACAGTAGGAATTCGATGTATCTAGTTGGCCATAAGGTTATCCTATATTGTAAATGATCTATAAAATATCAGGAAGTCGAATATGCATGGGTTGGACATTTTTAGCAAAAAGACCGTGTTTATTGTAAGTGACTAGTTTTCATCTTAATACAGAGTTTTCTACTTGGCCAACTCAAGATTCATAAATATTTTAGTGTGTTTTTTTTCTAATGGCATCATTTTACTATCCTATTGTAGTGGTGTTTGCATATGTTACTCAGAATTCATCATTGATGCTCTGAATTCCTTCATAAACAAACTGAATGTGTGTTTTACAGTTTCACATGTGTATCTCTGGACTAAAACTCTGATATGCCTTGACTTCCATGCTAAGTAGATTATTTTGTTTTAATAAAGCTATTATGACTCCATAAGCCAAATTTTCACTTGCTAATGTGATTTACAACCAATTTCTATAATTTATCTGCTTATTACCCCACATAGAGTTAGCCATCTATATTTCTATCAAAAATCGTTAACCCTTTGAGAGAGCCCTCTCAGGTTGAGGAGGCTAAGCCTCAATCAAAATATTGGTTTGAAATAGTTACATGAGATTGATTTGATTGGCAACCTGGTATGATTTTGTGATAACACCTCCTCCCAACGTTGATTTGCAATGGATAAAGGTTGTAGCAAACCCGGGGTCTTAATTGTATCAACTTTATTTTGTTGGCAAACCAAACATTCCGCCACAAAATTTTGAATATCAGATTTAAAGCAATCCCAAAATAAATCTTTGTTTACCCTGTCATAAGTTTTTAAAAATCCAATGTGTCCTCCTAAGGGAGAGGTGTGCAATTAAAAAATAATATTTTTTTTTAGTTAGGAATTCTTACAAATATATAGGTAATCTTTGTACCATAAGGAGTCATTTTTCCAAAAAGACATATCAGATGTAGTGGGATCTTGCTGCAAATTTTGAATCAGTTTCCATAATTCATTATTTTTCCATTCCTTTCTTGCTTTGGTTATCCAATTGGGTTGGATAATATAAATGGCACAAAGCAATTATTCCACACCCTCATCCTTTCTTGAGAATGCATATGCAACAAAATTTAGCTTCCCTTTTTTTTTAGATGATTTCAAAGTCATAACCCAACATCTTTGTGACCCATTTTTCCCGCTCTTCTAAAGATATTCTTTGTTCTAGAATGTATTTAAGTCTATCATGATCAATTTTTACCTCTAAGTGTCTTCCCATTAGGTAAGGTTGCCATTTCTTTAGTGCATGTAGTATTGCCAACATTTCCTTCTCATAAATATCTTTCTGTAAATACTTTCCTTTCATTGGATGACTTTCAAAAGTAATGGGTCTTGCTTCTAGCATTACAAAAACTCCAATTCCATTTCTTGAGGCATCACATTCCATAATAAAGGTTTTTCTGAAGTATGGTGTAGCTACACTAGTACAAAATAGCTAATTAGTTACTAAAAAAATGACTAAAATTTGCATATAAATGACTATTTTTCGGTCAGTGACCAATAGTAGCTAATCTACAGTATCTTATAACGTGAACAAATTTTAGTCGTTTCTAGGTTAGTCATTAATTCCTTATCTCAATTTTGTTGTCTAGTAGTATATTTGGTCATTAATTTCGTCACTAATTTAGTCATTAATTTAGTCATTGATTTGCAAATATACAAAAAAATATATTACTATATAATCACTCGAGAAAACCAATTAATGACCAAAGAAATATGACCAAAATGTTGGTCGTGTTTTAAGATACTGTAAATTAGCTACTAATAGTCATATATATGCAAATTTTAGTCATCGTTTGAAACTAATTAATGACCAAATAAATATGACTAAATTTTTGGTCATGTTATAAGATACTGTAAATTAGCTACTAACAGTCATATATATGCAAAATTTAGTCATTATTTGTAATCACAAATTTATCATTTGCAGTGGTAATTTATCTTTTTCCGGTAGTTTCATATTCATTATATAAACTACTAATTTAGTAGTTTATATTCATTTCATTTACTTTAATTAATAATCATTATAAATGACTAATTTAGTTGTATATTTATTTTATTTGTGTTCATCATTAATCAATATAAACTACTAATTTAGTAGTTTTAAATTGATTTTATGTGTTCATTATTAATCAACATAAATTAATTTATGTTTTCTTTTTTTTTTATAAAGTTTCATATGTTAATTACAATACTAAGAAATATGAAGTGCAATTATAAATAATCAACCACATAAATTATATTATATGAAATGTTAAAGTCTTACAATGAGTTTCCAACTTAATATTGGTTGGACTACAATTTACACATGAAATGATTTTTTATCACTTCAAAATATTATCATTGTGCTTCCAAGGCATTGCACGTGAATTCACCAACTCTGAAGACCTGACCATCAGTATCTATATGTGTGTCTTATGCAGGATATTTTCTCTAAGGGTATCACTAGACCAGTTCTCTTCTCTCTCTTTTTTTTATTTGTCGCTCCAATGTTATTTCTCTCCTCTTTCTTCAATTTCTACTTCTTACCATCAATAATGAGTTCATTTTCTGAAAACAAAAGAAGATACAATGAAAAGTGTAAGACATGAATGACAATGAACACTAGAATATAAAGTAAATTTGACTATAAATAGTTTATACAACATATACCTCAACATCAGCAATGTCAAAGCCATTTTCCCCATACAATTAAGAAACTCGAACAAATTTTGTTCAGTTGGGTGATAGTGGCCACTATAATGTGGCCAGATAACCTGTATAAAAAAAACAAATAAAATGTCACCATATATAGAAAATAACACCTTAGTACTTAGTATTCAACGTTCAGGGAAAGCTTAGGAACAATCATATCAACTAAGTTATATGCTAAAAAGCTTAGGTTGTAGATAACTTGTGAAAACAAATAATATGAGGTGTGATGTTTAATCCTGGTCATTTTAATTGCAAAAACATTTCGTTTTCTAATGCATGAACTTGGTCAAGTATATAAACAACATGTGCTCAAATAACAACATGAAAGTAAACTTTTCTGATATTCATGAAAATATTTTAACACAAAATAGCTATAAGGATTCTAATAAATATCATGTAATACTAATTTGATATTCAAGCTTTGGATGTTGTTTAAATGGACATGATACCAATTATTTTCAATTTCACAGTTAAACGACAAAACAAAATCAAAAGAAACGTCAAAAATGCAATTAAACAATAAAGAGAGGATATTATGGAATGGAAATTGCAATTATAAAAAAATTGTTTACCTATCCACCGATGTCATGTCTGGAATTCCTAAAACATTTTTTTGCTCAAAATAAATCTCAGGTTAAATAAATAGAACATTAAAATCCATTTGAATTCCTACTAGAAACATTTCCAAAGTTGATGGCGCATGTGCCTAAAGGATATCTAACAACAAATGAATCATATCCAACACATGTTATGCATTGTCTCCCCATATTGCAGGTGAATTCACCAACTTTGAAGACTTGACCATCAGGATTTATGTGTGTGTCTTATGTAGGATATTGGCTCTAAGGGTATCACTAGAACGGTCTCTTCTCTCACTCTTTTTGCATTTGTCACTCCAGTGTTATCGTTCTCCTCTTTCTTCAATTCTCACTTCTTACCATCAATAATGAATTCATTTTCTGAAGACAAAAGAAGATACAATGCAAAGTTTAAGACATGAAAGATGATGAACAATAGAATATAAACTCTAGTAGACTATAAAAAATTTATACGACATATACCTCAACATCAGCGATGTTAAAGTCATTTTTCCCCATAAAAGCAAGAAACTCGAACAAGTTTTCTTCAATTGGGTGATAGTGGCCACTATGTAGCCAGATGACCTGTATAAAAATAAAATAAAACGTCACAATATATAATAAAAAAAAAACCCATTAATAACTTAGTATTCAACATTCAGGGAAAGCTTAGGCACAATCATGTGAACTAAGTTACATGCAAAAAAAGTAAAGTTGTACATAACTTGTGAAAACAAATAATATGAGATGTGATGTCTAATCATTGTCTTTTTATTCAAAACAACATTTCATTCTCTAACGCATACACTTGGTCAAGTATATAAACAAAATGTGTTGAAATAACAACATGAAAGTAGTCATGTGAAAATATTTTAACACAAAACAACTAAAAAGATTTCAATCAATATCATGTAATACTAATTTCATCTTCAAGCATTGGTTGTTTGAATGGACATGATACCAAGTATTTTCAATTTCATAGTTAAAATACAAAACAAAATCAAAATAAATGTTCAAAATATAATCAAACAAAAAAGAGAGAATATCATGGAATGGGCATTGCAATTAAAAAAATAAAAAATAAAAAACATTTCCATCAATGTCTTATTTGACATTCATAAAAAAATATGCTTGCCCAAAATAACCATGAGGTGAAATAGTCACAACATAAAAAAGTATGGAGATCCCTCCTAGAAACATTTCTAAAGACGATGGCTTAGGTGCCTGAAGGATCTCCAACAACATACAAATCATATCCGAGACATGATTTGCATTGTCTCCCCATCCTTTTTCCAATCAAATTTCTTGTAACCTGCCCACACTAGAGTCAAGTAACAAATAAAGTTTTTGAAATGTTTACACAAGGAGCAAGATGTGCAAATAGAGTTTCTGAAATATGAAGAAAGGTGCAATTCTTCAGTAAATTTGACAAATAATTATAAGATTAAAACATTTATATTGTGGATGAAAAACAATTGGAAGTAAAGAACATGTTGATAAAAAGTAGTTGGAGGTAAAGAACACATCAAATAAAAAAGGCCATTTTTCCACTACGAAAAGATGATAGAATAAGAATAAGTCATGTTGATATTATTGTTGATTTATTTAAAAAGGTGATAAAAATATTCTAATGTTTAAGTCTGATATTTGCAAATATTTCCTTTCCAGACTGAATTTCTATGACTTTCAATGATATGAAATCAAGTATAACACCTTCACAGTTTCTCAAAGCCATGAAATATAAAATGAGAATAAGTACAAAAGTAGTAAACATACACCAAATAAGCAGTGCCCAATTATAAATTGAAAGGAATATATTGACTCATAACTTGAAATTTATGCTAACAATTTCAACCATGCAGATTACTTTTTCAATAATATGTGGCTTATGTAAAATATAGGTAGTAAATATATGTTGAGATATATTCTAAGTAAATAATGTTAGACCATTAAAAAAAATATTGTGTCGAAAACAAAGTAGTGATAATCTTGTAAGCATTTTCCAATTTGTTTAGAGCGGCCTTTCTTATTTAACCAACATGTTTTGTTGTCGGAGTAGCAACACTGTTAACTTTGGGCAACTAGGTCCAAACTCTAGGCTGCACTTCTCATATGATGATGATTATATATTTTTTTGGATTCCTCTTTCGAAGAGGTGCAATATTAATCTAACGATCATCTTGTTTGGATGAGTAGAACATATATTTTGATTTTATTTTCCACACATGTACTAGGTCGGCCAGATTTGTAATGTAGGCTCACAAGCCTAATATATGTGTCACACACCCTCAGTTACTAATATAAATTGGAGAGAGACGATGTCTATTTCATCATCATCTCATGACACACATTCCTCATGATCTAATTGGTTTGTATAGCCTATAATATACTTCTCTCTCTCCCACGTATGAATATGTGTAATATCCCAAAATAGGGAAAATCTACAACAATGAGAATATCTTAAGATATTCCAAAGTTGGAGCTACAACAATACATAAAAAAAATAATGGAAGAGCAGTGATATATCAACACATGAAATGTAAGAAGAACCAAATAGCCATCATATTGGTATCAAAGAAGAAAATGTATGCAATATCTTGAGGAAACAATCACTCAAGCTAGGCAATACAAGCCTCAAGAAACATGTACATGGAAGAATGAAGATCACAGCTACACAGAAAATACCCAAGGTTATGACAACACAGTTTTATTAGAAGAAATACTTTTGGGAAGTTTCAATACAAAAATGTAACAATGTACAACTCATAAAATGTGGGGAGAAAAGATATAAACCCACAAACACAATCCCAAGACAACCCTCGAAGGATTTCCTAAAATATGAAAAATGGAAAAATGTCGGAGTAGCAAGGCTGGGTAGCAGCTGCAACTCTAGAACTAGATGGAGATAGTTGTATATGATTCACAAGCTGAATAGGCCTCCTCCAATGGATCTTCCAAGTGAAATGTTGATCCTAACACTGAAGACCTCACCCTCCAAACAATCTTCAAAACCCTCACTCCAAATGCTCACTGGAAATAACGCAGTCACTGAGGGATACTAAGCTGTAGGTGCAAGATAATGGGTTGGCCCAATGCCAAGATCTGCAATAAGATCAGAAATATTCCTCACTAACCTCCCAAAGGAATGAAAGCTCCCTCCTCTGAAAAATAGCTCCAAAAATGGTGTTGTGGAACCTCCACTGCAACACCCTGCAACACAACGTTATACTTCAGCGGAAATAACGTTGTAGATGAAGGAGGTGGCTTGGACTTGAGCTTGGATGTGGAGAAATGAAGAGCAAGCTCCTTCAAGAGGCCTCTCTTGAAAGGAGAAGGAATTCCTAGACAGGAAATCATTGTGCTAAGCAACACTACAACTCTGCTAAACAACAAGAGGATGCACAAAGTCTAATCAGACCATGAAATCAATAATCCAAATCATGAATAACAATGGCTTCCTTGCCCTCCTTTTAAAAAAATGGAAGCCCTCTCATCATGGGTCCCACTCATTATGGTTTCCTCCACCAAGGAATATTCCTCCCATTCATACTGCGTTGTCTCTCCAAGTGTTCTCCACCTCCTATCCCAGCGCCGTTGACTTGGTCAAACTTGACCTTGTCCTCATGCAAATGTCCTCTTTCACACTTGAGGGTGTGAAATCCATCTCTTATGAATATCAATTTTCATACTATGAGGGATTTTATTCATTTTTCTACAATATATGGGCCTCCTTACCCATTTATTTATCTCCTAAGTGACATAAGAAAAAATTAATATTCCAATTAGCTGCTTGCTAATTTTGGAATATTACAGTCCTCCCCTCCCAAATGTTGCTTTTCCTCAAGAAAATGCAAGGATAGAACTAAGAAGCCTCCTCTTCTTCCCCTATAGCATCCACATATGATAAAATCCTCCAAGGATCAAGATGATGTCTCATCAAGATATCTCCAAGTTGTCCCTCCCAAGTATGTAAGCTAGCTTTTGGTGTGTATCCCAAGTAGCTACCATCATGTAAAACATCCATGGAGGAAAAAATGGGCTATATAAAGGCCTTATTGAGGCATGATATCTGATATACATTTCTTTCTACCATCCCCATATGAACCTCCCATCCCCAAGCTATCAACCATACAAAATGAGCCACCCTCCAAAATGGTAACTCATGCAAATCATCCTCCACCTTGAGCTCCGAAAATGTAGGTGGGCTGAAAATCTGAACATGGTTGACAAAATATCCTACCCCGTGCTATCCTCCTCTCCACTTATGATAAGTGTAGAGTGTTTGTTTATCTTGGGCTGCAATAATGTTGCCCTTAAGAGGCAAGATGAAGACTAGACCTTCAAAGATCTCTCTTCCAATGTTGTGAATCAAGCTGGCCCAAACCATCTCATATATGATGAATAGGACATGATCATCATATGGCATCCAAATGAGAATATTACTGAAGGTTCCATATATTCTCGGAAGGTACCAACAGTTCCCCAAGTTGTTACAGCGCAGTTTTTCTAACTGTTGCTTCAGAAAATGACAAGGCAAGATGTTTCTTGAAAAATAGCTAGTTGTATATGTCAACACCTCTACTAGTGAATAGTAAATGGCTTGGTGAACCAATTGAGCATACATGAAAGAATAATGAAACATTTTCCCAAGGCTACATAAGAGATGGTTGTCTCCATCACAATAGTTGGCCAAAAGATGACCATGGAGCCCAAAGAGAATCTTGCCCTCTTATGGAGCAATGCACTGAATAGGAATGATAAGAACATATAAATGTTGTGTTAGATAATCCATGTATGTAAAAGTAAAATTCTTATCATGTGTTGGAAGTAATATATATGGATTCATGAATAAGTTCTCCATAGTGGCATAGTACACACTCGTATGAAGAGGAATGTACCATGTGTTGCATGATGGTCCTCCTTCTTATGCTTGGAAACCCAAGTTAAGAAGATCACACCTTGGTAATAGATGTCTCCATCCACTACTCCATCACTCTCATCTCCCCCTTTTCCACCAAGTGCATCATATGTGAAGTGATCCTGGGAACACTCCATCAATAAATCCCATCTCCAAAGTGACAGCGTTGTTGGCCTATGAACATAAGATCCTGCCATCCCATAATTCCTTTCTTTGACATGCCCATTGTCAAATACATCTCCCATAATGCTTCCATATATAGGAAGCTTCTTCCAAAGTGGAAGCACCACATGATCATCTAAGGCTAAAGAGTAGCCCCCTTGCACCATGATAGTGCCATCCCCTACTCCTGCAACATTATGCAAAGTGTGAGAGAAAATTTTCCCTTGCTCTCCCAAGTTCCTCCAAAGCAGCACAAGTTTTTGCTGCCTCCTCATACCTCCATCATACAAATCATGAGGTGAAGACATAATTATCATATCATCAAAATGCATCCACACTCTTTGCTGCCCAATGATGCAAGTACCCTGCCAAACCTCTTCCTCCCTCATACCTTTTGAAAGAGGATATGTCTCAAGATGGCCAAAATATTTTAAGAGTAGCCAACGCAGCCATGCCTCTTGTTGCCCAGTGTCATAAATTTGCAAGTATCTTACCAGCTTATTGCTCTCCATCCAGACCCATTCATCCAAATGTGGGTGCCTCCCATCATGCTCAATCTTGGTACCCTTCCCATGAAGGCTAACATCCTCGCAAATCAGATTTTTGTCTTTGCATTTCATTTGAAATGCAATCTCCTTAATGAACAAGTTGATCCCATAAGGATCCAAATATGTGGTAGGAAAAAACCTCCCATCATGATGTGTAGGACTCATCAAGAAGTATCCAACACAAACATGAGAGATGTTATCCATCCTAATATGTCCTCCATCATATATCTGTTCCCTTTCAGTTATGTATATGGGAAGGTCATTGGAATATTTCAACAATGGTTGGGTCCCCAACTCATTATTGTTGCTAAATGACAGCGTTGTTAATCTTTCCAATGATGTACTTGTTGTCTCGTGCTTCAATTCAAGGATGAACATATGGTTTCGTGTAAGTTTTTTTGGAACAATATTCATCCTCTCCTCCAAGTTTTCAAACCCCAACCTCAAGTGTGGTATACAACTCATCAATGGTATATGAGGATGATGGTTCCTCCCTTCCTTGAACAAGTCAAGGTGGCACAGCGTAGTGAAAGTCCTTTGCTCTAAATAAGCAGCATGAAATGGTATACAACCCTACATAGAATTTGCTGAAATGATAGGAGATGGAAACTTAAGCATACCTTGGTGAAATGTGGAAGCAAGAGTTACTTCCTCAAATATTTTGGCTTCCTTCAGTGCTGAACATGAAGGTTGATCCTCCAAGGTTGTGACAGCGCTGGTACATGCTTCCTCAAGTGGTGGTGAGGGTCTATCTTTTTTTATCTTCCTTCCCCAAATATCTTGATCAAATTTTGAGAAAACTCAGCAAGAGTAGACACTCTTGCATGGCTCAAATGGCTAAACCACCAAGTGTTTGCTTCACCTTCAAGGTGTAGCGCTGCAATTTCTACAACCTCCCTCTCTACTACTGGATGTAGTATGAAGAAAGCCTCTAGTTTCTTCACCCATGCCCTTGCTGCACATGTGAGTGATCCATCAAAAGTGGACAATAGGAATCTATTGCCTCTCATCATTCCATGGCTGTAGAGCCTTCTTTCTTCTTCCAGCTGAATGAACTGTGGTAAAGCTAGAGTCTCCTTGATGGCTCTAGGTTTAGCTTAGTACTCAGAAAGGTATCCACTTAGAATTTCAGATTCCAAGTGTCCTTTATGTTTCTTGTCTTCTCCTCTTTGAGAATAGGAAGTGCATGGTTCTCCCTCTTCTTGAAACCCTCTAGGAGTTTCACTGCAACTCCTCATCTGCTTAACCT
Organism: Pinus albicaulis; assembly: GCA_034641835.2. Taxonomy (NCBI): domain Eukaryota; kingdom Viridiplantae; phylum Streptophyta; class Pinopsida; order Pinales; family Pinaceae; genus Pinus; species Pinus albicaulis. The sequence goes on along the minus strand of CM076581.1, from coordinate 1,279,243,575 downwards.
CCTTGGGGATGTCCTTCTTGGATTTGAAAAGTGATGAGATCAAGCTCATCCTCTTCATCATTCTGATCTTGCTCCTTCCGATAGCTATAACTCACAGGCTAAGCCAAATATCATGCTCTGATACCACTGTAATATCCCAAAATGGGGAAAATCTACAACAATGAGAATATCTTAAGATATTCCAAAGTTGGAGCTACAACAATACATAAACAAAATAATGGAAGAGTAGTGATATATCAACACATGTAATGTAAGAAGAACCAAATAGCCATCATATTGGTATTAGAGCAGAAAATGTATGCAATATCTTGAGGAAACAATCACTTAAGCTAGGAAAACAAGCCTCAAGAAACATGTACATGGAAGAATGAAGATCACTGCTACACAGAAAATACCCAAGGCTATGATAGTGCAGTTTTATTAGAGGAACTACTGCTGGGAAGTTTCAATACACAAATGTAACAATGTACAGCTCATACAATGTGGGGAGCAAAGATATAAACCCCCAAACACAATCCCATGACAATCCTGGAAGGATTTCTTGAAATATTCAAAATGGAAAAATTCCAGAGTAGCAGGGCTGGGTAGTAGCTGCAACTCTAGAACTGGATGGATATGGCTATAGATGTTGCACAAGCTGAATAGGCCTTCTCCAATGGATCTTCCAAGTGAAAGGCTGATCCTAACACTGAAGATCTCACCCTCCAAACAATCTGCAAAACCCTCACTGCAAATTCTCACTGAAAATAATGCAGTCACTGAGGGATACTGCGCTGTAGGTGCAAGAGAATGGGTTGGCCCAATGCCAAGATCTGCAATAAGCTTAGAAATATTCCTCACTAACCTCCCAAAGGAATGGAATCTCCCTCCTCTGAAAATAACTCCGGAAATGGTGTTGTGGAACCTCCACTGCAACACCCTGCAACACAACGTTATACTTCAGCAGAAATAATGATGTAGCTAAAGGAGGTGGCTTGGCCTTGAGCCTAGATGTGGAGAAATGAAGAGAAAGCTCCTTCAAGAGGCCTCTCTTGAAAGGAGAAGGAATTCCTAGATAGGAAATCCTTGTACTAAGGAGCATTGCAACTCTGCTAAACAACAAGAGAATTCACAAAGTCTAATCAGACCATGAAATCAATAATCCAAATCATGAATAACAATGGCTACCTTGCCCTCCTTTTAAACAAATGGAAACCCTCTCATCATGGGTCCCACTCATTATGGTTTCCTCCACCAAGGAATCTTCCTCCCATTCATATTGCATTGTCTCTCCAAGTGTTCTCCACCTCCTATCCTAGCGTTGTTGACTTGGTCAAACTTGACCTTGTCCTCATGCAAATGTCCTCTTTCACACTTGAGGGTGTGAAATCCAGCTCTTATGAATATCCCTTTCATACTATGAGGGATTTTATTCATTTTTCTGCAATTTATGGGCCTCCTTACCCATTTATTTATCTCCTAAGTGACACGAGAAAAAATTAATATTCCAATTAGCTACTTGCTAATTTTCAAATATTACAATATGGATGCCAGAAATATGGATGATGTTGGAAATGGTGCCGAAAATATGGATTCTGGAAATATGGATGATGTCGGAAATGGATGTGGGAAATCTGGGTGTCGGAAATATCGATGTCGGAAATATGGATGCTGGAAATGATGCCGGAAATGGATACCAGAAATATGGATACCATAAATCATGCCGGAAATGGATGCCAAAAATATGGATGATATCAGAAATCTAGATGATTTCATTGACTTTCGTTTACTTTTGGAGCTATCTTTGAGGGGTGTTTGTGACACTTGGAAGGTTGGTTGATCTAATGTTGAGAAAGAATTTGTTGGTTGATGCATCATGTTGACTGCCATAATGCACATCACTCTCTATCTTTGGTGGAAAAGAATAATTATAAAATCTAATCTACATTATTTGTCTTGTCTTCTGTTGATCTATTATTACGTTCTATCAGCATTTTAATTTCATGTTTATGTGTTGAATTGGGCCTATAAGAAATTTTAAATTAAAATTGCATTAAGAATATAGAACATACCATGTTTATCTAAAATTGAGATGGTATTAGAGCTGAGGTGAAGACAAAGCCCAAGATAGTGTGAAGAAAAATTGTCGAAGAAGAAGTCTTGTCAAGGACCAATGGTCTGATGATAAGTTGACTGACAAGTTTGATTATCATGCATGGAAGATTTCCTTGGATTTGGCATTAGAAGATCAAGATGACATGGACAATGTGCAGGGGAAGATTCATGAGCCTCCATCATATTTTATGAGGCTCACAGAAATTAGGAATGATCTCCTTGCCATAGGAGAAGTAGTTGATCGAGAGCTCATCCTCATTGCTCTTGGAGGACTTCCCTGAGATTGGTATGTATTTAATACTAAGATTCTTAATAATAATATGATTCCTAATTTTGATGAATTTTTTACTAGATTCCTCAAGAGGAGGCAAGAATGATGGAGAGAGATCATCCCTCTAATGGAAATAGAGGTGACCCTACTTCCTTTGCTGCTCATGCAAAGAAGAAGAACCATGGTGGCCCAAGAAATCAAAACCATGGTAGAGCGGGGCCCAGAGGAAGGAAAGGAATATGTTACACTTGTAACAATTCTGGTCACAATGCAAGAGAGCACCCCAATAGAAGGGACTCTCCCAAGGATGATGACAACAACAACTTTAGGGGGAATGGCAATCAAAGGAACAATAGGTTCAAAGGAAAAAGGAAGGCTCCCCTCTGATCATAGTGGAAATGGGAAACCTTTCAAGAGGACAAGAAATTCCAGTTTCGGTGAGTCAAAGGTTGTTGATAATAAGATAAATGAATATATTCTTGTATCTTCCCTCTATGTTGCATCTCCTCCTGACACCCTGGATGTCTAGTTTATTGATAGTGGTGCTTCAAGGCACCTCACTGGTTATAAATAATCCCTCTCTAATTTGATGAGAAGGATACTAATTTAGAAATTATCCTTGGAGATAATGCCACATATATTGTGAAAGGGATAGGGACTATGACCCTTCGTCTATCTCAATGTCAGGTCGTCTATTTACAATATGTGTTGTACGTACCTGATTTGAAGAAGAACCTTATGTCTATTTTGGCAATGGAATACAAAGGGTTCAAGGTGGAATTCGTTGATGGAAAGGTACGCATATGGAAGAAGAACTTCAAAGAAGCTCTTACTATTGGTTTTAGAGTTGATACACTCTACCTAGTTGGAGGAAGTCCATTGGGGGCTATGTCATGTGATAAAACTCTTCAAACAGAGTTATGGCACCGGAGGTTTGCACACCTTCATTACAAAGCCCTTTCTGATGCAAGGTAAGTGGTGATAGGGATGCCCAAATTTAAAGATGATCATGAAGGTATATTTCAGGGTTGTGTCGAAGGGAAGCATACAAGGGACCATTACCCTCGAGTGTCATAAAGACAACCGATATCTTTCAGTTGATACATTCTGATTTATCTGGTATCTTTCCAGTGACATCCTTGGGAGGATGTTCCTATTACATGACTTTTAAAGATGACTTCTCCCGCAAGACCTGGATATATTTCTTTAAGAAGAAGAATATACAAGAATTTTTTCAGTAGTTACAGGATTGTGTTAAGTACTAAGTATAATAAGTGTTCTCAACAAAGTAATGTAGCACAAGTAAGGGTATCATTAGAGTATGAAAATGGTGGATTATTCATCGAAAGGAAATAAGACGTGTGTGTATGTTGAAGACCAACGAGAAAGTTGAAGGGAAGGTGCAAGGTGTGCACAGGACATTCTATAAGAAGGTGTTGATATCTCAATAAGGATCACATACAGTGAGAGAAGGGAAATACAGTTCGAGACCGAGCTCTCTAGTCCTGGTGTAGAAAAGTGCAGGATCGTGCGGGACGGTGCAGAAAATAAGTATCAACTTAAAGAGTCGATGAAGAAGTAGTGACAATGCCTTGAAGGCATGCAAGGGTCAAGGGTCTGTGTCATGGTCATGGTACTTGACATCTGAAAGTCTATAATAAGAATTTCTTGTGGGTTTTCCTCTCCAAGAGGGTGAGGTTTTGGCCCTTGCTCAAAGAGCCTAAATTTGTGTCTCTTGTGTTTTGGTAATTGACTTGATGAAAGACATAATAAGCTAATAATATAAGGCATAATTAAAAGAAGTGACCTCATAATTAATTATCAAGAAGAGAATTTGAATTAAACCTAACACTACCTTATTCTCAACAAAAGCCATGTTGTCCTATTCACCTTATGCATACAAAAATTAAGGACAGTCTCAAAGAAGATTTGTTTTTACCACCATAGAGGCATCCTTCCAAATTTGGTCCTATACTGTACTATAGAGTGTATTTTTTTCTTTCCAATGAGCCCTTATTTGTCCTGAAACTCCTAGTAGTTTGTGAGATATTGAATTTTTAAGACTAAGAAAATTACACCTAACAATGAGCCAACCAACACTTTAGCACACATGTCGGCCTCCCCTTCTAGAAGGATGTTTCCTTTAAAACATGGTAAACTAATATAAATATAAACCTCTGCTCCTCAGTTTTGGATAATAAAATTCAGTGAAAAATTTAGAGTATAACCACAGGAGTGACTTGGAAGTCGAGTAATAAAATTTGTTTGGGTAAAAAATCTACGATGGTTATCTATTCCTTCGAAATTATGATAAGAAATGTGCTAGAAGACAGAATTTCGGATTGGAAACCAAGCTACAGCACTGGTATTTTTTGTGGTGAACTCCTTGATCGAACTGTGGAATATTATAGTGATTCTTGTGTAGTAACTATAGCAGTTTGGGACTGTGTATAGACCCTTGGCTCAGATTTCTTTGCTGGACTATCCAGACTTCGCATTTATCTGAAGCTTTCGGTGGATAAGACAAAAAGATACCCTTTGTATTTTGGACCTGTAACAAAAATTTCCATACCTTCGAACCCGTAAGAGGAAGCTACAAAACCCTTGGACCAGTGGAAACCGGGGTTGTGGACAAAGCTATAACACTATTGTGTATTGCAATCCTCAAAAAACTTTTGTCTTGAGGATATTCTGTGGAGACTTGAACCTCCAGCAAACAAGCTAATTGGCAGCTTGGTCCTCTAAGGAGGGCTCATCATATATATTCCTCATATCTATAACTTGTATCTCACATTTTCTTAGGAGTTTAGACATGTGTGTGGACAAAAGGATATTCGGACTTGTGGGAAATATTTTGAGCTTGGTGAGAAGGTATATCTCAGCATTTAGACGGAACCTATTCTTGACCTCTACATGTGAATCTGGTGCTTGATCAATTCTCTCTTGGGACACATTCTAGGCTAAGAGCTCTAAATTAAGATAATGTGTAATTAGTCCAAGCCTCTTTCACAGAATTTAGATTTCTTTTGAAGATGATCTTGGCAAACATTTTTAGCAGGCTTGAAGAAAATGTGTTTTATTTTGAGGACAATGGTTAATAGCTTTAGAATAAGCTTTGGTCATTATTTGAAGTGAATTAATAACAAGCTTGAAGGGATTTTTTGGTGAATTTATTTTAAGGTATTTTTGAAGGCCTATAACTGCTTGTTATTTGCAATATTGGAGACATTTTAGGAGTAGGATGTTGAAGAAGAGTTAAGGCCTATGGATTTGGAGCACCTTGAAAAGAAGTAGAAGATATCATGTTGAAGATCTATTTGGAGCACCTTGACGACATCTTGGAGCATCTTGTGAAGACACTTTGAAACTGAACTTGGAGATATTATTATCATGATGCATCATTGATCACATCATGAGGTGACTTGGATAATGTTCTTGGGTACTTTGAAGAGAAATGGTGACTCCTTCTAAGAGATCAATGTTGTCATTGATGATGTGGTGTGGAGACAAAGTGAGGGGATAGTTCAAGATTGATAGGGCTCATTGAAGAATACATTGGGAGTTGTGAAGTATAGCCAAATATATCTTGACGAAGTAAAGAAAGGGTTGGAGCCTCGAAAAGACAAGGTTGGTGCCTTAGAGAATAGGGTTAGATCTCTAGAGGATTGGAGTCCTCAAGAAACTAGGTCGAATCCTAAACCAATTACATGATTGGAGCCCTTGAGGTTTGTGCCTCAGAATTGACAAGGTTAGAGCCTTGGAAGTGCAAGTCAGTGCTTGGAAAATATAGGTTGGAGCCTGGAAGATTGAAGATCGGTGTCTTCTTCTAGGTTTGGAGACCTAAATATATTGTACTTGATTTATTGTAAAGAAGAAATTAATAACAATATTTATTCTTACTGTTCATTTTGTGTTCTAAATATAAGTGATATAACTCGGAAAAATAACAATTGAAAATAAATATTGGTTTAGCCCCCCTCTCAGTATTTCCAACAATATCAACTATTAGACCAACATTTGATCATACAAAACTCAATTTCTTGAATTTTCTCTAGACGTGGCTCTTGAAATTTGTGCTTATGTGGAACAAGTATTTCTCGATCTTCCCATAAGCATTACAATTGCATGGAACATCCATCTAGTCATTTCCTTGATATGCTTACAACAAAAGGACTAAAACACAATATTTTTTGAAAGCTATCATTGTTTGAATTCTTCAGATTAAACAAAGTTTGTCCTTGAACTGCAAGATCCTGAGCAGTTATAGCAGCTGCCTATTTTGTAACTTTTGGTTGATTTCCTCTCTGTATGAAAAGTAACCTATTAAAACAACACACAAGACAATATAATTTATGATCCATAAGAACTAAACCTTTTCGACATTAACATACATGGCCTATAGTTCATGTGCAAGCTCATGAGGATTGTCATCCCCGTTGGTATGGAAAATTGGTTTAACACTCTTACTGCCTTGCCTTGTCCCAATACTTGAAGTACTAATTCTTACTGCTTCATTAATCTATGTTAATAAGTAAAATAATATTAGAGATTCAAAACTGGAAATATAAAATCTTATTAAAAAAATTTCCTGCAAAAAAATTCTAACAGACCTTGAGGTACACCTACATATCTTTTTCATTCAAAATCTGCATTCAAAGCATGCCCTTGTAAATCCTATAACCCTTCATTAACTAGGTTAGAGAAAAAATTATAATGTGATTAACCAAAATGCACAAACTAAATATAGATATAATGTATAAGAGAAAAGTATCATACACACCATTTCATGTTCAGAAACACAAATGATTTCAACAAGAGAAGTTTGAGCAACCTTTCAAACATCTACAAACTTATCCTGTAGGAAAGAAACAACGTAAATTGGGTATAACCACTACATGAAAAAGTTTCATCTTACTTAAGATACACACTTGAATAGAAGATGTTGTAGGCTTCAGTAGTTGGTTTATATCTGGCTGATCATTCAGTTTTGTAAGTTTCCATGTAAACTAGTCAAAAAGGTCCTTGTGACCATCAACACCAAGTTTTGCATCAAATAATGCCAAATTTGTGTATGGAACCCACCATAGAAATTCTAGTCAATATGTATAATGTTGGATATCTTCATGCTAATAGGAATTAATGTGTTTTCTCAATAACTATTACTAGAATTTGCACCAAAAGGTGCAAGGGCATGCCAATAGTGTTTCGGGGTTTTTTTACCCTTTCAATACACACACACACACACACATATATCATTTGAAATAAAGGCAGAATTTTGGGAATTTTTTAATATCAAGAACCAAGTTCATGCTTGGAAACAAAGTAGTAATAAAATAAGGTAGGGAATGGTAAAAATTGCATGAATAATATACACAAGGAGGATTATGAATATAGCTTCTTGTTGTGAAAAATATTGTTATAAGGATATTGAAAGAAATTTAAATAGGAAGAAAAACATGGGGCATTTGAGATATTCCAGTACCAAGTTAGTGTTTGAACACAAAGTAGCAACCAAGTAAGCAAAGAAATGATAAAATTTGCATGATTAATATTCACAACGAGGATTAAGGAAATAGCTATAAAATAATAATAGTAAGGACAAAATATGAAATGTAAATCAGAAGAAAATCATGAAATATATCAGAAATTTGAAGGTATTGACCTTCATTAATGCTAGTTTTGTTTCAAAAATACTGAACTGCAGCTTCCAATTGCAAAAACTCAGATTGGCAAGGTTCTAAAATCAGCTCTGATTATGATGATGTTAGGTCCCTATATTACTAGTATAGTCCCTTATTGTTGTTAGTGTAACCCCCTTATTGTTATTATTGTACCCCTGTAACTCCCATATTGTTATTATTGTGCCCTTAAATTATTATTGTTAGGTCGGCTAGGATTACATTGTGGCCCCATGGACTCCTATATATAGAAAGGAGGTTTTGTAATTTGAATCATCCAAGAATTGTTCATTCATGTATTTTATTGGAGGTTTCCCCATCGAAGTGGCCTATTTCTAAGGCATTTATATCTCTTTTCTTCTATTTTTTGGAGCTGGTTTCACAAAATTTGGTACCAGAGCTTTGGATTCTAGGGTTTCGCTGCTCCAAACACGTTATTGTGGAATTTTCGCTATAATTTTTTTTCTACAAAGTTTCAGAAGCTAAAAGTTTTAGAGTGCGAAGCCGAAATCTTGAGGAACATCGTCGCAAAATTTCAGAGCTTGGTTCACAATATTTTCGGAGATATGATTTGTGGAAGTTAGGTCTTTTTTCAGGCTCCTGAATTTAACCTAAACAGGTCATCGTGGCATTTTCGCTATAACGTTTTTTCTACAAAGTTTCAGAAGCTGAAATTTTTAGAGTACGAAACCAAAATCCTGAGGAACATCTTCACAAGATTTCAGAGCTTGGTTCACAATATTTGTGGAGATATGGTCTGCGGAAGTTAGGTATTTTTCAGACTCTTGAATTTCATCTCAAAGAGGTGATCGTGAGAAAATCTTCATAACTCTCTCTCTGAGCATCGGATTGGAATTATGTAAAGAGTGGCTGCAAGTACATGGAATGTAGTTTCCTGACTATAAATTTTAGAGCCAAAGGAGGAAAAATTGACACGTGGCAAGTCGTACAAGTCCGCTCTACTGAACCAGTCCATAATTGGGTCATTGTGGGATATTGGACATAACTTTGTCTTGAAGAATCAAAATCAGGTCAGACCTATGGAATTTGAAAGAAGATTCAGAGGGCTACTACAGGGTCAAATTTTAGATATTGAGGATTCACAATTATAGAGATAATTCAATTTAATTATCAAGCTCTTCAAAAGCAAGTAAAAGTTGTGTATTTTTCTTTTCTAAATTGCATAAGTCTTGTTTGAAGAATCAAGTTGAATTGATTCCAAGGGCATATTGTAGAATATATATCAGTATTGGATTCTGAAATGGCCCCTAAAAATAATTCAACACCCATTAATCCTTTAGAAGGCTCTACTATGACTCATGAAGATGAAGAATGGCAACATGACATATCAAAATTACAAGAGCAAGTGCAAAAAATTTTGCTCTCACAAAGAGCAACAAAAAATGACATGGAAGTTTTGAAGAAAGGCGTGGAAACTAAGATGGATGGTTTGAAGAAAGTCATGGAATCTAATATGGATGGTTTGAAGAATGGAAAGGAAGCTAAGATGGATGGCATGGAAGTTGGCATGGAATCCAAGATGGAAAACATGAAGAATGATCTAAAAGCAGACATGGAAGGTTTGAAAAAGTTGATACAAGAAATGTTTCCTAATGGTGAAAAGATAGTAGAGTAAACTCATGATGAGAACAAAATAAATGCTAATCGTGATTTCATAAACTCTAATGTTGGAGGAAAGAACCACCATATTCCAAAAATGGATATGAGGAAGTTTGATGGAAAGGATCCTGTAACATGGATACTACAGATGGAGCAATATTTTGATCTCCATAATGTTCAAAACACACAAAAGGTATGCATTGCAACTTTACATTTAGAACAAAATACATTTGTATGGTATCGATGGCTTTGCTCCCGTAAAAAAATTGTCATTTGGTCAATTTTTATGGAGGAAATGATAGCACATTATGAGGATACAAAGAGAAACACCTTCTTTAGCCAATTGATAAATCTCAAACAAAAAGGTTTAGTGGGGCAGCACATTGAGGACTTCCAAAAATTGAATATAAGGGTAACTGATATTCCAGAGGAACACAGGATTGATCTCTTCATAGGCACTTTAAAGGATAACATCCAACATGAAGTTCGTTTAAGTCACTTGTGGTTGCAGTGGCATTTCATCTCTGCGCGAGGGTTTCCCTATTCTCTGACACACATCACAAGCGGGACAATATTATTTTGCATCACTGTGCACTGTAGGCCATCACAACCCAACCCTCATAATTTTATGTGCAGTTGGTTTTCTCGCATAGTGACCTCCTGCAATCCTTGCATCTTCTTCGACTTGGATACTCTGTCTTTCAAACTCCGACACATACTGTCTCAATACCTCATTAGCTCCCATCTTATACAATTGGCCAGGAATCAAAGTAAAGGTTGTTGCTCGCAAGACCAATTCTTTATTTTTCTTAACTGTATACTCCATAGGTGCACTACTAGTCATCAGAAAGTGGATAATATCTGAGAAGTAGCCATCGACTACTTTAATGGCCTGAAATGAATCTTATTAACACGTTCTAAAATATATAAGAAAATTACTACTATTTTTCTAAAAGGGACTTCCAGAAATCCTAGATTCGTGAACTAGTAACCCAATCCACGTAGCTAAATGATGAAGATGAATTTTAAAAGTTCTTCTAAGGATGCATCATGCTTGGGACTCTTTAAATGTCCTTCAAAATAACTCAATTCAACCATTTAACCAATATACCCTACAACAAAAGAAGCATGAACATTAAATGCATAAAAAAGAGATGCAAGTGAAAAAGACATTCAAAGAACATAAATAAATTGTAGAAGAGGTCTCATAGGCTTTTAGAATGGCCAAGCCCAAGGATACTCAGATTCCTATGGAAGAAACCAAGCCTTAGAAGTTAAAAATGGCACAAAACTTCATTATTTGAAACAATCCAAGTACCTCCTTGCTAGAAATGAAAGTGGAGCTGCAAAAAACAAGTTTTCTCCATAATAAGACTAATAAATACATGCCCCTAGAGGCAAAATTTGAATTGGTACTTCTATAAATTAATGGGGAATCATTATCCTTGAAAGGAGGAAGCTTTCCCTTCCAAAATCCTTCAAATACTCGATCTAGTTCCCAACACTAGGAATTTACATTAAATGACAGCCAACACATTCCTAGATTTTCTCAATCATTGGAACTCCGGAATTTCTCAATAATTTCATCATATTCTATTCATTTATTATCCAATCTTGATCTTCATGTAGTGGGGAGAAATTTTCTACATTATCTCCTCCTCCAAATGTTCAAAACATTCCTAATATTCTCACAATATTCTTAAAAAATAAATAATATTAGGCACAAATATGCAATTATATCTAAACCTTCCTAATGGACATATTAAAGCTAAAAATATGCCATATAATGCAAAAATAAATTTAATTTTCTAAAGTATGGTCATATGGACCTTAATTTATGTCTAATTTGGAAGCCCATCAATTAATAAAACTGTTGATTATCCCTCAACCACGTAAAGAAGAGAACTAATAATGTAACTAGCCACCTAAATGTTTATTAACATATTTAATAAACATTTTATTAAACTGGAACAAGAACAAATGTAGTTGATGCAAATTCCTCACAGGTGTCATAAGTTACCTTTTAAATTTGTATGAAATGTATGTTCATTCCTATAGTGTGGAGGGGAATGTGAATTGAACATCGTGGGAGGAAATTTCAAGCCAGTAATGAAATATGCCACGTTACCATACTAGTTGCAGGAGCTCTGACATTGAAAAATAATTTCATTTTCCATTTAAATTTAATCATAACCCTTCACACTACCATAAATCATTTCCATTCATCATGTAATCAAGCGAAGCATATTCTCAAAATATTTGTTGGAGAATCAATCGTTGTCAATGATAAATTAACAAATATATTACAAATTTAAAGTCAAGGCATATTTGGAAGGAAAGGAACATCAGGACTTTCCAAGATACTTAAAAACCATTGCAGCATATTTGGCAGCACTCCACAGAGAATATACGGGAAACTATCTTAGTAGAAAGCTGGGCAGATGAGGATTGGTAGACGGTGGGATTTGAATCCCAGATATTAGAGTCTTTAAATCTCAAACCGCAGATGCTGTATAAAATTTTGTGGAAGTATAGACCACCTAGTCAAACTATTGAGGAAACCTGGACGCCTCCCCAACCAGGCTTTATCAAATTGAATAATGATGGGGCCTCTAAAGGCAATCCGGGGCAAGCAGGGTCTGGAGGGATTTTTCACAACTCTCAAGGAGCAGTCTGTCGGTTTTATGCCTTTGACTTGGGCTATGCCACAAATAATGAAGCTGAACTGCTAGCGGCCAAGCAAGGTATTGTTATTGCAATCAAAGAAAATTATCAGAGAATCATAATTGAAGGAGATTCAACAATGGTCACAGGAGTTCTACGCAAGCTACAGCAAGGAACACCCTGGGAGAAAATCTCACATAGTTGGCGTACAACTGGCCTCATTGAAGAAGTGAGCCAACTGTTGAAAGAGATCCAATACCTGATCCCTAACCATATTAGGCGTAAAGGTAATGCAGCGGCAGATTACCTAGCTAACTGGGGCTGCAAGCAGATTGTGCATTCCATAGATGCTCGCCCCACGGATGTAATCTGGGAGGTGGAACTCCACTCTCTCCAGCTGATCGTGAGCAAAGATCTCCAACCCCCCGATCGGGGTGTACACCTGTCTGAAAGCAATTAAGAGGTGTTGAAAGCTGGCGGATAGTCCGTCCTCCAAACCATCAAGCATCATAATGGCGCATTGGAGTTTCATCTCACAACAGTACAAGAAAATATGCTCTTTAATGAATACGTAGGGTGGATAGCCTGTGCTATCAGACCGCCGAAGGAATGTTTTAGAAACGGTAAGTCGGCCTACTCCTCGCCTTCATTCGTGCATGCATCGCTCTCTACATGCAAGCATTTGGAGGCATCAGTGGAGGAAGTCGAGCATTGTTCACTTCACAAGGTGGTGGTATGTACAAAGTTTTCCCCTTGCTCTCATGGTTTCATTCGCTGTGGTCTCAAGTCCCTTGGTGATTAAAATGGTGGATTTTGTTATTGTAATGGTTTTTAGTTTTGCTCCTAAATTGTTGCCGGTTAACCCATGCTTCCGAGACCCCTGCAACCTGTTAACAAATCTGAATTACTGTGTTGCCAATCCTTTTAGCTCTGAGCCCAGAATTAAGCCAATTTTGTTTGGCACTCTGAAGGTATCGTGGAGGAATATAGTAGGAAGGGTTAGCCATTGGGTTTGGGTAGTAACCAGTGCTAAAGACTGTTGTAGATGATGTATGGGTCTTTGTAATAGCCGCTTTAAGGTTTACTTTTTGAGATGCTGTATGATTCACTTTAGTAGAGGCAATTTTCAAACCCAATGGGACATTCTGTGGCATTTATGTACGTATGCGCTTCTATGGATGAGTCTTCCATGTTTTCTGGGTTTGGGTTTTATTGTAAATATTGGTTTCGGGAGTCTTTCCTTCAACAACCATGTGCGCTCTGTTCCGCTTCATTCTCTCCCGGTCACCTTTGTCCAGAGGTTTGGGAAGTCGCGTTGGGAAACAGGGTCCTTGGCTTACTGTGCTATAGGTAGGAAAACTGCCTTAATGTATTGTGGAAATCCTAGGTTCTGGAGGCTAGAAGTGCTCGGTTGGTTTATTAACAACATCATTGATGCTAACGGGTTGAAAACTTGGTGGTTCCTTAATGCTGATTTTTCCCTTACTGTGTATTGCTGCATGTCAGTGTTGATATTTACATTCTAGTTCAACATGGGGAAGCGTCGGTCCTCCTCCCAAATTGCAAAAGGAAAACAGCAAATTCAATTTGAGCCAGCCCTAAAGAAACGCGGGAGGAAATCAAATTTGGAGATTCTAGAGAATATTGCAGCAACTTATGTCAGGGGAAATTCATCGAAGACTCGCCAGCAAATTCGTGGCTAGGAAAGGGACATACAGACAGATCCTGAAGACAATGAAGCTGAAACTGAAATCTTAGATTTCATAACTGACCCGGGCAATACCCGAGGCCGACTAACGCTATTCCAGCAGACCATCCACACATACTAGATACTGAAGTGTCTTCTTGCAAAGGCTATGCAAAGCTTTCCACCTAGCCATGCTCAGAAAGACCCTCCAAAGAACGAAAATAGCCTCATGGACATGCTACATGATATGCAAAACTAGCTCTATCATATTAAAATCACCCAGTACCAGGCAGTCGATTGCATCAGCAGAATTGATGATCGCGTGGGTCATATGGAAAAGCAGCTCCAGCAACTCCAACAAGTGGACATGCCAGGGTCTACAGTAAAAGACCCTACTCCAATCTCTTCTTCAGATACCTAGTAGCCCCTTTTAAAATGTTGCTTAATGAACTTTACTGTTTTGTATGAACTTAGTTTCTATTTTCAGCATGTAGAAAAGTATGAACTAGAACAGATAGCTCATGATGGACATAGACGGATGAAATTATTCCAATTTTGGTTTGCTTTTCATGCACTCAGATGGCCAACAGACCTGGTTTCCTACGGGCAGGTTGAGACCATAGACTGAATTTATAATTTTGTAACCTGCTTTGCAAATATAAATAGAAAATAGAAAGGTCCTACCAAATTCACAAAAAAAAAAAAAAAAAGTCAAAGAGAATAATATTGAAAAAATATATCATGGTAATATTTTTCAAATGAAAATGTCTGCAAAATATCACACAGGTTTAAAGGTTCGAAATATTGGCAGGGATTGTGAAGCACAACCATGAGACTGTTCTGAATTTTCCACCGAATATTTCATAAATTACAAGGTGAAATGGGAATCAATATGCATATGATATGAGTGAATGATTGAGTAGCTTGTCAAATCCATATTTTAAATTATTATAGGAGACCTCTTCAAGAGACCTTCATGAGAATTGAGTGATTAGAAAAGGTGGAGACCTTTGGAACGAGTGATTAGAAGTGATGAATCTTTTAGTCACAATTACATATTCAAATATTTTATTATTATTATGATTCTCTAAATATAGAAAGTTAAAATTTAAATTGATAATTTAAAACATTTAATTAAAGCAAATTTTGTTGTAAACTTCGTTGAAAATATATATTGTTGCAGTAGAGAAATTATAATAGAGAAATGTTCGTAGTTAATTTTAAAATGAGTCTACATACTTTCTATACAATAATTATTTCAGAGTCAATATGTCATTTCTTTAAATTTAATTAGCATACTCCCGAAGCGGAAGAAAGAAACACCAAACAAAATGAAAAGTACATATATATTGAGAAAAAGAATTTTTGGGGTTTTTTTTAAATATTTGTATAGTCATATATTATTGTTTATTTATTTAAGAAAAAAATTAATGTTATAAATACATTTTATTTTTATTTGTTTTTTATTTTTTTAAAGCTATATATTTCAAGATATGGTGAACAGATCAGAAGCTTAGCTTTAGAGTCTTAAGTTAAAAAGATATTTTCTAATTATAAGCAATGGTATATAAAACAAAATTGCATTGATTTTAATCTTATTAAATATAAACATATTGATAATCAATGCCTAAATCAAATCAAGATGACTATAAAGTAGATGCATATAAACAATATATAAATATCAAAATGATTGTAAAATAACATTGATCAAAAAAATTATTATTATTATGATGTCAAACATGTATAAATTTATGTTTAAAAACCTTTTTTTAAATACAAAGTATACAATACAATATAAAATTGTGAAAACACTAATAATGTATTTCCACAGATAATAAAATTAATTAGTCAAAAATATTACAATGCATTAAAAAATGTAGAGTTACAATATGTAGAAAAAAAATGTATCATATCTACCAAGCTCCAAGAGGGATCAAATCTATCAATATCCAAATCTCATTTTGAAAGAAAACCTTGAAGATTTTTTTGCACCTCGAGAAATTTGATTCTTCTAGATTTTTGGTAGATCATAAGTTAAATAGATCTATACTGCTTGTGTATATGTACAAGCAGGGATCAAATATATCAATATTCAAACCTCATTTTCAATCAAAACCTTGAAGAAAGGTTTACACCTTGAAAATTTTGATTCTTCTTGGTGCTTGATAGATCATAAGTTAAAATAGATTTATACTACTTGTGTATGTGTACAAGCATCTCATCTTCCCTCTCCATTTACCTTTCCAAAACTACTTCCAAATCAAAGCAATCTCTTATAAAACCATGCAATATATTATACAACTAAGCAACACAGTGCGATGTAACTTCCTCTCCAGTCTCATATATCGTAGCTTTGCGTTGTTGCTTGTTTGTTTCAATTTCTTTATCCCACCATTTTTGAAGTATGGCCTTGTTTTCAGTTTGGGTGTTTTGTTTATAAATATTCATTCAATTTAAAATTAAAGGATGAATATTAAAAGGAAAACAAGATCTTGCATTTTATTTATTTTTAAATTGTCATCTTGTAATGCATATTCTTTTGTTTTATAAAACATTCAACTTATTAATTTATAACATTAATTAAGTTTAGCATAAAAATAAATTAAAACAAAAAAACAAAAATATATATGTTTTAACTCAGTTGAAATTATTAAATATTTGTAAATTTGTATTTTGAATTCTTTTTATTTTTTTAAATATTGAATATATCTCATGTAAAAATATAAATACATTAATTTCTAAAATAATATTATAATATTCATCTTAATTCAGTATTTACTGAGTGTCCAAATAATTAAAGAGCTTTTTAGAGTGAAACAAGATTTGGTCCTTTTAAATCTCCTACTAACATAATTATAATGAGGTTCATGAATGAAATTCCATCTCTTTTATAAATTCAATGAACTACGTAGAAGATAATGGTATGAAACCAGCTCCCAAAATAGAATAAAAGAGAGATCAACACCTTAGAAATAAGCTACTTCGAGGGGCCAACCTCATTTACATTACATAAATAAACAATTCTTGGATGATACAAATGATAAAACCTCCTTCTATATATATGAGTCCATGGGGTCACAATATAATCCTAGCCAACCTAACAATAATAATGTAAGGTCACAATAATAACAATATTGGGGTTATAGGGGTACAACAATAACAATAAGTGGGTTACACTAACAACAATAAGGGACTATACTAGTAATATAGGGACCTAACATGCCCCTCTCCTTCAAAAAAGTGTTTTCTTCAATGCTTGATTAGCTCTGGATGCTTCTGTATAAAATTTTCACCCTCCCATGTAGATTATTTAGTGGTTAAGTTCTTCCACTTGATGAGATGCTCTGAAATTGATCGATTTCGTAACTATCGAGTTCTTGTTTCCATGACTGCTTCAGGTTCCAATACAATTTTTCCTTCCTCATCAAGTTTTGGCAATATTATTTGAACTGGAAGTTTGTCACCTATAACCTTATTTAAGAATGAAACATGGAGAACTGGATGCACTTGCGAAGAAGCAGGAAGCTCCAATTTGTATGCCATAGTACAAATCCTTTGCAACACCTTGTAAGGACCATCTTAATTTGGCAATAATTTATTATCCTTCTCAGCTTGCTTGAGGGACATTTGTTTGTATGGTTGTAGATGTAGAAATACCCACTCTCCTACATCAAAACTTCTCTCGCTGCGATGTTGATCTGCCTATTGTTTCATTCGATTTTGTGCCAAATTCAGGTTATTCTTTAAGAGTTGGTGAACTTCTTGTTGATTCTCTATGTGATATTCAACTGGTTGAACCTTATAATTTTCTCTTAAAGATGATGTGGTGGATCATATCCATAAAGTGCCATAAATGGGGTCATTTTTGCTACAATATGGAAGGAAGTGTTATACCACCATTCAACGAGAGGTAACCACTTGACCCTTTATGTTTTCTTATCAGATAAAAAACAAAGAAGATATCCTTCCAAACATTTATTCACTATCTCAGTTTTACCATCGGATTGAGGATGATAAGATGAGATATCAGCTAGTTGAGTACCCAAACAAGAAAATAATGCCATCCAAAAATTTCCAGTAAAAATGGGATCTCTATCACTTACAATAATCTTTGGGTTTCCATGTATCTTTTGAATTATTTCCATAAATGCAGTAGCAACTATACTTGCTTTTAATGGATGAGATAATGCAAAAAAGTGTGCATTCTTGGTAAGTCTATCAACTACCACCATGATTACACTCTTTACTTCGGATTTAGGTAAAACTATGATAAAATCAATTGAAATCTCCTCCCAATGTTGACTTGGAATGGATAAAGGTTGTAGAAGACCCAGGGTTTTAATTGTCTCAACTTTGTTTTTCGGGAAAACCAAACATTCCACCACAAAATTTTGAATATCAGATTTAAGGCCATTCCAAAAAGAATATTTCTTCACCATGTGGTAAGTTTTTGAAAATCCTGAGTGTCCTCCTAAAGGAGAAGTGTGCAATTCCAAAATAATATTTTGTTTTAGTTGGGAATTCTTATAAATATATAAGTGATCTTTGTACCCTAAAGAATCATTTTTCCAACTAAATGTATCAGATGTACTACGATCTTGCTGCAACTTTTGAATGAGTGTCCACACTTCTTCATCCTTCTTTCATTCATCCCTTGCTTCAGTTATCCTATCTGGTTGGATAATAGAAATGGCACAAAGTAATTCTTCCACCTCTTCCTCCTTTCTTGAGAGTGCATCTACAACAACATTTAGCTTCCCTTTTTTGTAGATTATTTCAAAGTCATAACCCAACATCTTTGTGACCCATTTTTTGCTGCTCTTCTAAAGATAGTCTTTGTTCCAAAAAGTGTTTAAGACTATCATGATCAGTTTTTACCTTGAAGTTTCTTCCCATTAGGTAAGGTCACCATTTCTTTAGTGCATGTAGTATTGCCAACATTTCTTTCTCATAAATAGATTTAACTAAATACTTTCCTTTGATTGGACGACTTTCAAAAGTAATGGATATTCCATCTTGCATTAAAAAACACCAATTCCATTTCGTTAGGCATCACATTCCACAATAAAGGTTTTTGTGAAGCCTGGCGTAGCTAAGACCGGTGCTAGGCACATTGCCTCTTTAATATGTTCTAAGGCTTGGTTGCTTTAGGAGTCCATGAAAATTCATGTTTCTTCAATAACGTTGTTAGAGGTGTTGCTATTCTCCCACAGTTCTTAACAAACTTGCGATAATAACCTTTTAACCCGATAAATATTTGTAACTGCTTTATGGTTGTGGGGACTTTCCATTCCTTAATGGATTTAATTTTTTTAGGGTCTACCTTAACACCCTCGTGAGATACATTATGACCCAGACATTCCACCTCTTGTACTCCAAAGAAACATTTGGATGTTTTTTAATATAATTGTTTCTCCTCCAATAGTTTGAGCACCCTGTCAACATGTTGAATCAATCCTTCCAATACCTATTGTAGATTAGTATATCATAAA
Organism: Pinus albicaulis; assembly: GCA_034641835.2. NCBI lineage: Eukaryota > Viridiplantae > Streptophyta > Pinopsida > Pinales > Pinaceae > Pinus > Pinus albicaulis. Next base: position 1,279,224,069 of record CM076581.1, on the reverse strand, counting down.
AAAATACTAGCACAAATTTTCTAAGGAAGGTTTGAAAATGGAATTCATCAACCCTTGAAATGTAGAAGGTGCATTGGTAAGGCCAAAAAGCATGACCAAAAATTCATAATGAACCTCATGAGTTCGAAATGGTGTTTTCAGAATATCTTCAGTATTCATTCTAGTTTGATGATATCCTGAATGAAGATCCAACTTGGTAAAATAAATTTCTCCATGTAATTCATCCAATAATTCATCAAGCACACGAATGGGAAATTTATCTTTAATAGTGAGTTTATTGAGCTCCCTATAATCTGGACACATGTGCCATGATCCATCCTTATTACACAGCATTTTGTCATTGTCCCTGCAATCCCCATCCTGCACATTAGAGGATCATTTCTGTGACTAATAAGAAGTGGCATGCCTTTTAAAGACCATCATTGCATCCCTTTCCATGAGGACAACATTCCTTCTGTTAGAAATTTCCTGAGCAGACCATCAGAAACACATGTTTTTTCCTTGGTGCTAGTAGACTATTATGCCCTCGCGAGATTAACACTGGGCCCCATGCCCATTGGCACTCTGTCCCAGTGACCTACCCATGCCAACCTGTTTATGGAATTTTTTTTAAATATAGAGGTGAATTTTCTATCCTAACAATTTCGTGTGTGATTCATCTGGAGTGGTTCGACTGAATAAACATGGCCTCCTCTTTTGGCCTCTTGTTTCCATATTTTCTGGAAACCTTCCAAGGGATAAGGCCTCCCTTCCACCATTGTAGGGATCTGAACCTCCTCCTCTCCCTCTATAAATAAATCCATATTCCATTGATGAGCTAGATGAACATATTATAGCTGAAAGGCTGAAGATAATTCCTGAACTTTTCGCTAGAAAGATAGAACAGAAAGAGACCTTTTTCGAGAGAGATTAGGCTTGCATCCTCACCTCATCTGAATTCCCCGACGATCCTTCAAGACGCGCTTTGACTGAACCCTGCTAGAGGAGGCTGCGACGTCAAGGCTCCGGTTGTAACTCTTTCTTCTATATATATATATATATATACATGACTATTTTCTAGTTCCCATCTTGCGTTAATGTGTTTTATTTGATGAAATATGCTTAACCCTCCTTCACTGGTTAGTTGATTATGAATGAAATAATTTTCTTGTATGCTTCTCTTGTTTTTTGATCTTTATGTAGGTATCCGAGCACTGTTGCAGAAGGATTGTGACCCGTCGAGACAAAGATCAAGAGGACACCACCACTACAGCGATGACAACGTTGGACTCCAGGTAGGTCGATCTATCCTCTCCTTTTCATTCATTAATTAAGAACCTACACTTTAGCTTGTCCCTTTGTTGCTAGACCCACTCTAGGGCTAGAAGGATCGTCTCTGTCCGCGGAGAGGATTTACCTTCACAACAAATTGGTGACTCCACCAGGGATACAATGTGAGTTTGTCGTTTTGTTGCCTTTTAGGAATTTGCCTTGTCAAGTCGACTTTGGTCGTTTGATTTCTTGTCTCTCTTTTTTTGCTTGTTTTATGGTCTATAATCCTCTTGTTCAGCTCCAGAGTGTCAACATTGACCTCTGCTCACTGGTTCTTTCCTCCTCCCATAGTTATCCGACTTGGCGCAAGTTTCTCTTGAACAGTCACGCCAATTGGCGCAGGTTTCTTTTGTTGTAGTAGCCCCAATCCCTGTTTGGTGTGGATTACCGCCTCACAGTCACGCCGAATCCTGTGGGATTTGGTTTGACCCTTTTTCTAAGTTTTTGGTCAGTTGTGCTTGACTCTGGCTTGTTTCTTGATTTGCAATTAGTCTTTTTGGAGCTATTTTGACTGCTTTAGGCTTTCTCTTCTCAGTTGTTTGTCTATTTTATTATCAGTGCAGTTCATAGCCCTATGGTTCTAGGTGTATGTCACTCACTAAGCCTTCTGATTGAATTTTGAGTCTTTTTGTTTCTTGTCAGTTCGATTCCCTGATCAGTTGCTTGAGTCTTTCTTGATCCTTTAAGTTTTTGGTTTGTTGAACGATTATTTTTGTGTTTTTTTCACTCTCCATCTCTTCATTTTTTAGCATATATCGTATTGCTCATTTGGGTCATTTTGAAATCTTTCACTTTGATTGAAAGAGTGCATCATTGGTTTTAGTAAGTTTTTATGTTGTTCTTTCTTTCGAATTGTTCATTTTCAGATATCTACATTCATAGTGCTCTAAAATAGTGTTTGATTTGATTTCTAATGTAATTAGTGCATTTTGTGCTTCATTCATTCAAAAAACAAAAAAAAAATTCATCCTTATGCTTGCATCGAGAATGAAAAGTTCTTTTACATAAATAGCGCTTGAACTAGGAACAAGTTTTTCGCTTCTCGTTTTGATTGTATTAGATGCATTCGGGACTTCTTCATATGTTTTCATTGTTTCCTTCTTTCTGAAAGATCTTTATCCTTCTCTTAGTTAGCATTCATCAAATGGAAAATGGTGTTCTATTCCATGTAGCTTGCATTTAGGAAATTTGAGATCAAATTCGATAGGGCCTTGAAACTAAAACATTAATTCAAGATAAATTGTAAAATTTATTTAATTAACCTAAGGAAGCATTGGAAACTAACGCAAACACTTTTATAGGTCTAGGCTAGAGACGTTTTCCATGTAGAAAGTATATGCACTAAGCATGCATATGTCCTAGATTCACCCGATCTCACAATATTTAACTTCTTGCAAAATACTGAATCATTCCACAGTTAATATTTTGCGGAAAATTAATTGCACACACATGTAAAGCATAAATAAAAATAATCGCACATAACACAGTTGTTTTAACCGGGAAAGCCTGAAGCTGAAAACCCCAACTATATATTATGTATCATGGAATCATATGACAATCCTCATACAAAGCTTATCAAGCTCTCAATACAATACAATCGTCATACACTAATCAGAAACAATCTTGAAAATCCATGCACCGATCTCTGCCCCCTGCTAGCCTTCCTCCACTGCATAATCCCTACTGAAGAATAGCTCTAAATGAATTTGAATTACTCTTGCCTTGACTGCGCAATCCTCATTGGCAACTCCAATGTGTGTGTGATGCAATCAATGCATCACTATAGTCACAACAGATAGTCCATCTTGCCCTTTCACCTATCTCTCCACTGAAACTACCATGCACTGTAGTTAAATGTTGTATTGTTCATTTGATTAATAAGTTATTATTTGTGAATTAATTAACTAATTAATTCACGCCACTCTCACTAGTGTATCATTCAGTTAGACTAGATACAACTAGTTCAACTTAGTCTAACTGAGTTAAACTGAATACAACTCCATAACTACTCTTCCAACTATGTCATAGCTCTGCCACTTGAGTTCTAACTGAGTCCTCCATGCATTAGCTCCAGTAAACCCTTGGTAATTGCGTAATTCCCTCAGTCCACTGATGTGCCACATCTATACACTGAAACAAAGTGCTCCAAGAGAATAATTTGTTGTTTAAAGTCTGATTATTATTAAGAGCTAATAATAATCGACATGCATCTATTTTTAGATCAGCGATCTATAAATAGACTTTGCCCAATATTCTAAAAATGGAATTTCATCTATTTTTCCAACTTGATCAACCATCCACAAATAGCATCCTGCAACTTCTGAAATATGATCACCATGTCTAAAAATAGACTTGCACCAAAAATAGCCTACGGGCCCACTTAGTGAAGGCGAATATTTTCACTAAGCTCATCAACTTGTTGAATCTCAACACTCCCTCTCAACAAGATAGGGATTATCCTTCACCCTGATCCTACCTCTATGGTATTCGAATTTGCTCCTGGTGAGCGCCTTCGTCAGAATATCTGCATTTTGATCCTCCGTAGGAATGTACTGAAGCAACATGATCTTTCGCTGCACACAATCTCTGATATGATGATACCGGATATCATGATGTTTAGATATATCATGAAATAGAGGATTAACCGAGATTTTAATGAAACTCTTATTATCACAATGTATCACTGTGGGATCTAAATGTGAACCGAACGACTCGACCAGGATCTTCCTCATCCAGATAACCTCACATGCAGCTTGACTTGCTACCATGTATTCCGCTTCAGCTGAAATGAGTGCCACGGATCTTTGTTTCCTGTTGTAACAAGAAACTGTCGTAGATCTGATACTAAAAATCCCTCCTGATGTGCTCTTTCTATCTGTTGGGCTTCCTGCCCAATCTGCATCCGTGAAGCCATGAAACTTCACTTCATCCGTCTGTATATACCATAAACCATACTCAGACGTACCCCTGAGATATCTTAGGACATGCTTGTCTGCCTTCCAAAAGAGCTTGGTAGGCTTAACCATCGCTTGTGAAATCTGGTTCATCGCATAGCATATGTCCAGTCTTGTATTGACTAAATACATGAGCGAACCCACCAACTTTCGATAAACAGTGGCATCCACTACCTCTGCCAATGTAGCATCCTCTTTCTTCCAATTTCCTAGAAGCGGAGTGTCGATAGGCTTGCATCATTGCATGTGAAACTTATCCAGTATCTCCCGGGCATACTTTCCTTGAGACACAAACAGTTCACTTTCTCGCTGCCATATTTCCAATCCAAGGAAATAATGAAGGAGGCCCAAATCCTTCATCTCAAACTCCTTTTCAAGATTTGCCTTGCATGAGTGTATAAACTACTCATCATCTATTAGTATTAAATGATCAACATAAATTAAAATGATTAAAAGCTTACCCTCCACCACAATCTAGTACAGGTTTGCATCCGCCTCACTCTTGGTGAAGCCAAGTCTAGTGAAATCGCTGTCAATTCGAGTGTACCAAACACGGGGTGCTTGTTTCAGCCCATACAACTCTTTTTTGAGCCTGCACACATGTGACTCGTTGCTGAAGATCTCAAATCCTTCAGGCTACTCAATGTACACCTCTTCCTCAATGATCCCATTAAGGAACGCAATCTTCACATCCATCTGATGAATGTGCCAACCCATCTGCGCTGAGAGAGAAAGGATGGTCTGAATGGAAGAATAACGTGCGAAAGGTGCAAATATTTCTTCATAGTCAATCCCCTCGATCTGTGAGAAACCCTGCGCAACAAATATTTCCTTATACTTCTCGACGCTCCCATCAACAGCTTGCTTTACCTTGTAGATCCCTCTTGATCCTATAACTGATTTTCCCACCGGCCTTGGAACAATATCCCAAGCACTGTTTCTAACAATGGAGTCATACTCCTCCACCATGGCATCTACCCATGTGGGCTCCTGCACTGCTTCTTCGAAAGAAGATGGCTCTGTCATGATACACTTGCTCATAAGAGCCATGTATCCATTAAATCGGTCAGGTGATTGTCTCTATCTGTGCTATGATGTAGGGACTCTTACATTCTGTGCCACATCAAGCTTCAGTCTCTCAGCTTCTGTGGTACGCTTTCTGCCTTGTCTGATGTTTGGTTCTGCATGAGTGGAATCCTCCACTCCATGAATCTCCTCCTGTGGCTGATCCACATCTAGAGGCTCATCTTTGGGAACAAGAAGTTCCTCTTCCGCATGAAAGTGTAGCTCCCTCTCAAGTGACAACTTCATGGCTTTCACCTCATTGAATTTTATATCCCATCGTACAACAGTCATCCAACTGTCTGGAAAATACACATGATAATTATGGGGTGTTTCTATGTACCCCACAAATATCCCAACTTCTACAGTCGGCTCCAGCTTCTTCCTGGCGTCCTTTGTCACATGAATGTAAACAGGTGAGCCAAAAATCTTCAAATGAGAAATACCAGGCTTCTTACCAGTAAAAGCTTCTTCAGGTGTACTCATGCCAAGTACTCTATGAGGACAACGATTTTGCACATAAATCGTGGTGTTACATGCTTCCACCCACAAGTGCATCGATAGGCCCTTGTCATGCAGCATCGCTCATGTAGCACCCATGATCATTCTGTTCTTCCTCTCCGCGACCCCATTCTGTTGTGGGTTATGAGGCATTATGAGTTCTATTCAAATTCCTTTTTTGCCACAGAAGTCTTTGAATTCACCCGATATGTATTCACAACTGTTATCGCTCCGTAGATATTTCACTTGCTTCCCCGATTCCTTCTCCACCAATGCCTTGAACTCATAGAAATTTGAGAACGTTTCACTCTTCTTCTGCATGAATAAGATCCAGCATCTATGAGAATAGTCATCAAAAAATATAACATAATACCTATGTTTTGTTGTTGAAGCTACCGAGAAAGGTCCACACACATCTATGTGAATTCTCTCCAGGATTACCGAAGCACGGTTCTCCTTCTCATAAAAGGTGGTCTTCACAAAATTACCCATAGTACATCCCTTGCATTGATCTGACTGCGCAAGAGTACCCTTGGGAAGTCCAGTAGAAATCTGTTGCAAAATCTTCAAAGCACCATGGTGAAGATGGCCCAATCTCCTGTGCCATAATTCGTCGTCATCCCGGCTCACCACTTCTTCTGCTTTGCCCACCATTGCAGCACAGCCATCTACCTCCAGCTTGTATAGATTCTTAATTCGAACCCCTATCTTCTTGGTTTGACCCGTTTTTTTATGTCGAAGGAAGGCTTTTCCCTCACTGAAAACAACATCATAACCTTTGTCTTCCAGCATTGCGACCAAGACCAAGTTCTTCTTTAGACCTAGAACATGCATACATCCTTCAACAAGAATGGATTACCGGACTCCCTCTCAAATTTAATGGTCCCAATGCCAGGCGCACTGTACCGACCATCATCGCCCATCTCTATATGCATCTAGAGGTCCTTCTCCTCCAAGTCACTAAACAACTCTTTGTCTCTCGTCATATGGAAAGACGCACCACTATCAAGATACCACACCAATCCCATATAGCTTGAAACCAAGAATGAGATCAAAGAGAAATCAAGTTCAAATTGTGAGGCTAAGGCCTCTCCAGCTGTAGCTCTAGCAGCCTTCTTTTTCTTCTTCTTCTTCTGTGGACAGTTAGTGGCGAAATGCCCATGTTCGTGACAGTGAAAACACTTCACTTTGGGAAAATCCTGCTTCTTGCCTTTAGCTTCGGATTTTGAAGGAAATTTCTTCCCCTTCCCTTTCCTTGCTTTGGAAGCCAAAGCACAATTCTCTTCATCTTCATTATTCGATGAAGATCCATCCCTGGTACCCCACCTTATCTCCTCCTGCACAAGATCCGACCAAAGTCGCTCCCATCCCCGCAGTTTCTCCCGTTCATTGACAGAGTCTTCGTAGCTATGCCAACTCTTCGGAAGCCCAAGGAGAGCCAAGCTCACCAATTCTTCATCATCAATAGTAACCCCCACACTTCCCAATTCATCCTTGCAGTGGACAAAATTCGTGAGGTATTTTGGAATACTGTCGCCCTTCTCCAATTTTATTTTTCTAAGCTTGTCTTTAAGCGCCAACTTCCTCTGGTCACTTCTGCTTTGGAACAAATATTTCAAAGCCTTCCACATTAAGAATGGAGTGGCTTTCCTGTGAAGGCTGGACACAATATGGTCCTTCACACCTTCCAACATAATTCTTCTTGTCTTTGCTGTCTTCTTTTTCCATGCGTCAAGTAATGCAGCATTTCTAGATCCCGACTTAGGAACATCGCTATCGATGAACTCCTTCAGTCCATTATACTCCAAAACTGCCTCCATCTTGTCCTTCCAGGATTTGTAATTCGAGCTCCCATCAAGGGCATACTCCAATTGCAACCCATTGAAATCCATTTCAATGTATACTCAACTTCTGCACCAAGAATCTTCTATAGCAAATTCTAATTGTCCACCAGCACAAACTCACCAATACTTCACAATTTCAATCTTCAAGAATCAACAACGCTCCGATACAATGTAGAAATTATATGCACTAAGCATGCATATGTCCTAGATTCACATAATCTCACAATATTTAACTTCTTTAAAAATACTGAATCATTCCACTGTTAATTTTTTGCGGAAAATTAATTGCACACACATGTAAAGCATAAATAAAAATAATCTCACATAACACATTTGTTTTAACCGGGAAATCCTGAAGCTGAAAACCCCAACTATATATTATGTATCATGGAATCATATGACAATCCTCATACAAAGCTTATCAAGCTCTCAGTACAATACAATCGTCATACACCAATCAGGAACAATCTTGCAAATCCATGCACCGATCTCTGCCCCCTGATAGCCTGCCTCCACTACACAATCCCTATTGAATAATAGCTCTGAATGAATTCAAATTACTTTTTCCTTGACTGCGCAATCCTCATTGGAAACTCCAATGTGTGTGTGATGCAATCAATGCATCATTATAGTCACAACAGATAGTCCATCTTTCCCTTTCACCTATCTCTCCACTGGGTCTCCACTGAAACTACCATGCACTGTAGTTAACTACTGTATTGTTCAGTTGATTAATGAGTTATTATTTGTGAATTAATTAACTAATTAATTCACTCCACTCTCACTAGTGTATCATTCAGTTAGACTAGATACAACTAGCTCAACTGAGTCTAACTGAGTTAAACTGAATACAACTCCATAACTACTCTTCCAACTGTGTCATAACTTTGCCACTTGAGTTCTAACTGAGTCCTCCATGCATTAGCTCCAATAAACCCTTGAGAATTGTGTAATTCCCTCAGTCCACTGATGTGCCACATCCGTGCACTGAAACAAAGTTCTCCAAGAGAATAAGTTGTTGTTTAAAGTCTGATTAGTATTAAGAGCTAATAATAATCAACATGCATATATTTTTAGATCAGTGATCTATAAATAGACTTGCCCAGTATTCTAAAAATAGAATTTCATCTATTTTTCCAACTTGATCAACCATCCACAAATAGCATCTTGCAACTTCTGAAATATGATCACCATGTCTAAAAATAGACATAGTCTAAAAATAGACTTGCACCAAAAATATCCTGCGGGCCCACTTAGTGAAGGCGACTCTTTTCACTAAGCTCATCATCTTGTAGAATCTCAACATTCCTGCGTCATTAAACCTAGTAGTTGTCATTTTCCACCTGGCTTTAGATAGCACTAGTACAGACTTGTGCTCCCCGTACCGTCGTGTATATAAAGGGAGACCCTCATAGGTTCAAATACTTTATCCATAGGAAGCCGAGTCTACTGCCCTGTAACCGTGATACATTGAACACAGCATTCAAGGAGACTACCTACACATACGTTAATTCCTTGGTCATTTCTCTTTAATTTGATCACCAAGGTGTATATGGAAGTTCACAGAAACTTGGTACACCCTCTTGCTTAGATTACCTGAGTAGTCATTTCAATATTTTTGTGACTCCTTAAAAAGAGAAGGGATCATCGAGCACTTTTCCTTTCACACTTGCTTAAAATTGAAAGTGACTAGAGTCATATTTTGTCTATTTCTCGACTCTTAAAACATGAAACAACAAATTTTTGTTCCAGTGTCATAAAATTAATTACCTACGATCACATGCCCGTTAAAAGTTCTTTACTTGGCTTATTTTTGTCATTCCTTAGAGTTTGTTCTTGAACCCTTGGATTGGATATCTCATTTTTCCTTCCTATGTTAAAATATTGTCACAGTGGCGAAACCACCAGTTTCGTCGTCTTCTTCACTGCCTCCTAGTGGTAGTTCTTTTCCCGACGTTTCTTTTGAAACCCATTAGTCCACTAGGTCTGTCAAGCTTGCGTAGCCTATTCTCCCAAGTGTTCAACCTCTCGCTACCCGATCTCCTCCCAAAGATTCAATTGAGTTCAGTTGGCCTCCTCAGGGTGTTTGGTCTAGTTTTGGGAGTGAGGAATAATTCAATCCTCTTACTTCACGATCACCTTTTATAGCTGCTGCTATACCTCCTAGTCCTCATCGTCTTTTCGAAGATCTTATAGCTTCATCAGACAGGGATTCTTCGAGTCTTGTCAGCAGTGAATAAATGCCTATGTCCATAGGGGAATATCAGCTTTTCCTTGAAGATCTCATGTGTGTCTCTAATCAATCTTCCCCTCCATCGGTGTCACTTCCACCCAGTTATCAGACTTTGAGTCAGATTATTTCTAGTGTTTGCGTCCATAGCACACTCCAATACATCGACTCCTCTAAGGAGTTCAGTCCTTCCTTCATTAGGACTATCACCTTCGACACATAGTTCATCGGTTATTATTACATCTATCCCAGTCGAACTTGCCGTTTGTGTGGCTTCATGTTCACCGGTCATTATGCATCAGTCATCAGGATATTTTCACACTCGCAGGTCTATCTTTATTAATCCTGTGTGGCCTATTATTCCTGACCCAGGAAAAGCACAACCCCGCGTTGCAAAGGCTACACCTACTTCTAGTGTGGGTGAGACTTCCTCTGTTATTCCTGTTGGCCTTACTTTCGAAGAGTATTCGTTGGTTTTTCAGCAGCAGAACTCTCAGGGTTCTCAGCAGCCACATGCTCCTGTTAATCCTCCGCATCACTATGATGTCTATAGTAACACCGTTTATTTTCCTCCTATCGATCCAAATCAGGTTGTTTATCTACCTTCGGCTGACCCTTATCGGATCGTCCCTCATCGAGGGCTAGTAATATAAGGACAACCATCAGATCTACAAGGACAACCCTTGTAGGGACAACCTTTGACCCAGCAGGGACAACCTTATGGTCCGCAAGGACAACCCTTACAGGGTAAACCTTCGATCTAGCAACCCTACAGTCCTTCCAGGCAACCTCAATATCCATATCAACCGAGAGCTTCTTACATTCCTGGGGGACAAATTTATCCACCACAGGGACAACCTTTTATGCAATAGCAGTAGCCTTACATCCAGCAAGGCCAGAACTTTGTGCAACAAGGAAAAACCTACGATCCTGCTCCGGGTTAACCTGGTTATCATGGAAAACCTAGTCCATCGCAACCATCGGGTCAACCTCTTCCACAAGGGCAACCCGGTGGCCCTCAGTATCCAGGCCAACCTGCTCAGCAAGGACAGGTTGCCCCACCTCAGCATACGGTTCAACCTGCTCAACCCGTTCAGCAGCCGATTTAACCTGTTCAAATAGCTCAACAACTGGTTCAACTTGTTCCACCATCTCAGCAGCTCATTCAACCTGCTAAGCAGGGTCCACCTACTCAACCTCAAGGCGCTAGTTGCCCTCCTTAAGGTCAATATCAGGTGGTATATAGTGCGCCCCAAGGTTTCACTTATTACCCTGAAAATCAATCCCAGATGGTGTATAATCCACCTCAAGGCAATGATTACATTCTACAATAGAATCCATACGTTGCTCAGCAAGGACCTCAATGGTATGCTCAGAATCAGTATCCCAGTCCTCAACCCCAGTATGGGCAGAACTATTAGGCTTATAACCCCTATGCTTAAAATCTTCCAGGACAAAACATATGGGGGAAAAATTTCTCCCAGACTAGGAGGAATGCTAACATGGGTCCTTATCAAAGGCCTCCAATGCCTTTTAATCCTCAATTACCATTTCTCGTTACTTTGGAACTGCTAGATGTGTCAAAGTTAACGAATGATCTGATTCTTCATAACCCATATTGGCCTCCAGTTCCAACCAAGATTCCTAGTGATTGTCTTAAGTTTGAGGGCAAGTCTGGAGAAGACCCCCAAGTGCATGTTATGACCTACTAGTTGTGGTGTTACTCTAACTCTTGGGTTGACGATTCCATCCGACTCTATCTTTTCCAATGGACTCTTACTGGTGTCGTTTCCAAGTGGTATATCGAATTATCTCATGGAATTTTTCAAGATTTCAACTCTTTAGCCACAACGTTTCTTACGCATTTTCAATTACCGGTTCGTTATGAGACCAGGACACACCTCCTCACATCCTTGAAACAGGACCAAGCTACTCATATCTCGAATCATATTCATGAATGGAGGCACCGTCGTCGCTTGATCAAGTTTGATATTCTTGATCAGCTTCTAACTGATTGGTTCACTAAATCGTTTTTGAATCAGATCGCTAAAGACATAGCTATGGGGGCATGTGTAACCGAAGAATAAGCCATTGCTCGTGCCTAGTACCTTGATCTTGTGTACTCTCAGTCTGGCACGTTGTATGATATATTGCCTGATGCTCCTCGACCTGGAACTTCCAAAGCACCGGCGATGCCATCTGTCGATAGTATCATAGGTTTCATGTCTGCTAGGTCCCTATATTACTAGTATAGTCCATTATTTTTGTTAGTGTAACCCCCTTATTGTTATTTTTGTACCCCTGTAACCCACATTTTGTTATTATTGTGCCCTTAAATTATTATTGTTAGGTCAGCTAGGATTACATTGTGGCCCCATGGACTCCTATATATAGAAAGGAGGTTTTTTCATTTGTATCATCCAAGAATTGTTCATTTATGTAATTTATTGGAGGTTTCCCCCTCAAATTGGCTGATTTCTAAGGCTCTTATCTCTCTTTTCTTCTATTTTTGGAGCTGGTTTCACAACATTTGGTATCAGAGCTTTGGATTCTAGGATTTCGCTGCTCCAAACAGGTCATTGTGGAATTTTCACTATAACGTTTGTTATATGAAGGTTCAGAAGCTGAAAATTTTAGAGCGCGAAGTAGAAATCTTGAGGAACATCTTCGCAAAATTTCAGACCTTGGTTCGCAACATTTTCAAAGATATGATCTGTGGAATTTAGGGATTTTTTAGGCTCCCAAATTTCATCTCAAAGAGGTGATCGTGGGAAAATCTTCATAACTCTCTCTCTGAGCATTGGATTGGAATTCTGTAAAAATTGGCCACAAGTACATGGACTATAGTTTCTCTTTCATCAATTTTAGAGCCGAAGGATGAAATAGTGACACGTGGCAAGTCATACAAGTTCACTATACTAAACCAGTTTATAATTATGTCATTGTGGGTGATTGGACATAACGTTTCCTTGAAGAATCCAAATCAGGTCAGACCTGTGGCATTCGAAAGAGGATTCATAGAGCTACCGTAGCACCAAATTTCAGATATTGAAGATCCAAAATCATAGAGATAATTCAGTTTCAATATCGAGATCCTCAAAAGCAAGAAAAAGGTGTGTATTTGTTTTTGAATTGCATAAGTCGGGTGTAAAAAATCAGTTTGAAGTGATTCCAAGGGCTTATTGAGCGTATATGTCAGTATTGGGTTCTGAAATGTCTCCTAAAAAGAATTCAACACCCATTAAGCCCTCAGAATACTATACTATGACTCATGAAGATGAAGAATTGCAACATGATCTATCAAAATTACAAGAGCAAGTGTACCAAATTTCGCTCTCACAAAGAGCAGCAAAAAATGAAATGGAAGTTTTGAAGAAAGGTGTGGAAGCGAAGATGGATGGTTTGAAGAATAATATGGATGGTTTGAATAAAGGTGTGGAAGCTAAGATGGATGGCATGGAAACTAAGATGGATGGCGTGGAAGCTAAGATGGAGGACATGGAAGAAAAAATGAAAGACAACATGGAAAACATGAAGAATGATCTAAAAGCAGACGTCGAAGGTTTGACAAAGTTTATACAAGAAATGATTCCTAATGGTGAAAATATAGTAGAGGAAACTCATGATGAGAGAAAAATAAATGTTAATCGTGATTTCATAAACTATAATTTTGGATTGAAGAACCACCATATTCCAAAGATGGATATGAGTAAGTTTGATGGCAAGGATCCCATAACATGGATACTACATATGGAGCAATATTTTGATCTCAATAATGTGAAAAACACACAAAAGGTATGCATTGCAACTTTACATTTAGAAAAAAATACATTTGTATGGTATTGATGGCTTTGCTTCCATAAAAAAATTTTCACTTGGTCAATTTTTACAGAGGAAATGATAGCACATTATGAGGATACAAGGAGAAAAACCTCCTTTATCCAATTGATAAATCTCAAATAAAAGGGTTTAGTGGCGGAGCGCATTGAAGACTTCCAAAAATTGAATATAAGGGCAACTGATATTCCAGAGGAACACAGGATTGATGTCTTCATAGTGACTTCAAAAGATAGGTTCCAACATGAAGTTCACATTTGGGAACTTGATTCATTGGAGAAGGCATTCAGGTTGGCAAGAAAAATTGAATGTAAAATTATGGCGACAAGGAAGCCTACCACTCACATCTATAAAGATGGAAGTGTTGCTACTCCTAGACTTCCACAACCTACAAAGTTGACACCACAACAATTGGAAGAAAAAAGAGCAAAAGGGCTTTGCTACAGTTGTGATAGCAAATACACTAAAGGTCATAAGTGTGCTGAGAAGAAATTATTTTACATAGATTGTGAAGAGGAAGAAGAAAATGAACAAGAAGAGGATATACCCCAGGAACCAACCCAAGAAGAGGAAGAAATGAGTCCGACCATATCGTGTAATGCATTGGCAGGAATTACCACTCAAACTCTCAAGATAGAAGGACATATCAAGAAGAAAAAGGTAATAGTGTTGATTGATTCAGGTAGTACCCATAATTTTATTCATTGTAAGGTAGCCAAGGAATTCAATTGTTTCCTATACCCAGCACCAGAATGTCAAGTGATGGTTGCAAATGGAGGAACTATAAATTGCTCTGGAAAATGCCATAATATTAAGCTAACCATGGGGGAATATGTATTGACTAGTCCAATGCTTTCCATTCCTATGGGAGGTGTCGATGTTGTACTAGGAGTACAATGGTTACAATCTTTGGGGACGGTAGCTTTTAATTTTCAAGAACTTTTCTTGAAATTTTTTTCAGAAGGAAAGGAAGTCGAATTACGGGGTATTGAAGGGAAGCCAGGAAGGATAATAAGCTCTAATGTCATGACAAAGCTTCTCAAGAAAGAACAACGAGGCGTAATTGCACAATTATGCTCACTAGAAGTTCCGACATCAAAATCATCTATTTCTGCAGATCTCCAACAAGTCTTGGACAATCATTCCAAGGTGTTTGAAACTCCCAAAGGACTCCCACCTATTCGTGATCATGATCATACTATTAATTTGATTCCAGGAAGTGTTCCTCCAAACATCAGGCCTTATAGATATCCTTACTTCCAAAAGAGCGAAATCGAACGTATGATTGCAGAAATGTTAGAGGCGGGTATAATTCAACCTAGTCAAAGTTCTTTCTCTGCTCCTGTAGTATTGGTACACAAGAAGGATGGATCATGGCGAATGTGTCCGGATTATAGGGAGCTCAATAAGCTCACCATTAAAGATAAATTTCCCATTCCTGTGATTGATGAAATATTGGATGAATTACATGGAGCAATTTATTTTACCAAGTTGGATCTTCGTTCAGGATATCATCAAATTAGAATGAAGACTGAAGATATTCGAAAAACAACATTTCGAACTCATGAGGGTCATTATGAATTTTTGGTCATGCCTTTTGGCCTTACCAATGCACCTTCTACATTTCAAGGGTTGATGAATTCCATTTTCAAACCCTTCCTAAGAAAATTTTTGCTAGTATTTTTGATGATATACTAATCTACAGCAGGACTTGGAAGAATCATGTTCAACATGTTGACAAGGTGCTCAAACTATTGGAGGAGAAACAATTATATGAAAAAACATTCAAATTTTTCTTTGGAGTACAAGAGGTGGAATATCTAGGTCATATTTTATCTAACGAGGGTGTTAAGGTAGACCCTAACAAAATTAAATCCATTAAGGAATGGAAAGTCCCCACAACCATAAAGTAGTTGCACGGATTTCTCGGGTTAACAGGGTATTATCGCAGGTTTGTTAAGAATTATGGGAGAATAGCAGCACCTCTAACAACATTATTTAAGAAAGATGCATTTGCATGGACTCCTGAAGCAGCTAAGGCCTTTGAACATCTTAAAGAGGCAATGTGCCTAGCACCAGACTTCACAAAAACCTTTATTGTGGAATGTGATGCCTCAGGAAATGGAATTGGTGTTGTTTTAATGCAAGAATGAAGACCCGTTTCTTTTGAAATTCGTTCAGTCAAAGGAAAGTATTTACAAAAGGCTTTATGAGAAGGAAATGTTGGCAATACTACATGCACTAAAGAAATGGAGACCTTACCTAATGGGAATACACTTCAAGGTAAAAACTGATCATGATAGTATTAAACACATTTTGGAACAAAGACTATCTTCAGAAGAGCAGAAAAATGGGTCACAAAGATGTTGGGTTATGACTTTGAAATCATCTGCAAAAAAGGGAAGCTAAATGTTGTTGCAGATGCACTCTCAAGAAAGGATGAAGAGGTGGAAGCATTTCTTTGTGCCATTTCAATTATCCAACCAAATTGGATAATTGATGCAAGGGATGAATGGAAGAAGGACGAAGAAGTGTGAACTCTCATTCAAAATTTGTAGCAAGATCCTAGTACATCTAATACATTTAGTTGGAAAAATGATTCCTTATGGTACAAATATCGCTTATATATTTGCAAGAATTCCCAACTAAAACAAAATATTCTTTTGGAATTGCACACTTCTCCTTTAGGTGGACACTCGAGATTTTTTAAAACTTACCACAGGGTGAAGAAAGAATTTTTTTGGGATGGCCTGAAATCTGATATTCAAAAGTTTTTGGTGGAATGTTTGGTTTTCCAACAAATAAATTTGAGACAATTAAGACCCTGGGTCTTCTACAACCTTTATCCATTCCAAGTCAACGTTGGGAGGAGATTTCAATGGATTTTATCACAGGTTTACCTAAGTCTGAAGGAAGGAGTGTCATCATGGTGGTAGTTGATAGACTTACCAAGTATGCACACTTTTGTGCATTATCTCATCCGTTTAAAGCGAGTACAGTTGCTACTGCATTTATTGAAACAATTCAAAAGCTACATGGAAACCCGAAGATTATTGTAAATGACAGAGATCCCATTTTTACAGGAAATTTTTAGATGGAATTATTTTCTTGTTTGGGTACTCAACTAGCTCATAGCTCATCTTATTATCCTCAATCCGATGGCCAAACAAAGATAGTGAATAAATTTTTGGAAGGATATCTTCATTGTTTTGTATCTGATAAGAAAGCACAATGGGTCAAGTGGTTACCTCTCGCTAAATAGTGGTATAACCCTTCCTTCCATACTGCAGCAAAAATGACCCCATTTATGGCACTTTATGGATATCATCCACCATCCATCACATCTTCTTTAAGGGAAAATTCTAGGGTTCAATTAGTGGAGGATCACATCGAGCATCAACAAGAAGTTCTCCAACTCTTAAAGGATAACCTAAATTTGGCACAAAATCGAATGAAACAATAGGTAGATCAACATCATAGTGAGAGAAGTTTTGATGTGGGAGACTGGGTATTTTTATGGCTACAACCATACAAACAAATTTCCCTCAAGCAAGCTAAGAAGGATAATAAATTATCACCAAAGTAATATGGTCCCTACAAGGTTTTGCAAAATACTGGTACTATGGAATACAAATTGGAGCTTCCTGCTTCTTCGTGAGTGTATCCAGTTTTCCATGTTTCATGCTTAAAAAAGGCTATAGGAGAAAAACTTCCAGTTCAAACAATATTTCCAGAACTTGATGAGGAAGGAAGGAAGCTGAAGCAGTCACGGAAACAAGAACTTGACAACTACGAAATCGATCAATTTCAAAGTATCTCATCAAATGGAAGAACTTAACCACTGAAGATTCTACATGGGAGGATGAGAATTTTATACAAAAGCACCCGTAGCTACTCAAGCATTGAGGACAACATTTTTTTGAAGGAGAGGAGCATGTTAGGTCGCTATATTACTAGCATAGTCCCTTATTGTTGTTAGTGTAACCCCCTTATTGTTATTGTTATACCCCTGTAACCCCCATATTGTTATTATTGTGCCCTTAAATTATTATTGTTAGGTCAGATAGGATTACATTGTGGCACCACTAGGATTACATTGTGGCCCCATGGACTCATATATAAGGAAAGGATGTTTTGTCATTTGTATCATCCAAGAGTTTTTCATTTATGTAATGTATTGGAGGTTTCCCCCTCGAAGTGGCTGATTTCTAAGGCGTTGGTCTCTCTTTTCTTCTATTTTTGGAGTTGGTTTCACAACAGTGTCTTAGACTTCTCGGAAGTCTTCTCCTTCAAATCCTGGGAAGAAAAAGTCTAATCCTTCCAATGATACTGCTTCTTAGTCTACCCCGAATCCTAGTAAAACCACAGAAGTCAACATCATTCAGGCCAATCCATCAGATAATACTTCCAAGGGAAAAAAAAGGGTAAAGGTAAGGCCAAAGCCGATACCCTGAAACCAGATTTGTCTAAACCTCGTGCTGATGATGGTTCACAACGTAAGCCAAAGTACCCTTGTTTGATTTGTGACGAAGAGCACTACACCAAGGACTGTCCTTAACAAGCTGAAGTAAGTAGATTTCTCAAAGGCACCGAGGGAACTATGGTTGTTATCAAAGAACCTTTTCCATCATAGCAGACCCATATGGTCCTCCTCCTCAGCCCTCTGCCCCATTTGGCTCTTAGGTTTTCATGATGAACGGTTCTGCATTCGTTTCTATCGCTACTCGATCGAAAAATTATACTGGATCGTGTCAGGAAGCGGGGAAAGAGATCGCTGATGGTCCTCCTCCTCCACCTGCTTCTAGCCCTCTTTAGATTGAAAAGTCAAGTACTAAGCCCATTGTATGACCACCTTCCAAAGGTGTACTCCATAATTCTTCTTACAATCCCAACGCCCGTGTTGCTCAACATTACAGTATTGTTCAGGATCTGGCTCAGCTGCCATATGTGATGTCTACATTAGAAGTACTTCAGATTTGTTCATCTCAATGAAAGGATTTGTTATCTGTAATTGGTGGGTTTGACCCTACTAATTCTAGCCTTCTCTCTTTCGACTTAGAGAGTTTCGTCCCACGACTCCCGCAACAAATTGCGCTCATCATACAAGTTGGTATTAATGGTCTGAATATCCATCAGGCGGTTGTGGATGAGGGTGCGTCTATGTGCATCATGTCATCTACTTGCTGGAAAGCCATTTGTTCTCCAGCTCTAAATTCCTCACCAAATGACCTTGAAGCATTTTATGGAAGAGAATCTAAACCTCTTGGTGTTCTCACTAGTTTACCGATTACATTATAAGGGAAGACGGTCAATGTTGAGGTTGAAGTAGTTGACGCCAAGCTCAATTACAATCTTCTCCTCGGTCGTAGTTGGACTCATGCCATGTTGTGCGTTCAGTCCACTCTCTTTCATGTTTTTCAATTCCCGCATGAAGGAAAGATTTCTACTGTTGTTCAGTGTTCATTCTTCAGTTCTTCTTCTGAGAACAATTTTTCGTATGTGGATCAAATTCCTACTCCCTACAAGAGCGTAGGGCTAGGTCTCTTCAAAGATCCTACCCTCATGGGTATTTTTCCTCTTCCTCCACCCAACACTGTTCAGATTAACATGATCTCTCAGTTTGACGACCCATGGATCATCCTTTCAGCTGAGCAGATCGATTCTTTCGGAGATTCGATGTCTTTAAGTGCGATCGAGATAGAATATTGTGAACTTATTTCAGCTTTGGAGCCTCTGCCTTATGATCATGCTCCTCTGAGCATGTCTCTTGACACTTATTCTCAATCCCCTTGGCTCGGTGATTCAGATTTTCCCGATCCCTTGAAAGAGATATTTCCCTCCAATGAAGCCATCATGGAAACTATGTCTCTCGAGGATCCTCCGTGGGATGATAGTCATCATCGTTCCTCATTCATGCTTGGCCTCGGAGCCGTGTCTACGTGTCTTGAGAGGTTTTCATCTCAAGTTCCTTCTCCTCCGCTTCAAACACCTATTCTGACACATGAGTTTTTAGGGAGGGTAACTTGAGTAACATCACGCAAATTATGCCTATCGAAATTTCCGTGAAACCGGGGATTGTCGAGAACATCCATATCGGGGTCACCTACTCTTCCAATGAAGTTCAGGTTTATACTAGCCTTTTCCATGAGTTCTGCGACGTCTTTGCATGGTCCTACAAAGAGATGCCCAGCATCGATCCTAGTATAGTGGTGCATGAGATTCCTACCTACCCTAGTTCGAAGCCTGTTCGTCAGTGCCTTCATCCTGTGCACCCTGGAAAAGCTACCGCCATTAAAGGTGAATTTGAAAAAATTCTCAATGTTGGTTTTAGCTATCTGATTCCCTTGACAGAATGGGTGTCCAACATTGTCTCTGTAGATAAGAAACAGGGTACCATTCACGTATTTTTTGATTATCGTGACGTAAATCAAGCCTGTCCTAAGGATAATTATCCTACTCCCTTTATTGATTAGATCATTGATGACTGCGCTAGGAGTGAGATATTTTCCCTCGTGTATGGTTTTTATGGATATAACCAGATTAACATTCTCCCGAACGATCAACATAAGACTGCCTTCATCTGTCCTTGGAGTACTTTCATGTATAAGAAGCTCCCTTTTGGCTTGAAGAATGTTGGGGCCACATTTCAGAACGCAATGTCATATGCTTTTCAAGATATTAAGAAAGTCATTCAACCTTATCTGGATGACCTTCTAGCTCATTCAGCTAAACGTAAGGACCACCCTGACCATCTTCGTCAAATATTTCTTTGCTGTCGATGCTATAACATCTGGTTAAATCCACATAAGTGCGTATTCTGCATCGATTCCAGTAGACTCTTGGGGTTTATCATTTCCAAAGATGGGATTCGCCTCGATCCGCTCAAATTTGAGGCTATCATTAATCTCCCCTCTCCATCCTCATTACATCAGTTGCAAATTCTGCAGGGGAAGGCTAATTTTTTGTGCCGTTTTATACCTAACTATGTCAAAGTTGCTAAGGGATTCACACGATTACTAAAGCAGGGCGTCCCGTTCCTTTGGGATAGATCACCCAGAAGTCTTTCGATGCTCTCAAGACATTGCTTGTCAACGCTCCTCTCTTGCATCCGCCAAAATATCATCGCGATTTTTCCCTTTATTTAGTCGCCGCTTTCAGCACGATTGCCATGGTTTTGGTCCAAGACGACGATGACGGTGACGAGCATGTTATTTACTACCTCTCTCGTAACCTTCTCGATACCGAAACACGCTATTCTCATGTTGATAATTTAGCGTTAGCTACAGTTCAAGCAGTTCAATGTTGTCGTCATTACATTCTATAGCGTACTGTGACTATGATTTCTAAATGCAACCCTATGACCTATATATTTCTCGACAATTGTTGGGGGGCAAGTACTCGAAGTGGATTTTCATCCTCCAAGAGTTATATTTGGAATTTACTATGGCCAAGTTGAATAAATCACTAGTATTTTCCGATTTGATCTGCTCCCTCCCCTCTGACTCCGCTCCGTCTGGTTCTGAGGAATGCATTCCGGACGATTCGCTTTTTCTAATTAGCACCTTCGATACTTGGTACGATGATATCATCGTATATCTTCAGACTTATACTTTTAGATTTGAGTTGACGAAGGATGCTCACCGACGCATCCATCATCAATCGCAACCTTATCATATAGTCCGAGATACACTCTACCACATCGGAGTAGATTCCATTCTTCGCCGGTGTTTGACTCTCGAGGAGGATGAGAAAGCCCTGAATGATTGTCACAATGGTGCCTGTGGCAGTCACATGTCTGGTTATGCCACTGCATAGAATATTCTTCATGCTGTGTATTTCTAGCCCTCCGTATTCAAGGACTACATTGTTGCTATTCGAAAATTTCATGATTTCTAGATCTTTCAGCGCAATATGCGCGCGCCACCTGCACATCTCCACCCTGTCATTACCGTTGGTCCCTTTGCGAAGTGGGGCATCAATTTTATGACGTGTAACCCTTACTCAGTTGGGGGGCATTATTATATCATCGTAGTCATTGATTACTTCACCAAATGGGCCAAAGTAATGCCTACACTTTCCGTTGACGGTAAGACATAACTCAATTCATATTCAATCACATAATTTCTAGGTTTGGTGTCCCTCAAGCCATCGTTACCAATCATGGTTCCCATTTTCGACATTATATGGTGGCAGAGTTTACTTCCAAGTTGGGTCTGCATCACAATAGCTCTACGTCGTATTATGCTCAGGCCAATGGCCAGGTTGAATCTGTGAATAAAGTTCTTGTCATCATGCTTCAACGTACGATATGGATGCACAAATCCAATTGGCATCTCATGCTATTTTTAGCTCTTTGGGCATACCGAACCTCAGTTAAGGATGCGACCAGATTCACTCCATTTTAGCTTGTTTACAGTCTAGAAGCTACCCTTTCGATTGAGTGTGAAATACCTTCGCTCAATTTGGTTGTTGAATTGCTGCCGAAAACTTCGCTAGAAGAAGAGCGTCTTCTCTACTTAGAAAGGCTAGATGAAACTCGCCGTTTTTCTACTTTGATCATTGAGGCACAGAAGAAGCGGGTCAAAGCTCATTTTGACCAATCGTTTTCCCCTCGTTCCTTGATAGGAGGTCTCATCCTCTTGTACGACCAAGCTCATGATAAGCTGGGGGCAAGCAAATTTCAACCCATGTGGCATGGGCCCTACATTGTTAAATGTGTCTTGTGGAATGGGGCCTATGAGATCATTGATTATGAAGTTCATTCTCTAGATCAGCCCAAAAATGGGTTGTATCTCAAAAAATATTAAGCATGATTCATTCGTGCATGTTTTATGTACATAGGTGTTCTTTTCATTTGTGTACATTTTTGGCTTGGTGTGCTTTACGAGCGTTTTATTGCTTATTGGGTCGTTTCTTATTGTAAAGATGTCTATTACCCCTTATGTCAGTTTCATGGATGGTGTTTCCCGTAGTACCCAGAACCTGTCTTCGGCAGCTTGGGTGATTTATGATCTTGCTGGTGAGTTAATAGATCTACAAGGAATTTGTCTAGGATGAACTACAAACAATGTCGTTGAGTATAGTGATGTCATTGAACTATTAACTGAGGAAATTACCATCGGCATTCATGCATTGGTTGTAAATATGGACTCACAACTTGTTTTTCTTCAACTTAATGGACATTATTCAGTTATAAACCCTCAGATTTTAAGGTTGTATTTACGTGTTTGTTTGCTGGAAAGACATTTTGATTATATTACTAGGCGAATGAATGCATTAACTGATACAGTGGCTAAAAATTGTATTAGATAGACATTTTTGTAATCTTTAAAATCATCATCACATGAAAAATATCCATATAGGAAAATAGATGTATATATATATGTCGAATGTTTGCATTAGTTTTCATCATAAGTTCAAAAAATATGTGTGTTTCTATTACATCCTGAGACACCATGTCTCTCCAAAATACGCAGAAATAAATCCTAGGTGTCTAATCGGCATGATGCTCATGATATCATGTCACTGCCCATACAAGCCACCTCAAAAAGCAGTGAATTCGGTTTGACACCCCTATAGTGTGTCTCTGGTATGCACAAGGAACATCGTTGAATTGCGCATAGTCTGGGACCCCACAAGAGATTCCCTCCAGGTTGCGTACGATTTCCTCCTCCTTGCCTCCCTCACCATGAGGGGCGATATCAAAGTCATGAGGGATTCTCCTCACTATCAAAGACATGCCTGTAGGTCTTTCTGGTCCAACATCTGCATAACACATGGATTTAATGTCAGAACATACATAACAAAAAAAACCATAATACTCATAAAAATAAAAAAGTGAGTCTTACTAAGTTCTTCATCCCAATCCTCTCCTTCTGGGAGTGGGAGGTCTGAATCACCAATGAAATTTTTGCTAGAGTAGGGCCAATCCTCCACAACAATCGGCTATCAGCGGAGCCAATCGAAGAACTCTGGTCTCCAGGACATCTGTTGACTGCCCCTTGACCTTGGCATCAGCACTGCCCAATGGGCCATCCATGGCTCCTGTGTTGGTGGTGTTGGGACTATCACTTCCTATTGTTGAAATATTGGTAATCGTTCCAAGAAGAACGATACCAGGATGGATCCATATCTGAACTGCTTTAGTTTGGTATTATTGCATTTTGACAGTTGATGTTTCATATTAATCGTCACTGCCTCTACCCAGTTGTAGAGGGTCGGTGTGAGATAGTCTACTTCAAGAAGTAGTTGTGTTTTTGTTTCTTCGTGTGGAGCCTGCGATCTTGCATCTCACGTGATGGTGTGTAGCACTACCTTTAGTGCCAAGTCTGGGATAGTTCGGATATCCACTTTCCCACTTCCTGATCATTTTCTGGCCCCTGGACATACCCATCGATCACCATGATCATGTTCTCCATGGTGGGCCGGGTGCCAGTCAAGACTACTGTTGCCCCCCTCCACGATAGTCCTGTTATGAAATAAATGTCTGAGACATCAATCTCGAGTTCCTGATCACGAAGAATGAATTTTTCCTGATCCTCATCCCATATACTAATCAAGTATTGTAGCAACTCTGGTTGAGCTCTAAGGCATGATGTCATGAAGAAATTTTTCACTCCACAGTCTCTGAGCGCTTCCATACATCTTTCATTTTCCATGGCAAGCTCATCTACTTCACTGTGTTCCTGTTCTTTCCATTCGATCAACATTTTGCTGCTTCACACCTGCAAACATGTTCATATGAACCTCATTAGCTAAATTAAAAGCGTTGAATTTGTGAAAATTGGGCCTTCTTGCTTGCATTATAATATTAAAAAGGTTTGCGTGGTCAGCGTGACTATTTGGGAAACATTCGCACCAATGGGCGCGCCCCAGTTCAAAAATTTGTACGAATGGCACGAGTCCGTGCCGATACTCACACCAACCGTCGTGCCCTATTTTTTACAAATTCCCCCATAGTATTCCAAATTTGGGGTTGCAGGTAATGAAAGAGGAATTAAAATGAAGGGAAGGATGTCAGCTCTTACCTGGAACTGACGAATTCGATATTGATCTACCGGATCCCCTGCTATCATCGCTACAAAATCACAGTCTAAAATGGGTAACTATTGCTCCATAAGAGGTAAAAGTGAAAAGTAATTATTTTTTACCATTTTTGGCATTTTATAACTTTTCGAAACCCTAATTAGGTTTTAAGACATGTTTTTCGATTATTACATTATGTTATTTCGAGAAATGGGTTTTACGTTTATCTCTTGTGCAGCGACACGTCTTTAAATGAGATAGCAATGAAGTAACAAGTTGTATTTTATACTTTTTCAGACTTGGTAAAAACATGAAAAATTCACTGCTAGAGTCATCTTTCAGCTCTTTTCTAACTCTCTAAAATTGAAAATATTTCCGATACTCTTGTTGTTTTGAACTTGTTAAATGGCTACAAAATGATATCTACCCAGTATATGTTTACCCCTTTTTCAGGCTGGGATAGATTATTTACGAAAAAGGAATACCTTAGCCTATTGCGACTAAGTGGTTCTTTTAGATATTGTTTTCTACCTTTTCGGATCTGAAGGACTATTTATGAAAAGTGACTTGATGGATTTTTCTTTTTTTCTTCTTTTCAAACTCTCTAAACATGAAAATATGTTGAGTTCTTCCTTTGTCAAACTCGTTAAACCCTGATGACATCGGGCATCGTCACCATGACGTTTACCGAGTTCCTCCTTCCTAGGGCTCGTTAAATGTACTAGGATGGATTTGTTCGAAGGAAAAACTTACATTGCAAGCATATGTTATCCCCTTCAAGCTTTTTTTTCAAAAATAATTTGGGTACTCGCCAGAAATGGTGGGGGAAATGGAACCAGTTTTCAGTCGTTTCGGCAGTATGTCGCTCATGAACATGACACTCGTCTAAATTCGTGTTAGGTTGGGGACATCTCATTTCATTATTTTTGTCTCCATGCATTTGGGTAATCTATTTTGGCCTCTCATCTACTCTTTGCCACATCATCATTACCTCAGATCCCTTGATGTCAAATACTACCAAATCCAGAGTCGTGTCGCAAGTATGTTCAAGAGAAATTTGCCACTACAATTTTCAACCTTCCTTTGATCCTCTTTTCGGTCTTGATTTATTATCATCATGTTCCTCTGTCTCGTGTCGATGATGTGGTAAAAATTATGGCCCTCTTTCGACCTGGTCACTTCCTATCGACTTCAGCTCATTATCCAGGAAATTGATCTAGAGACTCCCTCCTGGTAGCTTGGAGCCTGAATGCCTCAATGGCAGGTTCTTCGCATTCGACGATAGGTCTACATCATTGGAAATTAAAAGCTACCATCCCCAAAGATTGAATCCATTGTACTCCTAGTACAACATCATCACCTCCCATTGGAATGGAAAGCATTGGAATATTGAATACATATTCCCCCATGGTTAGCTTGATATTATGGCATTTTCCAGAGCAATTTATAGTTCCTCCATTTGCAACCATCACTTGACATTCTGGTGTTGTGTATAGGAAACAATTCAATTCCTTGTCTACCTTACAATGAATAAAATTATGGGTACTACCCAAATCAATCAACGCTATTACCTTTTTCTTCTTGATATGTCTTTCTATCTTGAGAGTTTGATGAGTGGTAATTCATGCCAATGCATTACATGATATGGTTGGACTCATTTATTCTTCTTCTAGGGTTAGTTCCTGGTGTATATCCTCTTCTTTTGATGTTTCTTGTTCATTTTCCTCCTCCTCTTCACAATCTATGTAAAATAATTTCTTCTCAACACACTTATGACCTTTAGTGTATTTGCTATCACAACTATAGCAAATCCATTTTTCTCTTTTTTCTTCCAATTGTTGTGTTGTTAACCTTGTAGGTTGTGGAGGTCTAGGAGTAAAAACACTTCCATATTTATAGATGTGAGTGGTAGGCTTCCTTTTCACGATAATTTTATATTCAATTTTTCTTGCCAACCTAGATTCCTTCTCCAATGAATTAGGTTCCCAAAGGCGAACCTCATTTTGGATGTTATCCTTTAAAGCACCTATGAATACATCAATCATGTGTTCCTGTGGAATATGAGTTACCCTTATATTCTTTTTTTGGAAGTCCTCAATTTTCTCCACCACTGAACCCTTTTGTTTGAGATTTATTAATTTGCTAAACAAGGTGTTGCTTTTTGTATCCTCATAATGTGTTATCATTTCCTCTGTAAAAATTGACCAAGCGACATTTTTTTTATGGGAGAAAATCCATCGATACCATACTAATGTATTTTTTTCTAAATGTAAAGTTTCAATGCGTACCTTTTGTGTGTTTTTCACATTATTTAGATAAAAATATTGCTCCATTTGTACTATCCATGTTACGGGATCCTTGCTATTAAACTTCCTCATATCCATCTTTGGAATATGGTGGTTCTTCCATCCAAATTTAGAGTTTATGAAATCACGATTAACATTTATTTTTTTCTCATCATGATTTTCCTCTACTATCTTTTTGCCATTAGGAAAAATTTCTTGTATCAACTTTGTCAAACCTTCAATGTCTACTTTTAGATCATTATTCATGTTTTCTATGTTGTCTTCCATTTTTTCTTCCATGTCATCCATATTAGCTTCCATGCCATCCATATTAGCTTCCATGGCTTTATTCAAACCATTCATATTAGCTTCTATGCCTTTCTTCAAAACTTCGATTTCATTTTTTGTTGCTCTTTGTGAGAGAAATTTGGTGCACTTGCTCTTGTAATTTTTATATGTCACGTTGCACTTCTTCATCTTCATGATTCATAGTAGAGCCTTATGAAGGCCTAATCATTGTTGAATTATTTTTAGGGGGCATTTTAGAACCCAATACTGATATATATTCTATAATATTCCCTTGGAATCAATTCAAGTTGATTTTTCAGACAAGACTTATGCAATTCAAAAAAAAATACACACATTTTTCTTGCTTTTGAGGAGCTCGATATTGAAACTGAATTATCTCTATGATTTTGGATCTTCAATATCTAAAATTTGGCCTTGTAATAGCCCTCTGAATCTTCTTTCGAATGCTAGAGGTCTTACTTGATTTGGATTCATAAAGTCAAATTCATGCCCAATCTCCCACAATGACCTAATTATGGAGTTGTTTAGTAGAGAAAAATTGTACGGCATGCCACGTGTCATTGTTTCCTCCTTCGGATTTGAAATTGATACACAGGAAACTATGGTCCCTGTACTTGCAACCAATTCTTATATAATTCCAATTTGATTCTCAGAGAAATATTTATGATTATTTTCTCATGGCCACCTCTTTGAGATGAAATTTGGCAGCCTTAAAAACCCTAACTTCCACATATCATATCTCCGAAAATATTATGAGCCAAGATCTGAAATTTTTACACGAGGTTCCTCAAGATTTTAGATTTGCGTGATATAAATTTCAGCTTCTGAAACTTTGTAGAAAAAAAATTATATATAAAATGTCACGATGTCCTGTTTGGAGCAATGAAACACTAGAATCCAAATATCTGATACCAAATGTTATGAAACTAGCTCCCAAAATAGAAGAAAAGAGAGAGAAACACCTTATAAATAAACCACTTTGAGGGGGAAACCTTCTTTACATTACATAAATGAACAATTCTTGGATCATACAAATGACAAAACCTCCTTCTATATATAGGAGTCCATGGGGTCACAATATCATCCTAGCAAGCCTAACAATAATAATGTAAGGGAATAATAATAAAAATATTGGGGTTACAAGGGTACAACAATAACAATAAGGGAGTTACACTAACAACAATAAGAGACTATGCAAGTAATATAGGGACCTAACAGATACTTATTTTTCTTTAATATTATTTATCATATTCCCAAATTTCCAATCAAAATAAATTGTGCACTCTAACACCAAAATGCAATGTCCACATATTATATCCTCTACAAAAACTAATGTTGTGTGTGTTGAAATATATAGTATTTGAATCGTTTAATATTTCACAAAGAAACACATTGGATTGCAAAATAAAATAAAAATAAATTGGTGACACCCAAACTCAAATTTAAAACCTTATGGTATTTTGAGTGTCTCTAGGATGTCTCTCAACTAATTTATTGTTCCAATTTTTGTTCAAAATCCAATTCGAATTCTAAATTGACGATCATGCCGCAAAATACCCTTGTTTTGTTTGGTTGAGGCCATCCACTCTGTCAGGGTTATCTTTAATGCTTCGCTGGAAGTTTTTCATCCAAATGGAATTTAACTAAAATCAAAATCTCCACAAATACTAAACGGGGTGGAATATTCTCATAGCAAAACAATCCAACTTCTATCGTAATAGTAGTGATGTAATCCTTCAACTAGCAGGAGACTGAGAAAGGTTCCCCAAAATGGTCCTTCAAAACCAGAGCTTGATGCAATGGAGTTCGAAGGGAATTATTTTTTATCATCCAGGTTTCATGGTATCGTCATAAATGAAGAAAATGGATCTCGAAGTACATTATTATTTAGCATCAGAGTTTGATGGCCTCATCATAAGTGAAGGAAGCAGTAATTCAATTATAAAATTGAGTTTTGATGACATCGTCGTTTAAATAAAGCAAGAAGTAATTCGATAAGTTTCATGACATCAAGAAGTAATTGCACAAGTTTCACGGCATCATACTAAAAAATCAAGTTGTATCCTTGGAATTTTGACATCATGCACCAACCAAAGAGTATCATTGTATCCGTATGACAGAAACCATGGTCTAATAGATGATGTCACCTATCGTGAAACTGACTACAATAAAAGTGGTGAACATGTGGTTTGTTCTTATAGGATTTCGGCAGATGAAGAAATCCTCTAGACCAACTTTCCCCTTAAATAATGCCCTCGACGTAATTAGAATTTAAATAATTAAATTGATTCTAAATAATAATAAATTATTAATAAATTTATATTTTTTTAATGTTGAATTTCATTATATATTCATTATATTTTTTTAATTTTGAATTTCATTTTTTCTAATGTACCTTTCTATTCATTCATTTATAAAGTAGGCTATAATATATAATGTTCAATGGCCTCAACCTGCCCGAAGGAAACCAGGTCTGTTGGCCACCAAACAAAATTATAAGTCATCCGAAACATAAATAGTTTAATTTTTTCCATCCAAGATTTATAAGCCATCATGTATGTTACCCATATATACATGTGACTACTAAAGTAAATGTTATCACACCAGATCATTAGAATAAAACAACAACAAAATCAACATGTTATCTCGGCAGTTAATCATTAGACGATTCTACCAGAGAAGGATCTTTGGCACTTGACCTTGGCATTTAAATTTGATGCAAACCTTGAAGCTGACATTCGATTCAACCAAGGTAGATGTTCTAGTGGTGTAGCAATAGTTGTATGGATTGAATGTTTCACTAAATTTCTTTAAGGCTCAACTCGACCTATGGATGGCATTCAACATTATATGTTATTGTTATGGATTTCACTAGAAGACATTTCATAAAACAATATAGATGGAAAAAATGCTTAAACAGAGTGAGTCTTCCATGGGTATTCCCGGTGTCAAAAACCAAGGGTGCTCAATCCTCAATCAGAGGCTCTATTGTTGCTACTTTTGAATTTAATCAAGCCTCCCATGAAGAAATTATAGTTTTCACCTGTTTCAGGGTACCAACATTGTACGCATGCAAGAAATTTTTCATGTTATCCTCATCATCTTTCCTTCCTCTTCCGCATTAGGGCTTGATGGTTAAAGCCCTCTGCGCCTTGCCTTTTTTACTGGGTTGGTTGCTATCATGGCCACACACTCATTTCCTTGTACCAGTCTCTGCCTTCACCATTTTTCCTTCAATCAGGCCACCCAAAAACTACAAAGCCTCGCATATCCACACAATAGTGAAATCCCACAGTGTTAGAGCTGGATAGGTTGGCAAGTTTAGGCAGATCTGAAAGGATAATTCATACAAATTTACTGTTTAAATTACTCAGCCAGTTAAAAATTGTTCCAACCATCTTTCGCCTATTAGGGACGCACTTGGTCCCAGATTCTGGGCTCTATATATCCAAATCACAATTTTTTCCAATATCTGCAGGCTTTGCCTTTGGAACGGTAGGAAACCCATCTAAAGCTAACACCCATAATTGACCAACATGGTTCCTTGCGAAACCAAGACTCACTATCCTACCCTCGTCTCGCCAAAGCAACGAACTCCAAAGATAAAACAGTTCACATATAATATATGTAGAAATATTTTTAATGAAAGAACATGAATTCCAATACATTCCCATTTGAGCCAGCAAATTTCCATAGAAAACAGAAATCGACATGGAAAATGCAAACAATGACAGACTATTCATCAACCCACTTTTCCAATGCAACAAAGTCGCCAAAACCTGCGAAGCCTCCATTTCATAAATTAGGAAGGCCTAAGAAACATACCAGGAACTACACTTTACTGATGTGCGATGAAAGTCACCCTTCATGATTCTCTTTCGTAGCAACACCCTAGTCCTGCAAGAATTGTCCACCATAGTCTAGAAGTAAAACCCAAAAAAAAAAAAAATGCAACATGCAACCCTTACCACATATATTGCGATATAACCCGTGCTCAAGGCTTGGTTTGACATTGGCTTACAGATCGACATATCCTTTATTACATCTAGCGTGTGGAGGCGTTGGGTGGGCCACCATATTTCCATACCCCGTGTTTGATTAATCATGACTATGATCCCCATGTAGATCTTCCCTCTCCTTGCACCCTGATCAAGGACGAATTTCATTATATTTCATATAATACCAAAGAAAAAAATAAATTTATTATTGACTTATAAATGTATAGTAATTATAGTTTACCCATATCATTAAGAAGGTTAATGTCATATCTTCCACCTAACTTATTATTTAATGACCTCTAGCATTATTTTATATATATTTATTCCGATATGCATTATATTGTGGGGTTCTTATTGGTGACACTATTGAGATTCATCATCCTCAACAACTGTCACCAAATCTCAACAATGCCCTCGTTCTTATTTTACAATGTCACATGCATCCGAAGAGCAATATCCCAGTCATTTGACGAGAAATCATGATGGTAAGATCTTCCAGTGTCCAGAATATGGTGTAGTTGTAAGAATTTCATGCACAGATTTATATAGTGACTACCTCACCATCATTTATTGCAGCTTGTAATGGAAGGAATCACACTTCCAATGTCTAGAATACGATGCAGTTGCAGGAATTGCATTGATGGGTTTCTATACTGACTACCTCACCATCATTAATTTTAGCTTGTAATGGACTGATTCATAGTAAAATGGATTTCAAAATAGGGGCATTGGTATTCATGAACTCTCTAATGGATGAATTGGGTTTACCATTATACAACATTAAAATAGAAGAACTTGGTACACTTCCATGTTCATTAGAACATATCAGTGGACGACCTTATTCAGCAAAGGTGGTGTGAATACAACCTTCTTCTGGAGTCTGAAGATCATATTCTCCTCTCAACGAGATATTTTAATGCCAAGTTGATGTCAATTTTTTTTGAATAACTCAACCATCTTCTAGATGCCCAGTTGATGTCGTAGCCACTTGAATAACTCGACCATCTTCTAGGGATGAAATTTTTGTATCGAAGTTGTATGGTGACCTTAAATTCATGTAATCATACATTTCCATATTTAATCCCATTTATGGTCTTGATTTTGGTACTTACAAGAATTTCCAGGGCATCCTTGGCACCTATCTCTAGATCCGACCTTCCTCTTATCAGACTTGTAATTAAAACTACTATATTCCATATGGATGTAATTACTTGAACATGAATATAAATAAATCCCCACCTTTTCTTACGTTCATGCTCCACTTATTCCTCCTCTCGAGGGGATGAATCTCTGCTCCAAGTGTTTAGTGGGACATTCAAGGTTCGAGCCCCTGCTCTTTGGCCATGGATTTCATGTGCAAGGTGTAGTATCAGGTACCAGTAACACAAGATGGAAAATTCATGGAAAAAATGGTTATGCAGTCAGATACACTTGTATGTTTAACACTTACACTTATGGAGAAGTTGGCTATTGGGATAACATATACCTTCAATAAGTTGGGCCTTTTGACTGGTACCAGCGCTACTCCCAATTCAAACCCTACATAAATAAATATATTCCTAAAACCTCTCGTATTCCTATGGTTAGTTGTGGAAATGTGGTGAGTAACAATTGAATTTGGCTCGATTCCTTTCCTATATTTTCTACTTTATATTTTTTAAGATGGAGAAGGAAGGTATGGAGGTCGTAAATTGTGGGGGCCTTGAATCCTGTTGCAACAGGAATTAATGTGTGGCAGAAAAATTCCTTCTTTGGATTGGTACAAAAGGTTTTTAGAGATCATTTGGTCCTGATATAATCATGCATATCTCTAGTTCAGCGCCTGCTATATGCCACAAGAAGCATGCTCCGTTTAAATTGTGATTCTGATGCCCATTGTGCCTCCCTAGCCCCTAAAATACCCTGTAAAGCTGTATTTTGTGGGTCCTCCTATACGTAGCTTGTGAATTTTGTGCAATCCATATATATCTTAACATCTATATATTTTCTGCAAGAATTCCATTCCCACATTATAGGCTAGTTATGCTCTCTACTTCTGCTTTCCCGTTATTCCACCAAAATCCCATGGAATTCTTCCAATTGAAAGAAAATGCATGATCAGAAGTAGATGAAATAAATCATTTACGAGAACCCAATTTTTTTGTTGCAAAAAATTGTAGCCTTAGCTTCATTTTGTTCCATTTTTCATGCTTCCAGCGCTGCCCAAAATGCACAATTCCCAATAGAGAATTAGCCACCATAATCGACCATAGAGTATTGGAATGTCCCAATTCTACTGCCGGACAATTCCACCAACCATCACAACTAAAACCTTGTCCCAAAAACTCTCATCTGCCCAACCTTCATTCCAAAAACTCTCTTACTTTAATTCCACATTTTACTCAGCTTCTGAAACATAGTTTCCATGCAAAATTCCATAGAAATGGATGTTGTTTTTGGGATTATTGAAAATAAAACCTACACAAAAAACATCAGAAATAGTGTACTATGAATAATTTCTATGTGCATCCAAGATGCTGAAAAAATCCACCTCTAATATAAATTTACATTCCATGATTAGTATGTGACTCAACCACTCTTCATGGTTTTCATTTACAGTGCTCGAAGATAAAACTTGAAGTAGTGTGAAGGAGAAAATTTGTACTTCAAGAAGAAAATTTTGAGAAAAATAAAAAACCTTCAAAACAAAAATCCAGATGAAGTTGGGAATCCTTACATAGTAATTCCAAAATAAGGTTGTCTGCATTCATCCTCAAGTATTGCAACATCCATTCTAAATTCTCTTCAAGAATTTTGACACAGTTTACATCCAAAATTCCAGAGAGGTAACCCTTGATTATGGGATTATTAAAAAGAGAACATGCACAAAAAGCGTCAGAAACTGTGTGTGAATAGGTTCTATATGCATCTAGGATGCTAACAAAAACTACCTCTGAAATAAATTCGCATATCCATGATTAGTATCTGATTTAACCACTCTTCATGATTTTCAATCACAATGCTAGAAGACAAGCCCTGAAGCAATTCTGAAGAAAGGCCTATAAGTCTACAATATTACTATATTCATGATGATACATAACCGAGAGACAAGTGTCTAAGGACATCTTGAATCTCAAAATGTTCATCATCTATAATGTCAAACACATTTTTGTATGTTCTATTGTAGACTCCTCGTAGATATATGCTTAATATTTGACTCAACCACTCACAATTAGGATTAATATTAGACATATTATCAGATAATATAAATGAAGGAAAATGTTAATTAAGGTGAAATTACCTTTCCAAGTATAAAACACCAATGACACTAATACTAGTGCAAGGCACAAAGAAAATTCCAATTTTGGCTAGACCCTTATGAAGCGATGAACTTAACAAATTTGATGACTTACCTTGAAAATCATTTGAAAACTCCTCTTGTCTTCTCCTAGTCAAATTATGCACAAAATTCATGAAACTTGTTTCGCTAGATGTCATGTAATCCTTGGTAGAGATATCTTCACAAGAAAGAATCTCCTCTCTTGACATATGATGTCCAGAGTAACCTGATGTAAACCTAGATTTACACACCACATTCCTTTTATTATATTTCACTTCTGATTCAGATAAATATATTTTCCCCCTTCCATTATTGCTATTCACTTTGATACATCCTATTCCTGAATTTTGGTATTTAATATCCCCCTAATTCTTGCAAAAGGGGATTCCTTGAGAGAAGAAAGAGACCGATTGTTTTGAGCAATCTGACTAGGTGGAAAAAGAGGAAAAAATCATATTTCCTTTAATTTTTTACAAGGACTCATAGGTTCCAAATAAATTAAATTCTGTTCAGCATAATTCCCCTTGATATTTGCTGCACATTTTTGCAAGCATAATATCCCACACAATGACTCATCCTCCATTGAGTTTATTGTGATTTGGTTAAGATTTAATGCTGACAGATTTTTTTTCTAACCTCCAACCAAAATGGATGAAAGCAAGAATACCAACATTCCATATTGAATATACTCCATTATTACCATTTGGTTGTCCATAATATTGAATACAACAATACTTTAATCATTGAACTTAATTCCCTATCATCCAAACATTCAAATCAGATTTGCATCAAGTTGGCCGAGAGTCATATACAGAGCAAACATAAACATTAACTTCTAAATCCTAAAGAATGGCTAAATTTATAAATTTGAAATTTTTTTATCCCTTGAGTGGAACTATTGCTTCTATGAAGCTAATGATAAATTCAACCCAATATCTTTATAAATAACTATAGTTGTTTTGTGGATTAATCCCTCTTGTGGAAAAGAGCGATCTCCCTAGTACTCCAACAAGTAACTAGAAACAAATATTCATTGAATATCACTTTCTCTAGCCTATTTGTATTTTAGATTATCACAACCTTGAAATAAATAGGTTTTTCTCCTACCTTTCAATCGAGACATTAGATGTACTCTTTTTCCTTCGCTCCAAATCAATTCTTCAATGCTAAGAAGAACTTGTAATCACAAACAATACAAAAGATCAAAGCATTTGCAGTATATAATAATAATAAATACTAATCCAACTTAGTGATCAAGGAGTCTAAGTATTAACATCATTTCCATGAATTCATAAACAAGACAATGAGAAAAAGAGATCCATATGTATTATCAAAAATTAAAAAGAGAAATCTTACAACATGTTCCATGATGTTGCATAGATTTCTCCCATGTGTATGCGGAATCATTTCCTTAAGTATGATAATCCTTCCTCTCTAGAATTACCAGCATGAATTCATGTAGAGGAAGGTGTAATCTTCAATGTGCCAACAACAACTTACTAGTTCATAAACTATGAACTCTATGAACTCTCTCCATCGTAGAATCTATAAAAATGAGTATCTACCCTTCAACCTAAAACTTTAGCTCAATTTATAGAGAGATTAAGGTAGTTTCAGATCCATTAAGAAAGGGATGAGTTCTTCCCATGAAGGGATTTGGCTTCCTTTGGCCAAGGGATAAGCTCCACGAGTAGAGGGATAAAGCTCAAAATTACGTGACTCTAGAGGCTTCTAGTTGGGTGAATATTTGACCAACT
The DNA here is from genome assembly GCA_034641835.2 of Pinus albicaulis. Lineage (NCBI taxonomy): Eukaryota > Viridiplantae > Streptophyta > Pinopsida > Pinales > Pinaceae > Pinus > Pinus albicaulis. The sequence goes on along the minus strand of CM076581.1, from coordinate 1,279,187,637 downwards.
AGGCTTCTATAAGTTACTTTGTATATTTACTTGCTTTTTACGGGGGTGCGTAGATTTTAGTGGCGAACAGAGCAGTGATCTTCGCGTCTAATGGAAGAAGCATTAGCACATGCGCATGAAAATGCTATAAAAACCACGCAGGTAATATTTTAAAGGTTTTTAAGATATTTTCTCGAATTTCCAAGACTTGGTTCATGAACATGAGTTTGTTTTACCTCTAAGGTAACATGATATGGATGGTGATAGACCCATATTGGCAGTCAAGTGTCATGGTGAAAAATGGCGTGTAACAGATTGCCCCCTAAAGTGCGAACTCTAAGAAAGTTTTTCTAAAGAGTGAAGCGCTTTATCATTCTAAGTATTGGATTGGAGACACCGGATGAAAACCTGTAAAAACATTCAGTGCAAATATATATCATCACTGAGGTAGGCATTCCCATACTCAGATAAAAAATAACTAAATGCTTTGGTACATATATAATTTTAGTATTACATCAAGAATAGACACAGTATGGGCGAAACCATCTGTCATAATAAGTCTACTGTATCATAAATACATAACTCCTCATAGCCTCGATGGTAGAAACTAGATCCAAGGTCTTGATTTGAGCTTCTCGAACTAGTACGAATCTATCCATGTGATTGATGGTGTCAAAGTCGAACATGGTAGAAACCACTTGATTAATGGTTAATGATGAGAACTGTTACCAAGCATGAGAGAAACCACCAACAATGACAATGGTTCTCAAGGTACTTCAACACAATATATGAAGTGTGAACGAATGAATTGGATTCAGGCACTCATAGAATCATTAGATCGAAGGTCAATGATGAGAACCTATCGTCGAAGGTGAGAAACCTACCATTAGGGCATGCATATTCCAAGGTACTGATAGGATTCTAAATCAAATTTTTAGATAATTAGTTGATGTCGATAGAAGGTGATCCATGGCAGGAAAGCCTACGACATGAAACCATTAGATCAAGTTTTGAATAAATTCTTTGCAAGGACTGACTCAGGGATGGTCAACGCAAACGGAGACAAATGTTTTCAATGAATGGTAAATTGAACTTTCTCTTGAACACATAAAGACACTATAAATGGTTTGGTAGCATTTGACTCAAAGATATTACCCAGAATCCGGTTAAAGCCTTTCAATGTGGTTTGATGAACTGTAAGACAAAGGATTACCCAACCCAGGTACAAGTGCGACAAAGTTTCATGTTCAAGAACGTCATGCTGCTTTCTAAAACAAGGACAATGAATGGATTATTTTTCTCACTTTTCCCCCCACCATTACTGGCAACTGCCTCTTTATTTTTGTCAAGCTTGAGGAGGATAGCATCTTCTTGTCATGTAAGTTCATCCTTCGGATGATGCCATCTTAGTATTTTTTAAACAAACCCTAAGAAAGATTGGTTCAGTCTTTTTGTGATCGATAGGTCTTGTACTGTTTGATTTTAACAAGTCCAGAATAGGATTGACTTTGTTTTTTTGAGTTTTAGGGATTCAAAATAAAAACATAAGTAATTTTTTTTTTTTGTAAATTTAATCTCGCAAACTCAAAAAAGGATAAAATAATGTAGGAGAGAACTCTATTGACCATGCTTAGTCAATGTATACATTTTTCATAAATAGTATAATTCATTCTGGAAAAGGGATAAACTTATACTGAATAGATGATTATTCATTCACTTTAACGAGTTCAAATAATCAAGTACTCAACGATATTTTTATGTTTATTGAGTTTGAAAAGGGCTTAAAATAGGACTCCAGGGTTTTTCCTTTTTTTTGTATTTTTATAGAGCTCAAAAAAGTGATAAAAGTATACTCAATGTCAAAATGGTTCTTTCCAAACATAACTTGTTTCCTGCACAAAAACTCAAAAAATTACAAATATTTGCTCTCAAAATATGAAAAAAAAAATTGATTTTGACTTCTAAAGTGAAAATAAACAAAATAATATTATTTTATTCATTTAAAATTATAAAAAGATTCACCTTTTAGTTTTTAGAGTAGAGTAGAAAGAGTTTTACCCTAAACCTTCCGAAGCAGATATTAGGAGAACTGATCAACCATTTCAAGAACAGTTAGCACTAAGTATTTCACATAATTACTGTCTTTCTTTTCATCTATTTAATTTTTTATTTTAAGTTTTTAGGGAATATTTTAGGGGGAAACAAGGTTTTGAAATCCTCCCTCGGGGGTGTGTAGGTTTTTGAGGTGAAATCCACACACCCAAATGATTTTTTAATAGAAAAAATCATTGGGACGTCGTGTTTTTTATGTATAGCGCATGCGCAAAAACGAACTTTGTACACATAAAACTTGCGCAAGCGTCGTATGGTTTTGAAAAACATAATCCTATCCATAAAAAATGGCTCAAATTCCCCCATCTGATTTCTAATGATCTTAGTTCATGGTTTGTAGGTTATCAACCACATTGGAATGGTGATAAAGAGAGCATGAACTTCATGATAATGCAGAAATGGATGATCTAAAAAAAACTCGCACATTAAAAAATTGTGGCTTGTATAAATTCTAGGTGATTCAAGGTATGAAAGAATAGGTTGAGCTGATGACCTAGCTAGTCAATGCTTGGGATGTTCGAGATCAATGTTTTAACATTGGAGACCATAGGCTTGTGATTGAGCCAGAGGATATATATTTCCTCACTGGATTACCCACAGAGGGAGAGACATTTCCTTGTTTGGGCCAAGACCAGGTGCTCTGCCTACTACATCTAATATGGCTCAATATTGTAGCCAAGATTCAGAATTGAAGGATGGTTGCATTGATATCAAAACTATTGTGTGACTAGACCTAAATATCGTTGCATTCACATTTACCAGGTTTTGTGGGAGTGTCGCTCTGCATGTGGCTACCAAAGCACAAATGCATACTACAGTTGAATGTTCCAGGGGAACATTTTTCAACTGGTGCAAAGGAGTGTTGGTTAAAGTGAAGGGCCAACTTACAAGAGTTAATAAAGGGAAGTTGAAAAACTTCGGTTATGGAACCATTCTTGTGTATTTCTCTTCGGAGAGGATCCCACTCCTCGCACCTTAGCAGTCTCTAGTGGATCCCACAGGACCTAGGGAACCACGTATGTTGTGATGGGTAGAATTTTTGGCTCACCATAGTGGCGATGGTGGTGTAGTGGTTCGTTATACTCCTCAATTATTTATATGGCTTAAGAACCAAATATTCATGATCAAATATTCTCCTTACACAGGGATGGATTTCAGAGGTGATCCTGGAACATCACTTCCACTAGGGGCACAGTGTGCTGAATCAGGTAAAGAAAACAAATTTTTAATTTTTAATTTTATCTATTTTTTTTATGTGGTTTTCTATCATCCAATACTGATAAAAATTTAGATGCAGATGTTGGCCCTTCACTACCAGAAGTGCTTCGTCATTTTCATATGCAAGATTCACAACCTATAACAGGCCCACCATAGATTGATGTGGCATAGATTCTTTCAGATCTGCAGCATAACCTAGATAGGTTGACTATTAATGTCCCAGCGACAAGGACATATGATATACCTCTCAGGCTCCAGAGACATGTGCATGGTGTTCTTGGCCCATTTAGGAGATATCTGCATAGGGTGGCACGTGCCATAGTCTGCTATCATGATCATCATCATGGATAGCTGACGGTCGATCTAGATTGAATTTTTTTTTTATATTAGTATCTTTAGATCATAAGGTGTTTGAAACCTATGATCACAAATGATGTAATATTTTTGACACACAAATATTTTTAACCTAATGATATTACTACTTCCGAACTCTGATTTTCTTGTTCAATATAGATTAAATATTTTTTTATTTTACTTTTAATGCTGCAAATGTCTATTTAAAATTGATTAGCTAATGCATTAGCCATTGTGTTTAAATTTCTTGAAATGTGTTGGTATTCAATGTAATAAAACCGTCTTTCCAAGAGACAAACCCTCAAAAACATTCTTAACAAAGCTAGATTTCTGATAGCGTAAACACCATTTAAATGTAATACGATGAGTTTCAAATATAACCTAACAATCAAACATCGAATACCAAATGCGATGGAATCAGATAATATCTTCATGACTGTGCTATATTCTGCAATATTGTTCGTTGTTTGACTGAGGCATATCCCATGAATACATACTAACTCATCAGTGGGTGAATAGGTGACCCATACCACGGAAGAGATGTTCCATGTACTACAACAGGCATAGTGAGCAAAACCAATGTAATTTTGAAGGAAATTCAACATATGTAGTATCAAGAGTAATCAAGATAAGCAGTGAAAGTAGCAAAAATTCGTCAAGCAAAAATAACTAATCCTAAGACACACTTGTCTAATCTAAGGAACATTGTTCTCAACTATAGCTAATGTAGAAAGAGGACATTCACATGAATAATCATGCATAATATCTCTTGAGGTAAAGACCATTTCTGGTTTTATCTAACGAGACATTGTCATAATCGATTAAATCATAGGCCCCTATTGCAAGCACACTCCTAACAATATAAGGGCCATGCCACATTGGCTCGAATTTACCAGCACCTAGTTTTTCATGAGATTGATTGTATACTAGAGCAAGGTCACCTTATGAATATATGCGAGGGTTAAAAATTTGATCATACTGAGATTTAACACATTTTTTATGAGCCTCGGTAACTAATGTAGCAGTATAACAAGTTTCATCTAACTGTGCTAGGTATAGGAAGTGTTTCTCCTCTTCAGAGGTAGTTGGTAATAATTCGATGGCTAATTTGAGTGACGAGATTTTTCATTCAATGGGTAACACATCTTCCAAACCATAAACAAGCTGAAAATTAGTGAACCCTGTGGATGTTTTTGTAGAGGTACGGTATCCCCATTATGTCGAAAAAAACATGGTATGCCAATTTGTTTTATGAGTTCCAACAATACGTTTAATCATATTGGTTAAAACCTTTTTGATGGCCTCAAATTGACTATTATCTTGTGGGTAATATGGCATAGAATTATCGTGGCATAGGCAAAGTTGAGTGGAAATTTCAGTCATCATAATGTTTCAAAAATGACTCACATGGTCCATAATGATAGCTTGAGGGGCACCGAACTGAGCAATCACGTGACTGAATATGAAAATTGCTGCAGTTTTTCTATCAGTCATGAATGTAGGCATCGACTCAGCCCATTTGGTAAAACAATCTATGGCAAGAATAATATACCAATGCCCCCCGACCGAGTGAGGGTTACATGTGACGAAATTTATGCCCCATTTGGAGAAAGGACCGACAACAATGATTGGGTGAAGAGGAGATGGAGGCGCACACATCTTTCGATCAAAAATCTAGAAATTGTGGCATTTTCTAACTGCCAAAATACAGTCTTTGAATAGTGATGGCCAAAAATAGCCAGCGCGCAATATATTTTGGGTTGTGGAAAACCCATACATATCACCACCACATGCTCCAGAGTGGCAGTCATTCAAAACCCATTCGACTTCTTCATGAGTTAAACAATGTCAAAAAATAGAATTGGAACCACGACGATAAAGATATTCGCCAACAATATTATCTTGCTATGATTGGTATTGAATTCTCTATCGATATGATCGTGAAAGATTTGGTCAGAAGGTTTGGGTCTAGAGATATATAATGATATCCCCAAACCAAGGATCTAATGTAATGATTAGAAAGAGAGATTCATTAGTAAGATTTTTTTTTGCCACTATTTCAGATTCAGTATTGGGAAACTTACACATAAGTTTAGAAAATACCAGTGATTTCTTAGACTTGGATTTTTCGAATTCCAAATCAAAATCTTGCAAGATAACGATCCATTAAGAGTATTTTCCCCCGAGCAATTGTTTCTTCAAAATATACATCATTGGGTTGGATTTAGATATAACTGTGCTTTTGTGTAACAATATGTAATGACAAGATCGTTGGGCATCTTGAACAGTTGCCAAGACCAATTTCTCCACACGTGAATACTTGATTTATGTCGAGTTGAGATTCCAACTTAGGTAATAAATCACATGTTCGTTATTAGAGTCATCCTCTTGAACTAGAACCATTCCAATCGTGGAATCAAATGCATCTAAATACAAAAAGTAATCTATGTGATAATCATACGGATGCAAAAACGGTGCATGGGTCCACACATGTTTAAGTGCATCAAAAGATTTATTGGCAAGCTCGTCCCAAATGAATGGAACACCATGTTTTAAAAACCAGGTAAAACGTTTTTTTTACTCTTCATAGTTTGGGATAAAATGACGTAGAAGGTTTTCTTTCCCCTACAAACTTTGGAGTTCGCAAAGAGTGGAAGGAGGAGGTAGATTAACAATAGCCTCAACCTTTGATGGGTTGACATGAGTGCCTTCTTTTCAAACAATGAGCCAAATTAATTGTCCTAATTGTACACAAAATACACATTTGTGTGGATTCAAATGAATGTTTTAACTCATACATATCATAAATATGGCACGTAAGTGTGTAGGATGATCTTGTCTGCGTAAAGAATGAGTAGGTAAGTCATCCAGGTAGGGCAATACAATATGTTTGATATTATGAAATGCGTAAGACATAGCTCATTGAAAAGTTGTGCCAACATTTTTTAGTCCAAAAGGTAACTTGCAGTATGAAAATGTGCCCCATGGACATATAAATGTTGTTTTAGGTTTATCAACAGGGAGTATGTTGATTTGATTGTAACTAGAAAAACCATCCATAAATGAAAATATTTCATTTCCAGCACAATCATCAATAAATTGGTCAATATAAGTGGTAAGATAATTTTCTTTAGGACATGCCTTGTTAATATCCCGATAATCGACACATACTCTGATAGTCCCTTGTTTCTTGGTTACAAGAACTATGTTAGATACCCAATCAGTCAAAGGAATAGGATAAATAAATCTTGCACGTAGTAATTTTTTAAATTCGGCTTTAATTGCAGCAATTTTATGTGGATGTATTAGAAGTAATCATTTTCTAATAGGCTTATCATCTGGGTATGTCTTAATTTCGTGAATAGCAATCTTAGGATCAATACCTAGCATTTCTTCATAATACTAGGCAAAAATGTCTCAGAATTCTTGAAATAGGGATTTGTAGATTTTGATCTCTTCAATTGAGCAAGAAGCACCTATATGAATGTTCTTAGCTATTTATGGTTTAATTGATACGTCAATAGGAATTTTGGTGGAAATATGTCCTAATTTTTTCTCAGAATCCGAATGAAGAATGGACATAGGATTTTGAGGTTCCTTGACATAATCAATTGAAAATATGGATGAAAAATCCTTCTCGAGTTTAGCAAGTTCAGGTAAAAAACAAGATCGTTGATGGAGATCGTCCCATGGTAATTCATCCAATGACAAGATTTATCGAATATTTTCATCAGCTAAAAACACTTGTTGAAAAGGATCTGAAATTGATTTCAAGGCTAAACTTGATAAAGAAGAATACTCTTCACTAACCACATTCATTTAATCAATATAAGTTGATGGATTGTCAAAACACGATTATACTGCTACATATGTCAATTCAAAAGGACTTAAAGGGATCTAGCCACCATAGGAGTCCAACTTTGATTCTAAAGGCACATTCCATGTGTCATCAAATGGCATTATGATTGATGTAATCATATTTATATTGGCAATAATTCGCAGGACATTGGGAGAAGGTATAGCAAAAGTTCCCATGAGATCGGAATCCTTAACTATTCCTACCCCAACATCTTTGCAACGGATAAATGTTTTTCCGACATGGTAGATACTATATGTAGAAGTAGGGTTTGAAGTGAAATAAGACAACTGATCGATTTTGAAAATATTTCCTTTATGAGGGAACATTATCATTCGAAAGACTAATGAGACAACAACAGTCATAGCATGATACCAACTTCGACCCAAAGGAAGGTTGTAATCGGGAGGGGCATCAAAAAATTCCACCTCGAGTGTTATGGTTTTTCCTTCTACTTCTATAGTCAGATCCTGGAGTATTTCAAATGGGAGGAAACATCTTCCATCAAAGGATTTAATAATAGTTGGTGACTGGTTCATTGTCAGAGAACCAAGAGTTTTCCAACAAAATAAGGACATAATGCAAATAGATGCTCCCTCATCAATTACTATTCAAAAAACTCGCCTTGACTTGACTAATACTAGAATTTGAAAAGCCATTCGCTGTGGTAGTCTAGGTAAAAAAATTTCAAGATCAAAGACATAAGATTTGAGTCTTGAGGATTAATCGTTCCTATAGTTGATAATAGTAATTTCCTCTGAGTTGGACAAGATTGCAGCACTTCAAGGACTGACATTGCAAAAGGGGATATGGCCAAATCTTCAACAATATTGTAATTCTGAGCAGCTCTCGCATGTGAATTGAAAGCTGATTTTCAAAGTACACCTTTGGCAGGCGGTTTAACCACTAAATCAGGATTAGGTTTCTCAATTTGAAATGGTTCAGAAACTGAAGGATTTGATACTGGTGGTTGAATGGATGATTCAGTTTCTTTAACAATTACAGGACTCTTAGATCCATAGTCTTGAGATCGTGTTGCAACCATGACCTGGGACATCATTAGGATATCCGCCAGTGAATTGGAAGAAGATCTGATCACTTTTCTATCTTGAGATGGAAAAGGATCTTTCAAGACAGCAGGTGTGGGTGAACCTTTGACAAATTTGGATACCTCAGCCCGATGTGGGCACTCTTTTGTGTAGTGATCCTCATCACACATAAGACAAGGATAACGAGGTTTCAATTTTTCGTCTAACATATTGGTTTTTTGAGCTTTCTCTTTAGGAGAAGTGTTTTGTTTATATTTACCCTTCCCCTTCTTCTTATTTCCGGATGATTTAGCTTTCATTGTAGAGGAGTCTACGACGTGAATATATGCAGAAATTTCTAGGGAAGGATCTCCTTTACGTGAATCTAGTAGGGTTATGATTGGATAAGTAGATTTAGATGATTTCTTCTTACTCTTTGTCATATTAATTGTACCAATTACACCGTCTGCAGAATGAGAACCGGAAGGAGTTGCAGTAAGCTGACCTAGGCATGGTAAATCAATATTTTTTTCATACAGAGAACCAGATTGTGTGTAAACGAGGTGTAGGTACCGTACTTGAGCTATGACCTACTCTTATGTTACAACGCCTCCCTTAGCTACATCTTTAGTAATCTTAGGAAGCAGTGATTTAATGAACCATTCTGCCAGAATTTGATCCAGAATGAAAACTTTAACTAATCGTCATCTACATCGCATTCGTATATGTGATATGAAATGTATGTAAGCGTACTTTGTTTTGATGAATTCAAAAATTGTACGCCATTGTCATAACGGAATGGAAAGTGAAAATGAGTTAGGAAGGTTGTTGCTAAGGCATTGAAATTATTGAAAGGGCCACGTGGTAACTCAATGTACCAGTTTGCAGCTAAGCCGATCAAAGTTCTATGAAAAAATCTCAAAAAAATGGAATCATCGATTAAGGAGTTGCATGTACACCACAAATGATAAGTCATCACATGATTTTAGGGGTGTTCTCCTGATTTTCCTTTAAAATTTGGAATATCACTCGGAAACATAATGCGAATTTCATAAAAAAATGGAAGATAATAAATCAAATCATTCGTTAGTCGAGACAAGTCCAGTAAATATAAAGTTGCAATGAAAGATAACCGTCGGTTAGGGTCTGGCTGTGAAAACTGATAACCTTGAGGAACAATACTAGTACCCAAAGGAGGATATCTAGGAAAACTTGGTATAGCCTGAGTAGTTGGGATTGGAATAGCTCCAGGGTATCCAGGGTTAGCAATACCGAACTAAGGTTGAGCTGGTATTTGATATGCATAACCAGGGTATGGTTGGCTTTGGTAAACTGGATTTTTTCCCATTTTTCCATATTGAAATTTCCCTTTAATGGTTAACTCTGAACAAACTGACCTTGAAAGGTTTGACCCGTAAAAGGTAGATTTGTTTGAAAAGTAGTTTCACCAGGTTGTCTTAGAGAGGTATGAGGAATAGACTGAACTGTAGGTCTAGTTTGATGAACAGTAATCTGAAGGATTGCATGTGGAATAGTTGGTGTTGTCATTTGAATGGTTTTAACAACAAGGGTTTGAGAAAATCCAGGGATAGGTGTACACGGTCGTTGAACAGAAATTTGCACAATAGATTGGATAGGAGTACTTGGAGTACTCAGACCAACTTGCTGACTAATAAACATATAAACCTATGGGGTTATTTGAAGTGCACTTTGAACATGCTGTTGGACTTGGGTAAAACCAAATTGTCCATCTAGTTGAGCAAGTTGATTATAAGGTACTTTTAAAGTAGGCTGCAAATATTGTTGATTCAACATGGGATTACAGACAATATTGATTCCTGGGTAATGATCTCCCATCAAAATTTCTGATGCATAAGATTGACCATAACTAGTTTTAGGTATTGGAACATAAGTTTGATAATTACCGGGAATATTTGACCCTACAACCGAGGGATAAGTTCCAACAAAAGGTCTCCCTCCTTGAAAGGATTGCTACTCTTTATAAGGTTGTTCCCCTTGGAAAGGTAGCTTCCCTTGGAGAAGTTGCTTCCCTTGGAGAGGTTGTTTCCCTTGGAGAGGTTGTTTCCCTTGGAAGGATTGTTTCCCTTGAAAAGGTTACTGCCCGCCAGGCGCTATATAGCCACCTTGAGAGCTAGCTTGAGGGATATTTCTGGAAAACATATATACATGTTCCATTTTCAAAGGTTCGGTGATAGATTCATAGATACCAATTGATTTTTTGAAATTTTAGGAAGATGGATATGCTCCTGAGAAAGTGCCAGAGAGCGACTGGTACCCAGCAGGAACAAATGGACCACCATACAAAAATGTTTCTGGTGATGAAAAAAACCTAGATGACTCAGTAGACATGTTTGGTGTAGCTATGTAACTACACCTGGGTATAGAGTAAAAAGGAATACGATGTGGTGAATGATTATAACCAGAGTTATGCAGAAATTCGGTAATTTGATGATACCAAGGATTTGGTCTAAAATGAACGAAAGGGTAAATTTGTTCACTAAACCTTAGATTTAAAGATTCTTGACGCGAAGGAATTCTGATCTCTTATTCCATGTCATAAATATCTTCAATACTAATTAGGCGAGGAGGAAGATTCTCAATAATAAGAAGTTTCACTCGAGGTGAACAAGGAGGACCAGGAATCAGGGCTATGAGATCCAAAGGTGACTCAGATGAACTAGATTCAGATTTAGGCTTAGATATTTTAGGTTCAATGAATTGGGTATCTGACAATTCACCAATAACAGATTCAACTGTAATTACTTAAGAAATTTCTTATTGTTGTTGATCATTTTCGATTATCTGAGGTTGATTAACTTCGAAATTGGGAGGTATTACAATGTATGTTTCTCCTTGTTTAGTAAACCTGGTTCCCGATTGTTGAACTCTTTCAGTTTTAATTTTTTCCAATTGACTGGGTGTATACTCACAGAGTTTTCCCCTCATTCTACATGAATGTCTCAGTAATTAATCCATGGTTAATCTTTTAACACATGAAATCAAAAAATTTCAAAAGAATACACCTAAGGTCGCTAAAAAATCAATAAAATGAACAAGCGCGTACAAAATCTAAGTGACAAACCACACACAAAAAATATGTTTCCACAATAAAAGCACTAATTGGTGATGAAATCAAACATCGCATAAATTAATGTGGAAAAGTAGAGGTTGAAACAATTACCCTGACAACCTGGTTAATGAAAATGTCGGGTGCATGTAACTCCACTATGTCATCTTGAAGTGAAGATTACCCTCCAGAAATTCCAAGTGAGTCTATTCAACGTCTGCTCCAGGTACAATGGGACATTCCCTCCACTGTCACCTTGGGAAAAATCCTAAATATTATGGCCAATAAGGTCACCAACTGAGACAATTGTACCTGGGGGAACAATCTACGATCCGGTATACACACAAGGGAAAAGTATCAAGCTCAATCCCCTTGAAATCTCCTCGAGATGGTAAATATGAGGTTTGCTAACAAGTGACCCCAGTCTCCTCGACAATGGTTAATCTGAGTTTTACCATGTGTATTGCGCTCATGTCTTCTATATTCACCAATTAAGTAGGTATAATTACCTCACTAGGTCCGATATGACCTCGTTCTTGACTCTTTTAAGAAGATCTTCCCAAAGTACAAATGGAACAATTGGATTTCCCTACTGCAAGATGCTACTTGTTTGTTTTAATTGTTTTGGAACGTTTATTACAACCTATTCCAAAGCACTAGCCTATGCTAAATTGGTGGAATGAGCCCTAGAAAATGTAAAAAATATCTAGATTGATTTTATTAAGTGCTATATTGATTTAGCTATTATTAACGCAAAGGGGTATGGAGATGAAACTTGATGATATTGTGACCTCACTCAAAAATACTCTAAATGCATTGATATGAAAAATGCAGCTCTTTTATTTTGATGAATTTTATTTAAGAGAAAGTTGAAGGACTTTTGAACTTAAAAAGTACAAATTCCCTAAAACTTCAAATAAAATTCCTTTCCGTTAAGAAAGACATTTCATTAAGAACACAATTTCCAATCATGATCAATGTCTCTTTTGCAAAGAAACGTTCGTTGATTATAAAGTCAAAAACCACAATTTCGATAAACAAACAAACCTCAAAAGAAGGCAACTTCTTAAACCCTAAAAAGGATAAAAACTTCAAATCAAATTGAAGTTCTAATTATCAATCCTAACTAAGATACCTATCAGTGTCTTTCTAATGATTTCTCTTAGTTGTAATCAAACTAAAAATGTTTCCACTTGACCTAGCAGAATTGAAATCATGAAACACTAGCTTGAGATAAATGAGACTGTGGTGATCTAGAAGCTTTTCTGTTTTGCAATCGAATAAGAAATAAATATTCAAAAAAGGTAAGGACGGAAATAATCATGGTGGCACAAGGAGACAATAGCATAAAACCAGTGATCTTGGGAAAATGAATGTATCTTCCAAAAGAAGCAACAACAAACCAAGGAAAACCCTAACTATATAATGCAAAAAGGATGATGTATCAAACAAGACTCTAAGGTGTTCAAGAGGATTTCATACATAGATTTTGACAATTGTTATAGATCAGGTTAAACATCAAGAATTTGGTTATCTGAATCTGGAAGAGAAAATTTCATTTTTTTTCAAAATTTCCTAGGGGGTGCACAACTCCTCAGTTCACAGCAGTTTGCATGCACACTGAACTATGTTGACAAGTCGTGCAGGTTTCCCCTTTGTTTTCCACCAAAAACCGCGCAAGGCAGAGAAAAGTTGGAAAAAACAATTTTAAGGTTTTCTTTTCAGAAATCTAAAAGGTTATGTACCCAACCATACTCAGAGAAGTCAAAATAAGAAAGCTATAATTTCAAATTGAACAGAACCAAAGAAAAATAAACTTTTCTTCCCCAATATAGTCACCAATTTGTTTTGTGGATTAATCCCTCTCGCGGACAAGAGCAATCTCCCTAGTATTCCAACAAGTAACTAGAAACAAAGATCCATTGAATATCTCTTTCTCTAGACTATTTTTATTTTATATTATTACAACCTTGACGTAAGGAGGTTATGCTCCTACCTTTCAACCGAGACATTTGATGTAGCCTTTTGCCTTTCACTCCAAGGAAATTATTCACTGCTAGGAAGAACCTTCAATAAATAAATAAATAAAATATCAAAGCTCCTGCAGTATATAATGATCATAAATACTAATCCAACTTAATGATCAAGGAGTCTAAGTATTGACATCATTTCCATGAATTCAGAAACAAGACAATGAGAAAAATATATCCATATGTATTATCAGAAATTAAAAAGAGAAATATTACAACCTATGCCTTGATGTTGTACAAATTTCTCCCATGTGTCTGCACAATTGTTTCCTTTAGTTTGATAATCCTTCCTCTCTAGAATGACCAGCATGAAGTCATGTACACAAAAGTGTAATCTTCAATGTACCAACAAAAAATTACTACTTCAAAAACTATGAACTCTCTCCAACTTAGAATCTATTAAAATTAGTATCTACCCTTAAACTTAAATCTTCAGCTAAATTTATAGAGAGATTGAGGTAGTTTCAGACCCATTAAAAGAGGGATGAGTTACTCCCATGAAGGGATTTGGGTCCCTTTGGCCAAGGGATAAGCTCCATGAGTAGAGGGATACAGCTCGAACTAGCACGACTGTTGAGTCCCCATTTTGCCTAATTTTGACACATTTCCTAGACCTTATATCTCCCATTTTGAACTCTCCTTAACCCCTAATATGCCTAATTCAATTATATCAGCTAGGTTTTTGGCCAAAAGGGTACCGTAGGCTTGAGGTATGCAAATTAACATAAAAAAGTATCATTTTTACCTTTAATATTAAGTATTCCTTAAATAGTTGTTTCCTTATTGGAATTATCATGGCAACTGATTTAAGAATCTTATGTAGATTTTATTTGATCCGAAATAGCTCCGAAATTCCCAAAGACAGCTCATGCGGCTGCATTTCCTTCACACGTTTCGGAAATCCTGTAGATGCAGATTTCCTACAATCACTCTGATTTCCTAGAACAGAGTTAGTGGTTAGCTATGTTCCACTCATTTCCAAATCAAATGAGAACATGGGTTTTGTGGGGAATTCGTCATACATGGATGTTGTCCTATTGGTCATGCCAAACCCACCTTTGAAACCATCCAAATCCACAGACCTCTTCTCATTGGCTGGAAGAGAAGTAGCTTTAGCCATGTAATGAAAATTGTATAATCCAAGCTTTTAGTCATGGATTAGACCTAGATTAGCTAATTTTTATGATATTGTATCTGTATTGATAGCTCCTATCTCAGATTAGCATTTTCCTCATTCACGTCAAATATGGGCTTTCGAACTTGTATAAATTTGACTATACAAGCTAAGTGGGCTCGATTGTGGGGAAAACTCCATGGGGCTAAGTGCGCTTGAGCCGAGGAGTTCCTCGGGGATGGGTGACCTCCCGGAAGTCTTGGTTACCGGAAGCCCCCGAAGTGATGACTGATGCTATGTGATTCCTTTCACTAGTTTCAATCCCACTTCTTCACCCCCGTGAGCATCACCCGATGCAAATGAGTGCTAAGTGGACTATTAAAAATCATGAGAAATTAGCCGCCTGCGACTACCCTCTCATGGGAATGGTCATACTACAAATGACTTACGAACGCAACTTGAATCCCAAAATGATATCTAAATTTGACTATGTTTTATGATGTAAGGAATTGGTTGGGTTGGTTTTTGTTGATAGCACATATCAGATGGTACTCGGCTTTAATATTTCCAGATTAATATAATATTTGATGTTTTTTCCATTCTATTGAGCAAGCCTCTTTAATTTTGCAGGGGTTGTAAGTGAGGGAGGGCTACCTTTTCTCACAACTCCCTTAGTTGTGTGTGTGTGCATTTTAATTTCTATTATGCAGTAATAATTATTTCATACAGTGAATGTACTCTTTCTGAAGTTTCAATAGCAATTACCAATTGATTAAATGATTACATTTTTATGTTAAATGTGGGGATTTCATTTGATCAAGTTAGATTTACATTGTTAAGTTGATTTGTTTATTGTTGTAAGATTGATCTCCTATATTTTCTGATCACATCAACAAGAATAATAGCTGTAGAGGGATATTCATATCCACTACATAGCCTTTGCTGCAAATTGTTGATTGAGAAAAGTGTTGAAATTTGCCACAAGAAATAGTGAAATTGGCATCCAAAAACAACATCCAGAAAATGGCTACCATGGAGACTTTTAATTTAATTATTTCTTAATTAAATTAGAAGAAATGTGTGTCAAATTTATTTATCCCTTAAATAAATTGGACGATAAATTGTAATCTTATCTCATAATCACTTGTAATAGTTAACTGAGTGTGGTAGACTTAGTTAGCTCATGAAATTCGAGTTGAGGGTGGTTGGTGAGGCATGTAGAGTGATTCTAATTTTTTTAGAGTCCAAGTTGTAGTTAGTGTATTATTTTAATGCATGAGAAATCAGTTAACTCAATTAAGTGATTTAAAATTAGTTTAACTAGTTGTAACTAATTTTTGTACTAGTGAGAGGTCAAGTGAATTAAATCAGATTTAATTCACATACAATGATCTATCAAGTGACTGATGATTTACTATTAATAGCTGCATGCATGTAAGTTCTAATGAAGACCCAATTGAGACAGAGGTTAAATGGAAGTTATCTATCAGTTGTATGTATAGAAAATTGCTCGAGCGCAATTATATACACCATAGGATTCCCATGATGTATTGCGCAGTCAAGGAAGGTGAATTATCCTAAATAATAGGGACTAATTGCCTAGGGATTGTGTGAGCAAGGAAAGCTGAAGACAAGCCAATAATTGGCTAAGTGTTTGTCGATTTTTTATGGATCAGTGTGAAACAGTTGATAGAGTGCAGCAGATTCTTGTGAGAAAGAATGCATTGTATTGTTTCATGATTCCTTTGTTCATTATACAATAGATATAGAGGGGTTTTGAGCAGCAAGCTTTCCACAAGAAAAATATCTATGTTGTGCGAAATACCAAGATTATTGTAAATCTAGAGACCTTAGAGAAGAGATTTTTAGCATGACTTAGAAGGAAGGGGAGAGTCTGGAGGAATTGGTGGAAATATTTCAGTATAATCTACAAAGATCCAAGATGAATCCTCTAAGAAAAGAAACCAAAAGGACAATTCTACTTAGGGAAATCAGACCAGAATTTCTAGAGATTTTAAACTTAATGGGAGCAGGTTATGTATCAAAGTTGTGCTATGATGATGTGTGTGAGTTGTGAAGAAGATATTAAAGAGGAAATTCCATGTTTGGAGGTGGGACAAGAGATACTTCTTCCAGCAGTGTCAAATCCGTTGCTAGAACTGGAGTAACCAGAGTTGAAATGGGTAATTTATTTGAAAATTTTAAGACTGATATTCTTAGCACTTTATCTTCAAAACTGGATATTTTGTGGGCTAAGAAGAAGTAGGAGGAACTTAATAAATCCATGGTTGTGTTATGCTCCAAATGCAGGAAGAAGCATGCTCTAAGGGAATGCCCTACTGACATCATAGAGGTATGCCGAATTTGTGAAGTTGAGCATTCCATTGATCAATGTCCTTCTCTTCGTGAAATTAAAGCAGCATATATAACATATCAGGGATTTTTCATCACACTTTATGAAATGGAACCTCAAATATCATGCCAGCCACGTTCTACAGGTATGTCACAGTCACATTTTAAATTTCCTTATGCTCAAAATAATATGTGGAATATTCCAATGGCCTGGCAGCCTTGGCCTCCTTAACAACCTTCGCAGGGGAACTTTTCTCACCATGCTGCAGCCTACACCGCAACAAATGGTATAACCACAACAACAACTTTAGTTGTCTGCCCCACCAAATCAACCTTGTCCCACATAACTCCTTGCTCAGCCAATGTCTAACCCAAATAATAAAACCATCCAATCTGCTCACAAAATTGGATTGGTCACTTATCCCACTTTTCCTACCTACTGTATTGCACCACTTGCACTACAGGAAATTTATGTTCCAGTGTTATAGGAATTTCATGTGTCGCTGCAGGAAATTAAACTTAGATCGGGAAAAGTGGTCACTCAGCCCGAAAGAATTGAAGATATTTTAGAGGAAGATACTCTCGAAATTCCTGAAGTTGAAACCACACCTAAAACAACAGGAAAAACCTACTTTAAGGCCGCAGGAACCTTCCTTATCCCATATGGTCCAGCCCCCTTTTCCAGAGAAGTCGGAAATGAAATTAAAACAACTCAAGTTTGATCTTGTATTTGAACTAAGAAATATTTGCATTAAGGTCTCGTTACTACATGCAATTAATGACATCCCGATTTATGCCAAAACAGTGAGGGAGTTATGTACCAAGAAACTAGGAAGACAGAAGAGAGAACCCTCCACAATTAAAGTAGGTGGAAATCTTGCAAGTTTAATGGCCACTGGATTTGCTACTGAAAAATATGCAGACCCCAAAATCGTTGTGGTCACCACCTTTATCAACGGGTATCCCATAAGCAACACTTTAATTTATTTACATGCAACCATTAATGTGATGACTATGTATACTTTATCTCATATAGGATCCTTTGACTTATTACCTACTCCTACCATGTTAGAATTAGAAGATAGGTCTAAAGTAAAGCCAGAGGGGGTATTAGAAGACATTGTTATCTCATTAGATTCTTGGGAGTACCCTATATATTTTTATGTTCTAACTTAACTCCTTAACAAGAAAAACAGTTAATTCAAACATTGAAATTCTTTTCAGAGACATTTGCATGGGAATATACAGACATGAGGGAAATTCATCCAAATACATACATTCATCATATTTATATATAAGAAAATGGTATACCCGTGAGACAGCCACATAGAAGGATGAACCTCGCCTTAAGGGAAATTGTAAAAGATGAATTGTAAAGATTGTTAAATGTAGGGTTCATCTATCCTATCTCAGATATTCAGTGGTTCTCTCCATTGGTTATTGTCCCCAAACAAAATGATAAATGGAGAGTGTGTGTAGATTACAGGGAACTAAACAAAGCTACATTAAAATACCATTTCCCTTTTCCTTTTATAGACCAAGTGTTGGACAATCTAGAAGGGAAAAAGTATTTTTCCTTCCTAGATGGGTTCAACAGATACAATCAAATTAGGATAGCTCTAGAGGACCAAGAGAAGACAAAATTCACATGTCCTTGGGGTACCTATGCATATAAGGTATTCCCATTTGGTCTATGCAATGCACCAGCCACATTCCAGCAGGCGGTCCTTGGTATTTTCTCTGACCTTTTGCATGATTGTGTGGAAGTTTATACGGATGATTTTACAGTAATGGGTGATACTTTTGAAGAGGCTTTACATATATTGAAAAAAAAATTCAGAGATGTAGAGAAACTAATCTTTCATTAAGTAATTAAAAAAATTTTATGATTATGACTGAAGTTATTGTTTTGGGTCATCATGTTTCTGCTGCTGGAAATAAAGTTGATCCGACAAAGATTGAAGTTATTGTAAAGTTTCCCCCACCAACCAGGAAAAAGGGAGTTCAAATTTTTCTTGGACATGCAGGCTACTATAGAAGTTTTGTTTAAAATTTGACAAAGGTAGCCCCTCCATTGTTCAAATTATTGACTAAGGAATCTAAATTTCATTGGAATGATGAGTGTCAAGCTGCATTTGATACACTCAAGGAAAATCTTTCTTCAACACATGTCTTAAGAGGCCCGGATTAGAAATCAC
Source organism: Pinus albicaulis (assembly GCA_034641835.2). NCBI lineage: Eukaryota > Viridiplantae > Streptophyta > Pinopsida > Pinales > Pinaceae > Pinus > Pinus albicaulis. The sequence continues at coordinate 1,279,168,308 of CM076581.1, read as the reverse complement.
CCTTTCACATTTCCACTGATGCTACAGATTTAGCCATAGGAGTAGTATTGGGCCAAAATGAGGATCTGGTAACCCATGATATTTACTACAGAACTAAATTACACGGTAACTGAAAAATAATTCCTTGTTTTGATTTATGCTATTAACAAGTTTAGACATTACATCGCAGGTTATGAAGTTTTGGTACACATAAATCATTCTTCCATTCAATATACCATGAATAAACCAGTCACTAATGGTATCATCACTAGGTGGCTTTTGCTGCTACATGAATTTGACATCACTATATTGGACAGAACAAGAAAAGAAAATTAGGTATCTGATTTCTTATCTAGGATCAACCATGCAGATGAGGATGTTCCTATTAATGATAGCTTTCCCGATGAAAATTTATTTGTTATTTCTGTCAAAACACCTTGGTTTGCATAAATTTCCAACTACCTTGCTACAGGAAAGTTGCCACCCTACTTTTCATCTAATTAGAAAAATAGGATTATTAGGAAAAGTGTTATGAAAAGTGTTGATTACTCTTGGATTAGGGGAGATATCTTTTTCAATGTAACTGATTTGATTATTCACAGGTGTGTCAGGGAGGATGAGATCTATGACATCTCGAGTGCTCGTCATGATGAACCTTATCGAGGACACTTTGTAGGCAAGTGGATAGTCTATAAGGTCCTTCACTTAGGTTACTATTGGCCAATACTTTTTAAATATGCAAATTAATATGTTCGGATGTGTGATAGCTTCTAGAGAATGGTGCGACCTGTACAATCCAAAGAGATGCCTTTGCAGCCACAGGTTCTCATAGAACCCTTTGAGAGGTGGGATCTTGATATTGTAGGTCCCATCAATCCTATGTCCAAAGGTAAGAAGTATATCTTGGTTTGTATTGATTATGTTACAAAGTAGGTGGCGGAAAGAGCACTACCTAGAGCAACGAAGAAAGTAGTGTTATATTTTCTTTGCTCTGATATTTTTTTCAGATTTGGGGTACTTAGGGAGATAGTCACTGATCAATGTACTTAGTTTGTGTCAAATATTATGCAGGGAATTGTGAAAAAATATAAGATTAGTCATCGGAATTCCACCCCTTACCATCCATAGGCCAATGGGCAGGTGGAATCAACAAATAAGGTGTTGGAGATAATCCTTACCAAGACAGTGCAATTACATAAGAAGGATTGGTATAATCCACTTCCTAAGGCATTGTGGGCTTACAGGATTACATGGAGAAATATCATTGGCTTCTCTCTGTATGAATTTGTGTATGGAAAGAAAGTTTTATTTCCCATTTAATTTTAGATCAGAACTTTCAAGGTGGCAGCAGATTTGGGTATAGACCTTGATGAAGCTCAACAACAGAGAATCTTGCAGCTCAATGAGTTGGATGAGATTAGGCAGGATGCTTGTCAGCATACTGACTTGATCCAAAAACAACGAGCTAAATGGCACAGTAGATACATTAAAAAGAAGAAATTCAAAGAGGGATACTGGGCTTTTTTGTATGATTCAAAATTTAAGAATTTTAAAGGGAAATTTAACACACATTGGCTAGGCCCCTATGAAATTGAGAAAATTTTTTATAATGGATATGTTCGGGTTTAAAGTATTGATGATGGTAATGTTACCTTCTTGGTGAACGGGAAAAGACTCAAGCTATATTAAAAACCCCAATCTAAGGAGGAATTTGTGGAAGAAATTGTGGAGAAGAAAGAGTTGGAGATGGTGAGAGACAGAGTCATTCCTTCCACTACCTCTTCCTGACTTTCCTGCTGATACAATGAGCTCACTTGTTCCTCCTCGTGATTAGTAGACCATAAGAGGAATGTCTATTGGGTAAAATTTTATTCCTTTTTCCGGGCCCAATGGACTAGTTATCACTCGTGGTTTTCCTAGAAGTTGTGTAAGAGGAAAGTATACCCGAGGTAACCACAAACCAACCTTTTAGATGCAGAATCTAGCCAATCTGCATCCAGAGAGGGCTCTCTCTTTATGATTTATCTTTGTTTTTGAATGATTTTAGGCTAGTTATAAATTCAAAGTTTGTTTTGGGAAAATGGTGGAATCCACAAACTAAGGGCAAGGTTGAGGGCTTTCAGTCCATTGGGCTATGGAGTCTAAGGATGGCTTTACTGGATTTCTTTTCTGAACACAAGATGGTATTACAGGGCAAGATAGCTAGACAAAGAACAATCCTTAAAATTTAAAGTGGATGGATGGTCTCGAAGGGATGAAAGGCAACTAAGAATCTTTCACCATATTCAAGAGGAGGAAAAGAAATGATTACAAGCAAAGAGCAATGAAGGATTCTTTGTTACAGTAATCAACAATATTGAATCAGCAAAACATGAGCAATTAAGAATTCATGCTTATAACTAATCCAGAAGAAAACATCGAGAATAATCACATTTGAAAACAGAGTACAATTAAGCAAATTCCGTTTCAATCCTTTATGTAAACTATTCAGAAACGGATATGATGATAGCATAAACTAATATAAAATTTAAACACAAGGGTTGGAAAACTTATTGAACTGAAGTCCAACACATGAATCCTGCAATAAGTCCAGTGCTTCAAAACGTCATCCAGTAAGCCACAAGTAAATTTGTCCAAAAGCTTTTTATTCCGAAAACCTCAATGTTACAGCAGAGTAATAGAATCCACACCAAATGCTTCCAAGAGTGGAGTATTTATACAAATTCTAAACTAAAATATCTTGAAACAAATATCAAAATTGGTTCACAAATCTCTCCAACTATTTACATAAATAGAACTAAATTAAAGGACACTCAAACTATTTGGCACTATTTTTGATGGATAGGTGATGACAAAGAGGAAAATTCGAATTTGATCCAAATCTTATTTGATGATGAGGCATCCAAGTCACTAACTGCTTCCTTTCTTTGTGCAATCTGCTCCAACAATTCTGCAAACTTGGGGTCCAATGATATCTTCGTATTTCTCAATCCGTAATAGATATGTAAAAAGTGAAAGAGGTTATTGTGGATAAATATGTTGGTGAGATAAACCTCGTTCACTTTCCTAAAATTCCTCTCCAGCTGTGCATAATATTCTCTGTAAAAAATATGTGTAAAACAGAGTTTTACAGAGTCTGAAAAATGGCCTGTAAAGATGCGCATGTATCTCTCATTATAAAACCACTGTGCAAAAACTGAGATAGGTTTTTGTAGATGGTTCTCTTAGGAACAAAAACCTCCTTCAGTTTTGTAAAATGTATTTCTAATTGGCCACAATATTCTCTGCAAAATGATGACTTGACTGTAATTTTCTGCAAAAAGTGCTTTCCAACTTTGTTTAATATTTCCAAAACCATAATAGCTGTTAGAAAAGTGAGAGAGGTTTTTGTAGATGGTCCTCTTAAGAACATAAACCTCCTTCAGTTTTGCAAAATTCATCTTTTATTGATCACAATAGTTTCTGCAAAACTATGACTAAAATATGCAATTTCTGCAAAAATGTTCCTTCTTGTTGTATTTTTCATCTTTTCACTTTTTTGTTCCTTTGACTGCTTTACTTTCACTTTAGATAAAATTCAATGTTGGTGAAAGTATTTTCATCTCTTTTTACCATTTTACTGCCTCTGTAATTACTTTTACTGTTTTACCTTTGACCGCTCTGTAACTTCATTTTTACTTTCACTCTGACTTTTACCTGATACACTTTAACCACTGATACTCTTTAATCCTGATACTCTTTGATTGTTCTTTACCGTGTTAGACTGAGCAGTAATTGGGAAAAGGACATTCTGGTTAGGGGACATTACTGCTCTTTGAGTTGGATCATAGTTAGAATGGCAATAGTGGACAATTTCTGGGAAAATAATGACTGAGGGGATGAGATACCTTGGGAGATTGGATTCCCACAACCCTATAAGATGTTGCCCCTTTGAGTATTCGTCTCTGCAGCGACAATAGCTCAATAGGGGACTTTCATCAAAACGCAGGTCTTTAATTTGGAAATCCTCATCTATCAAAGTTAAATATTCCAATTCACGGTGAGGAGCATTCAATGGAGTGATATTAAGAGCTGCCGGGGCCTCCATTTTGGTTCTTGTGGATTCAAAATGGAGGTTTTTTGGTTTTCTTCACGGGCCGGGCGGAATTCTTGAAACGAAGGAAATTGGAAGAATTTGCAGGTCCGGGGAGCAATTTCACAGGTTTAAAATCTCCAGGGAGGACTCAATGATGATTTTTTAACCACTTTTTCAACGAAAAAAACAAAGGAAACTGAGTTTTACGTGGCAATGCATGTAGCTATAAATACCGTTTTTAGATCGAACCTTTGTTCAATGTGTACTGTGCCATGGAGGAACTGTTCTTCAGCACGGGCGCAGCGGAATCTTGGAGTAAATTGGTGTATTTGCAGTGAACTTTGAAAATTGCAGCGGGAGCTCGGTCTCTTTCAGAAACTAAAATAACTGAAAAAAACGCGAAAATGGCTTAAAAACAAGTCAAAAAGGGTTTTTGTCGTTTTCGAGGTGATGACGTCATTTGACGTACTGGGTGACGTAAGGGAGTGGGGCCGGCGGTATGCGGTAGGCGGTAAGCGGTAAGCCCGCACCGCTTTTGTGCAAAAGCTGTTTTAAACGAATCGGCAGCCGATTCCGTTGGATGCGGGACACGTGGATGATGAACTGTTTCGATACCACTATTTCCCCGCTGGTTAAATTTCTTACCAAGGATGGGAAGCGGGATTGACGTGGAGCGTCGATCTGCGGAGGAGCGATCCGACGGTCGAAGAAATGGAAATATAATGGAATAGTTATTGCGCGGGCCCGACAGGGTTTTAAATACTATTAACGTTATTAATCTCCCCGGGGGGCGTCTGATAGGCGGAAAAAGGCTATTAATTAGTCCTGGTGACTAATTAATCCCGAGTGTGTAAGAAACGGGTTGCGGCGGGGTTTGGTTAGGTGGAATGTCATGTGGACAATCCACGGTGGCGCAAGACTCCGATGAGTTTTTATCCGTGTTTTTGGTGTTAAACACACATATTGCATGTCTAACGCTTTTATATATATATTTTTATTATATGGTAAATTAATCAATACATAACTAATTCACCATAGGGCGGGGATTAATGGTATAACGATATATTTCACCAAAGGGTTTATAAAGCAGGGTTTTATTTTCAATGTGCGGGAATATATACTTTGGTAAAACATTATAATAAAGGGTTTTGGGGATATTTATTAGAAAAGGGAGTTATATACTTAGGAAAAGGGATTTCACTAGGGATTTAATATAGTAGAATTAAATGTTAATATGGAAAAGGACAAAGAAAATCAAAACATCTTTGTACATCTAAGAAAGTGATAACTTTGTGAAGTAAATTACAACATTTTATCTTCAACACTTAACTTAGAATAACAAGTTGTTTTGAGGAATTTTATGGAATGTTGCATCAGTTTCCTAAGTAAAATAGGATTTTACTTAGGAAAAAGTTAAAGATGGAAGATAACAATGATGAATTATCTCAAGTGCTTAGGTCTTTTTGATCATTAGGCCGAGGGTCCGGTCCCTCCAGAAGTCAAGGAAATGCCTTGAGCCCTTTTGATCTCCAAATACCTTAGTGCTTTGGGGGAAATTAGTAAAACTCTTGAGGGGGAAAATGATGAGGGAGGTTAATGAATTTGACTTTGCTTGCTGTGATTTTCCAGTGTATTTCCTGGTTTAGTACTTTTGATGAAAGTAAATGATTAACCAACATGTAGCAGCACCATTCATCAGATAACACTTTGCAGCACCATCTACCTACCCTATCTACTTGACACTACCATTTTCTCTTCTTTATTAGGGTGCATTTATACTTGCAAACCCTTTTCAATATTTTTCTTTTTACATGGCAAATCTATCTAAATCTACCCTTATTACATCCAAGGGCTCAGATTAAACTGTTGAGCACCTTTTATTCACTCTACCTAGCTACTTATCTGCCAAGATTAAATTGTTTGGCTAGATATTTATTCTCTAATCTACAACAATGAAATTGAAATATGACTAAGCCAAGTTTAAACAGTTTGACTTATTCATGAATTGTGGCAAAGCTGCACACAATTGATTTATTACAACAGTGAAATAGCAGTGGCATTTGGATTTGCACACTTTCCTTGGTCTATTTTTGCTTGGGGTTCATTTCTTTCATTTCCTTGACCAATTTATTTTTCTTACCCTTTGATTTTTCTTTTAGGGTATACCCTCTTTACATTTTTTAAATTTTTTGATTTTTTGGTTTTTCAAGAATATGGAACACCTTTGCTCAAGAAAAAAGGTCTGAACATATTCCATAGTTCAATCCAGACAATCATGAAAAATGACACCTATTGGTATAGGAGACTAACACTGGCTCCACTTGGGGATGGCTTTTCCTTGCGAAAAGTCAAGAACAGTAGGTCAGATGCCTCAACATGTCTTCAAACTGAACTATGTAATCTCCTTCTTCTGGTAGCTTTATTGTACATATGATAGTGAAACTTTTGAAGCTTAGGGCCTTCACTTCGGGCTTCAACTTCAAGAAGTCACCATCCAATCCAAACTGATGCATTAGCTGTGGCTGAAAATCTTGAATTGAATATAGTCCTTTTTCTGCAACCTGAAATCTAATCTTGAAACTTAAAACAACACACAAAAATTTTCAAACCAACTTAATGAAAAACTAGTTGTAAATTGAAAACTAAGAAAAATGCTCAAAATTCTGAGCTTATTAGCACTCATCTACCTACTCAATCTACTGTTCAACTGCTAGTTAGGTAAAATGAAATAGCCAATGCAACCATTCAAGCATTATGTACTTTGATAGGTTTTGTTGCATTTTCTTGTTGATTATCAAAGTTCTACTTCTGCAACCTATTAGAAACTTGTCAACAAATGAGAGGATAAGGAAACACTTGATTTCCTTTGTTGACTCTAGAAACTGTACAAAAGGATCTTCCAAAATATATACAATAATGTTTAACTGATTTGAACAACTGTACATTTGTTCTGGATGGCCTCCATACCATGAATATGAAGTGCTATTTTCATCTTTATCTCCCTGTAAACTTTCAGATAAGATTTGTGATGATATTCCTACTGATTGTAATGTCTGAGTATTGAATCCTTTATCATCTTGATTCTGAAAATCATAGCTAGTTAATAGAGGAATGCTTGGAATGCCTTCAATATTCAACATGTATGCTATTGGATCCTGAAAATCTTGGGAAAATTGTTGGAACCTATGACATATAAAATTCCATGGGACTTCATAAACTTCAACAAGTTTCCCATTATTTTCTTTAAATATGTTATACCACATTTCCTTTAAAAGCTGAAATGGTTCAAAAAATAGTGGTATGGAACTTTCTTGCGTCATTTGATCATTTATTTCAATGGGAACTGATAACTGCAATTGTGAAACTGAAAAATCTTGATTAATAGTTTCATTATCTTCTTTGTTGTCAATCACAATTCTTAAAGATTGCTGATTATTGATGGCATGATAGTTTTCTCTAATGAACTGAAATGAAGCAAAACAAAGAGGTAAAGAATCTTCACTTATTTCCACATTTTCTGCTCTTCCTTCCTCACTCTCATGGCTGATTTGTATTGGCTGATCACTGTCTTCAATCTGCTGAAACTGCATTTCTTCATCCTCCAAACTAGTTTCTGATATCTCTGTAAAGTTAGCTTGACTTTGGAGAACATAACTATCATCATAATGATCATACTTAGGCAAATCATCAAAATAAGGAATGTTATCAAACATACACATTAGAACAACAGATTCCTCTTCCTCATATTGATTTGTAAATTCATTTTCTGATTTATGATAATTTGAATTAAGAGCAATTTGTTCATGGCTATCAACCTCTTCTATTTCTTCATGGTGATTTTGAATAAAAAATTCTTCTTTCATAGTGATCTTCTGTGTTATTTCATCTAGTTTACTTACCAAAAGATTGAGTTTTACCTCTGCAATGTTTTTCCTTTCCTCTTCGTCTGCTTTCAACATTTCCTGTTTGATTTGGAGATTAACTTCCACATCAACTGCAATATTCTGCATCTGTACAAGTGTTTTTGGATCTCTTTCTCTTAACCGAAATTCTATTTCTGAATCAAAGGCACTTGGATAATGCAAGAGAGCTGAATCATGAGGAGGTCTAATATTTTCTCGCATTGAATAATAAACTTGATTAAATCTGTCAGAAAATTGTTGTATCGTTTCATTTGAATGTCTTTTTAATTGATTATATTCTTCCATGATCACAAAATGATTAACTTTTATTATCCATCTATCAAGGAAAAGTTTGATAAACTGTTGGAAATTTGAGATGCTAGCATTAGGCAAATTTTTGAACCAAATTTTTATTCTATTTTGCAAAGAAAGAGCAAAAAGTCTGATTTTAACATCATCTTCATCAATCTCAAATAAATCCAAATAATTCTCAAAACCTTGAATATGTTTTTGGGCAGTGATACCATTCTCTCCATCAAATCTAGGAAGATACTTGTAGTATTTTTTAGGAAAATAATGGAGCATAGGAGGTAGAATAAGGGGCTTATATCTATCTGGAACTTTATATGGCACAGGGATGTGTACAGGGATTGTAAGATCAGTCTTGATTATTTGAGGCTTCTTAATTGGAAAATGATCATCATTAGATTCATAAGAAAGCTGCTCAAAGAGATTAGGAGAATTATTACTTACAATCTTCAAAGGAAAATAACTAAAAGCTAATCTAAGATCTTCTATAAAATACAATATATATTGAAAAACTTTCTTAATGAAAAAGAACATAATGTCTTGGTTTAAGATCCAAGTTAAAAGCCTAATCTTTCCATATTGTTCTTCCAGTTTCATTCCTCCAGTGGAGTCTTAGTAGTGAAATTGATTTTGGAGTCGCCAGGTGGATGATTTTAACCTTTGTGTGTCTGATCCTTGTCCACCATCATAGATCAGATCTAAACCTGTAAAACAATTTTGAAGAAAAAGTTAGTTCTTCAGGAAACCAAATTTTGAGTATTTTATGATTATTTTGTTTTTTTATGAATTTTCAAAACAACTTCTATGATTTCTTTAAGAAATTTAAGTTTTTAATTAAAATTTTCTCAAAGATTTATTAAACTAGAGAGTCTGATTAAATATTTTGAAACTAAGGTTCAGTATATAAGCTAAATCAGAGATAGACTGAAGCAGCATTTATTTACTCTTGCAATTGCAATGCAAAAGCAATTTCAAAGGCTTCCTGGCTGATCTTCAGACTCTGTCTATAGCTTATAAATGAACAATATTAACAAATAAAAATGATTCAGATCCCCAGTGGAGTCGCCACTATGTTATCACTCAGGTTTTTCTAGAAGTTGTGTAAGAGGAAAGTATACCCGAGGTAACCACAAACCAACCTTTTAGATGCAGAATCTAGCCAATCTGCATCCAGAGAGGGCTCTCTCTTTATAATTTATCTTTGTTCTTAGAAGGTTTTAGGCTAGTTATAGATTCAAGAGTTTGTTTTGGGAAAATGGTGGAATTCACAAACTAAGGGCAAGGTTGAGAGCTTTCAGTCCATTGGGCTATGGAGTCAAAGGATGGCTTTACTGGATTTCTATTCTAAACACAAGATGGTATTACAGGGCAAGATAGCTAGACAGAGAACAATCCTTAAAATTTAAAGTGGATGGATGGTCTTGAAGGGATGAAAGGCAACTAAGAATCTTTCACCATATTCAAGAGGAAGAAGAGAAATGATTACAAGCAAAGAGCAATGAAGGATTCTTTGTTATAGTAATCAACAATATTGAATCAGCAAAACATGAGCAATTAAGAATTCATGCTTATAACTAATCCAGAAGAAAACATCGAGAATAATCGCATTTGAAAACAGAATACAATTAAGCAAATTCTGTTTCAATCCTTTATGTAAACTATTCAGAAACGGATATGATGATAGCATAAACTAATATAAAATTTAAACACAAGGGTTGGAAAACTTATTGAACTGAAGTCCAACACATGAATCCTGCAACAAGTCCAGTGCTTCAGAACGTCATCCAGTAAGCCACAAGTAAATTTGTCCAAAAGCTTTTTATTCCGAAAACCTCAATGTTACAGCAGAGTAATAGAATCCACACCAAATGCTTTCAAGAGTGGAGTATTTATACAAATTCTAAACTAAAATATCTTGAAACAAATATCAAAATTGGTTCACAAGTCTCTCCAACTATTTACATAAATAGAACTAAAGTAAAGGACACTCAAACTATTTGGCACTATTTTTGATGGATAAGTGATGACAAAGAGGAGAATTCGAATTTGATCCAAATCTTATTTGATGATGAGGCATCCAAGTCACTAACTGCTTCCTTTCTTTGTGCAATCTGCTCCAACAATTCTGCAAACTTGGGGTCCAATGATATCTTCTTATTTCTCAATCCGTAATAGATATGTAAAAAGTGAAAGAGGTTATTGTGGATTAATATTTTGGTGAGATAAACCTCTTTCAGTTTCCCAAAATTCCTCTCCATCTGTGCATAATATTCTCTGTAAAAAATATGCGTAAAACAGAGTTTTACAGAGTCTGAAAAATGGCCTGTAAAGATGCGCATGTATCTCTCATTATAAAACCACTGTGCAAACACTGAGATAGGTTTTTGTAGATGGGTCTCTTAGGAACAAAAACCTCCTTCAGTTTTGTAAAATGTATTTTTAATTGGCCACAATATTCTCTGCAAAATGATGACTTGACTGTATTTTTCTGCAAAAAGTGCTTTCCAACTTTGTTTAATATCTCCAAAACCATAATAGCTGTTAGAAAAGTGAGAGAGGTTTTTGTATATGGTCCTCTTAAGAACATAAACCTCCTTCAGTTTTGTAAAATTCATCTTTTATTGATCACAATAGTTTCTGCAAAACTATGACTAAAATATGCAATTTCTGCAAACATGTTCCTTCTTGTTGTATTTTTCATCTTTTCACTTTTTTGTTCCTTTGACTGTTTTACTTTCACTTTAGATAAACTTCAATGTTGGTGAAAGTATTTTCATCTCTTTTTACCATTTTACTGCCTCTGTAACTTCATTTTTATTGTTTACCTTTGACTGCTCTGTAACTTCATTTTTACTGTTTACCTTTGACTGCTCTGTAACTTTGTTTTGACTTTTCACTCTGACTTTTACCTGATACACTTTATCCACTGATACTCTTTGATTTAGATACGCTTTGACTTGGGGATAAAACTGCTTTCTGATTTGGATCATAATTGGCATGATAGCAGTGGATAATTTCTGGGAAAATAAGGACTGAGGGGATGAGCTATCTCGGGAAATTGGATTCCCACAACCCTATAAGATCTTGCCCCTTTGAGTATTCGTCTCTGCAGCGACAATAGCTCAATAGGGGACTTTCATCAAAACGCAGGTCTTTAATTTGGAAATCTTCATCTATCAAAGGTAAATAGTCCAATTCACGGTGAGGAGCATTCAATGGAGTGATATTAAGAGCTGCCGGGACCTCCATTTTGGTTCTTGTGGATTCAAAATGAAGGTTTTTGGTTTTCTTCATGGGCCGGGCGGGATTCTTGAAATGAAGGAAATTGGAACAATTTGCAGGTTCGGGGAGCAATTTCACAGGTTTAAAATCTCCAGGGAGGACTCAGTGATGATTTTTAACCACTTTTTTAGCGGAAAAACAAAGGAAACTGAGTTTTACGTGCAGTCGGGGCGTAAAGGATAAATACCTGTTTTTTAGACGGAAACTGGTTTTCTAACAGGTAACAGGCAATGGAGGAACTGTTCTTCAGCACGGGCGCAGCGGAATCTTGGAGTAAATTGGTGTATTTGCAGTGAAATTTGAAAATTGCAGCGGGAGCTCGGTCTCTTTCAGAAACTAAAATAACTGAAAAAAACGCGAAAATGGCTTAAAAACAAGTCAAAAAGGGTTTTTGTCGTTTTCTAGGTGATGACGTCATTTGACGTATGGGGTGACGTAAGGGAGTGGGGCCGGCGGTATGTGGTAGGCGGTAAGCGGTAAGCCCGCACCGCTTTTGTGCAAAAGCTGTTTTAAACGAATCGGCAGCGATTCCGTTGGATGTGTGACACGTGGATGATGAACTGTTTCGATACCACTATTTCCCCACTGGTTAAAGTTCTTACCAAGGATGGGCAGCGGGATTGACGTGGAGCGTCGATCTGCGGAGGAGCGATCCGACGGTCGAAGAAATGGAAATATAATGGAATAGTTATTGCGCGGGCCCGACAGGGTTTTAAATACTATTAACATTATTAATCTCCCCGGGGGGCGTCTGATAGGCGGAAAAAGGCTATTAATTAGTCCTGATGACTAATTAATCCCGAGTGTGTAAGAAACGGGTTGCGGCGGGGTTTGGTTAGGTGGAATGCCATGTGGAATGCTGACGGTGGCATAGACTTTCGCAAAGTTTATTGATATGTTTTGGTATTAAACATACTTGTCGTATGTCTAAAGTTTTTTTTGTATATATTTTATTATATGATGAATGAATTAATATAATTAATTCACCATAGGGGCGGAATTTATATATAAGGCTATAGTTTTAACCAAAGGGCTTATAAAGCGGGGTGTTTATTTTGAATGTGCGGGAATATATACTTTGGTAAAACATTATAATAAAGGGTTTTGGGGATATTTATTAGAAAAAGGAGTTATATACTTAGGAAAAGGGATTTTACTAGGGATTTAATATAGTAAAATCAAATGTTAATATGAAAAAGGACAAGGAAAATCAAAACATCTTTGTACATCTAAGAAAGTGATAACTTATGAAGTAAATTGCAACATTTTATCTTCAACACTTAAACTTAGAATAACAAGTTATTTTGAGGAATTTTATGGAATCTTGCATCAGTTTCCTAAGTAAAATAGGATTTTACTTAGGAAGAAGTTAAAGATGGAAGATAACAATGATGAATTATCTCAAGTGCTTAGGTCTTTTTGATCATTAGGCCGAGGGTCCGGTCCCTTCAGAAGTCAAGGAAATGCCTTGAGCCCTTTTGATCTCCAAATACCTTAATACTTTTGGGGGGGAATTAGTAAAACTCTTGAGGGGGAAAATGATGAGGGAGGTTAATGAATTTGACTTTGCTTGCTGTGATTTTCCAGTGTATTTCCTGCTTTAGTACTTTTGATGAAAGTAAATGATTAACCAACATGTAGCAGCACCATTCATCAGATAACACTTTGCAGCACCCTCTACCTACCCTATCTACTTGACACTACCATTTTCTCTTCTTTATTAGGGTGCATTTATACTTGCAAACCCTTTTCAATCTTTTTCTTTTTACATGGCAAATCTATCTAAATCTACCCTTATTACATCCAAGGGCTCAGATTAAACTGTTGAGCACCTTTTATTCACTCTACCTAGCTACTTATCTGCCAAGATTAAACTGTTTGGCTAGATATTTATTCTCTAATCTATAACATGAAATTGAAATATGACTAAGCCAAGTTTAAACAGTTTTACTTATTCATGAATTGTGGCAAAAGTTTCACAAGCTGCACACAATTGATTTATTACAACAGAGTAAAAAGTAGTGGCATTTGGATTTGCACACTTTCCTTGGTCTATTTTTGCTTGGGGTTCATTTCTTTCACTTCTTTTTTGACCATTTTATTCTTCTTACCCTTTGATTTTTCTTTTAGGGTATACCCTCTTTACATTTTTTAAATTTTTTGATTTTTTGGTTTTTCAAGAATATGGAACACCTTTGCTCCAGAAAAAGGTTTGAACATATTCCATAGTTCAATCAAGACAATCATGAAAAATGACACCTATTGGTATAGGAGTCTAACACTGGCTCCACTTGGGGATGGCTTTTCCTTGTGAAAAGACAAGAACAGCAGGTCAGTTGCCTCAAAATGTCTCCAAAATAAACCATGTAATCTCCTTCTTCTGGTAGCTTTATTGTATATATGATAGTAAAACTTCTGAAGCTTAGGGCCTTCACTTCGGGCTTCAACTTCAAGAAGTCACCATCCAATTAAAACTGATGCATTAGCTATGGCTGAAAATATTGAATTGAATATAGTCATTTTTCTGCAATCTGAAATCTAATCTTGAAACTTAAAACAACACACAAAAATTTTCAAACCAACTTAATGAAAAACTAGTTGTAAATTGAAAACTAAAAAAATTTCTCAAAATTCTGAGCTTATTAGCACTCATCTACCTACTCAATCTACTGTTCAACTGCTAGTTAGGTAAAATGAAATAGCCAATGCAACCATTCAAGCATTATGTACTTTGATAGATTTTGTTGCATTTTCTTGTTGATTATCAAAATTGTACTTCCGCAACCTATTAGAAACTTGTCAACAAATGAGAGGATAAGGAAACACTTGATTTCCTTTTTTGACTCTAGAAACTGTACAAAAGGATCTTCCAAAATATATACACTGATGTTTAACTGATCTGAACAACTGTACATCTGTTCTGGATGGCCTCCATACCATGAATATGAAATGCTATTTTCATCTTTATCTCCTTGTAAACTTTCAGATAAGATTTGTGATGATATTCCTACTGATTGTAATGTTTGAGTGTTGAATTCTTTATCATCTTGATTCTGAAAATCATAGTTAGTTAATAGAGGAATGCTTTGAATGCCTTCAATATTCAACATACCTGCTATTGGATCCTGAAAAACTTGGGAAAATTGCTGGAACCTATGACATAAAATTCCATGGGACTTCATAAACTTCAACAAGTTTCCCATCCTTTTCTTTAAACATGTTATACCAAATTTCCTTTAAACATTGAAATGATTCAAAAAAAAATGGTATGGAACTTTCTTGTGTCATTTGATCATTTATTTCAATAGGAACTGATAACTGCAATTGTGAAACTAAAAAATCTTGATCAATAGTTTCATTATCTTCTTTGTTGTCAATCACAATTCCTAAAGATTGCTGATTATTGATGGCATGATAGTTTTCTCTAATGAACTGAAATGAAGCAAAACAAAGAGGTAAAGAATCTTCACTTATTTCCACATTTTCTGCTCTTCCTTCCTCACTCTCATGGCTAATCCGTATTGGCTGATCACTGTCTTCAATCTGCTGAAACTGCATTTCTTCATCCTCCAAACTAGCTTCTGATATCTCTGTAAAGTTAGCTTGACTTTGGAGAACATAATTATCATCATAATGATCATACTTAGGCAAATCATCAAAATAAGGAATATCATCAAACATACACATTAGAACAACAGATTCCTCTTCCTCATATTGATTTGTAAATTCATTTTCTGATTTATGATAATTTGAATTAAGAGGAATTTGTTCATGGCTATCAACCTCTTCTATTTCTTCATGGTGATTTTGAATAAAAAATTCTTCTTTCATAGTGATCTTCTGTGTTATTTCATCTAGTTTTCTTACCAAAAGATTGAGTTTTACCTCTGCAATGTTTTTCCTTTCCTCTTCTTCTACTTTCAACTTTTCATGTTTGATTTGGAGATTAACTTCCACATCAACTGCAATGTTCTGCATCTGTACAAGTGTTTTTGGATCTCTTTCTCTTAATCGAAATTCTATTTCTGAATCAAAGGCACTTGGATAATGCAAGAGAGCTGAATCATGAGGAGGTCTAATATTTTCTGGCATTGAATAATAAACTTGATGAAATCTGTCAGAAAATTGTTGTATCGTTTCATTTGAATGTCTTTTTAATTGATTATATTCTTCCATGATCACAAAATGATTAACTTTGATTATCCATCTATCAAGGAAAGTTTTGATAAACTGCTGGAAATTTGAGATGCTAGCATTAGGCAGATTTTTGAACCAATTCTTTATTCTATTTTGCAAAGAAAGAGAAAAAAGTCTGATTTTAACATCATCTTCATCAATCTCAAATAAATCCAAATAATTTTCAAAACCTTGAATATGTTTTTGGGCCGTGATACCATTTTCTCCATCAAATCTAGGAAGATACTTGTAGTATTTTTCAGGAAAATCATGGAGTAAAGGAGGTAGAATAAGGGGCTTATATCTATCTGGAACTTTATATGGCACAGGGATATGTACAGGGATTGTAATATCAGTTTTGATTATTTGAGGCTTCTTAATTGGAAAATGATCATCATTAGATTCATAAGAAAGCTGCTCAAAGAGATTAGAAGAATTATTATTTACAATCTTCAAAGGAAAATAACTAAAAACTAATCTAAGATCTTATATAAAATACAATATACATTGAAAAAATTTCTTAATGAAAAAGAACATAAAGTCTTGGATTAAGATCCAAGTTGAAAGCCTGATCTTTCCATATTGTCCTTTGAGGTTCATTCCTCCAGTGGAGTCTTGATTCTGAAATTGATTTGGAGTCGCCAGGTGGATGATTTTAACCTTTGTGTGTCTGATCCCTTTCCACCATCATAGATCAGATCTAAACCTGTAAAACAATTCTGAAGAAAAAGTTAGTTCTTCAGGAAACCAAATTTTGAGTATTTTATGATTATTTTGTTTTTTATGAATTTTCAAAACAACTTCTATGATTTCTTTAAGAAATTTAAGTTTTTTAATTAAAATTTTCTCAAAGATTTATTAAACTAGAGAGTCTGATTAAATATTTTGAAACTAAGGTTCAGTATATAAGCTAAATCAGAGATAGACTGAAGCAACATTTATTTACTTTTGCAATTGCAGAGCAAAAGAAATTTCAAAGGCTACCTGGCTGATCTTCAGACTCTGTCTATAGCTTATAAATGAACAATATTAACAAATAAAAATGATTCAGTTCCCCAGTGGAGTCGCCACTATGTTATCACTCAGGTTTTCCTAGAGGTTGTGTAAGAGGAAAGTATACCCGAGGTAACCACAAACCAACCTTTTAGATGCAGAATCTAGCCAATCTGCATCCAGAGAGGGCTCTCTCTTTATGATTTATCTTTGTTTTTGAATGATTTTAGGCTAGTTATAGATGCAAAGTTTGTTTTGGGAAAATGGTGGAATCCACAAACTAAGGGCAAGGTTGAGGGCTTTCAGTCCATTGGGCTATGGAGTCTAAGGATGGCTTTACCGGATTTCTTTTCTGAACACAAGATGGTATTACAGGGCAAGATAGCTAGACAGAGAACAATCCTTAAAATTTAAAGTGGATGGATGGTCTTGAAGGGATGAAAGGAAACTAAGAATCTTTCACCATATTCAAAAAGAAGAAGAGAAATGATTACAAGCAAAGAGCAATGAAGGATTCTTTGTTACAGTAATCAACAATATTGAATCAACAAAACATGAGCAATTAAGAATTCATGCTTATAACTAATCCAGAAGAAAACATCGAGAATAATCACATTTGAAAACAGAGTACAATTAAGCAAATTCTGTTTCAATCCTTTATGTAAACTATTCAGAAACGGATATGATGATAGCATAAACTAATATAAAATTTAAACAAAAGGGTTGGAAAACTTATTGAACTGAAGTCCAACACATGAATCCTGCAACAAGTCCAGTGCTTCAAAACGTCATCCAGTAAGCCACAAGTAAATTTGTCCAAAAGCTTTTTTATTCCGAAAACCTCAATGTTACAGCAGAGTAATAGAATCCACCCCAAATGCTTCCAAGAGTGGAGTATTTATACAAATTCTAAACTAAAATATCTTGAAACAAATATCAAAATTGGTTCACAAATCTCTCCAACTATTTACATAAATAGAACTAAAGTAAAGGACACTCAAACTATTTGGCACTATTTTTGATGGATAAGTGATGACAAAGAGGAGAATTCGAATTTGATCCAAATCTTGTTTGATGATGAGGCATCCAAGTCACTAACTGCTTCCTTTCTTTGTGCAATCTGCTCCAACAATTCTGCAAACTTGGGGTCCAATGATATCTTCGTATTTCTCAATCCGTAATATATATGTAAAAAGTGAAAGAGGTTATTGTGGATAAATATGTTGGTGAGATAAACCTCTTTCAGTTTTTCAAAATTCCTCTCCAGCTGTACATAATATTCTCTGTAAACAATATGTGTAAAACAGAGTTTTACAGAGTCTGAAAAATAGCCTCTAAAGATGTGCATGTATCTCTCATTCTGAAATCACTGTGCAAAAAGTGAGATAGGTTTTTGTATATGGGTCCCTTAGGAACAAAAACCTCCTTCAGTTTTGTAAAATGTATTTCTAATTGGCCACAATATTCTCTGCAAAATGATGACTTGACTGTAATTTTCTGCAAAAAGTGCTTTTCAACTTTGTTTAATATTTCCAAAACCATAATAGCTGTTAGAAAAGTGAGAGAGGTTTTTGTATATGGTCCTCTTAAGAACATAAACCTCCTTCAGTTTTGTAAAATTCATCTTTTATTGATCACAATAGTTTCTGCAAAACTATGACTAAAATATGCAATTTCTGCAAAAATGTTCCTTCTTGTTGTATTTTTCATCTTTTCACTTTTTTGTTCCTTCGACTGTTTTACTTTCACTTTAGATAAACTTCAATGTTGGTGAAAGTATTTTCATCTCTTTTTACCATTTTACTGCCTCTGTAATTACTTTTACTGTTTTACCTTTGACCGCTCTGTAACTTCATTTTTACTTTCACTCTGACTTTTACCTGATACACTTTAACCACTGATACTCTTTAATCCTGATACTCTTTGATTGTTCTTTACTGTGTTAGACCGAGCAGTAATTGGGAAAAGGACATTCTGGTTAGGGGACATTACTGCTCTTTGAGTTGGATCATAGTTAGAATGGCAATAGTGGACAATTTCTGGGAAAATAATGACTGAGGGGATGAGATACCTTGGGAGATTGGATTCCCACAACCCTATAAGATCTTGCCCCTTTGAGTATTCGTCTCTGCAGCGAAAATAGCTCAATAGGGGACTTTCATCAAAACGCTGGTCTTTAATTTGGAAATCCTCATCTATCAAAGTTAAATAGTCCAATTCACGGTGAGGAGCATTCAATGGAGTGATATTAAGAGCTGCCGGGACCTCCATTTTGGTTCTTGTGGATTCAAAATGAAGGTTTTTGGTTTTCTTCATAGGCCGGGCGGGATTCTTGAAATGAAGGAAATTGGAACAATTTGCAGGTTCGGGGAGCAATTTCACAGGTTTAAAATCTCCAGGGAGGACTCAGTGATGATTTTTAACCACTTTTTCAGCGGAAAAAACAAAGGAAACTGAGTTTTACGTGCAGTCGGGGCGTAAAGGATAAATACCTGTTTTTAGACGGAAACTGGTTTTCTAACAGGTAACAGGCAATGGAGGAACTGTTCTTCAGCACGGGCCCAGCGGAATCTTGGAGTAAATTGGTGTATTTGCAGTGAAATTTGAAAATTTGCAGCGGGAACTTAGTCTCTTTCGAAAACCAAAATAACTAAAAAAAACGCGAAAAATGGCTTAAAAACAAGTCAAAAGGGTTTTTGTCGTTTTCGAGGTGATGACGTCATTCGACGTACGGGGTGACGTAAGGGAGTGGGACCGGCGGTATTCGATAAGCGGTAAGCGGTAAGCCCGCACCGCTTTTGTGCAAAAGCTGTTTTAAACGAATCGGCAGCGATTCCGTTGGATGTGTGACACGTGGATGATGAACTGTTTCGATACCACTATTTCCCCGCTGGTTAAAGTTCTTACCAAGGATGGGCAGCGGGATTGACGTGGAGCGTCGATCTGCGGAGGAGCGATCCGACGGTCGAAGAAATGGAAATATAATGAAATAGTTATTGCGCGGGCCCGACAGGGTTTTAAATACTATTAACGTTATTAATCTCCCCGGGGGGCGTCTGATAGGCGGAAAAAGGCTATTAATTAGTCCTGATGACTAATTAATCCCGAGTGTGTAAGAAACGGGTTGCGGCGGGGTTTGGTGAGGTGGAATGTCATGTGGACAATCCACGGTGGCGCAAGACTCCGATGAGTTTTTATCCGTGTTTTTGGTGTTAAACACACATATTGCATGTCTAACGCTTTTTTATATATATTTTTATTATATGGTAAATTAATCAATACATAACTAATTCACCATAGGGCGGGGATTAATGGTATAACGATATATTTCACCAAAGGGTTTATAAAGCGGGGTTTTATTTTCAATGTGCGGGAATATATACTTTGGTAAAACATTATAATAAAGGGTTTTGGGGATATTTATTAGAAAAGGGAGTTATAAACTTAGGAAAAGGGATTTCACTAGGGATTTAATATAGTAAAATCAAATGTTAATATGAAAAAGGACAAGGAAAATCAAAACATCTTTGTACATCTAAGAAAGTGATAACTTATGAAGTAAATTGCAACATTTTATCTTCAACACTTAAACTTAGAATAACAAGTTATTTTGAGGAATTTTATGGAATGTTGCATTAGTTTCCTAAGTAAAATAGGATTTTACTTAGGAAAAAGTTAAAGATGGAAGATAATCAATGATGGATTATTTCAAGTGCTTAGGTCTTTTGATCATTAGGCCGAGGGTCCGGTCCCTCCAGAAGTCAAGGAAATGCCTTGAGCCCCTTTGATCTCAAATTACCTTAATACTTTTGGGGAAATTAGTAAAACTCTTGAGGGGGAAAAATGATGAGGGATGTTAATGAATTTGACTTTGCTTGCTATGATTTTCCAGTGTATTTCCTGCCTTAGTACTTGTGATGAAAGTAAATGATTAACCAACATGTAGCAGCACCATTCATCAGATAACACTTTGCAGCACCATCTACCTACCCTATCTACTTAACACTACCATTTTCTCTTCTTTATTAGGGTGCATTTAGACTTGCAAACCCTTTTCAATCTTTTTCTTTTTACATGGCAAAACTATCTAAATCTACCCTTATTACATCCAAGGGCTCAGATTAAACTGTTGAGCACCTTTTATTCACTCTACCTAGCTACTTATCTGCCAAGATTAAACTGTTTGGCTAGATATTTATTCTCTAATCTACAACAATGAAATTGAAATATGACTAAGCTAAGTTTAAACAAATAGACTTATTCATGAATTGTGGCAAAGTCGCACACACTGATTTATTACAATGCTGGAAAATAGCAAGCAGTATTTGGATTTAAAGAATTTTCCTTGGCCTTTCTTTTGGTGGGGTTCATTTTCTTTTACTTTTTTGGCCATTTTTATTTTTTCACCCTTTGATTTTTATTTTAGGGTATACCCTCTTTACATTTTTTAAATTTTTTGATTTTTTTTTGACAATATGGAAAACCTTTGCAACAAGAAAAGGTATGAACATATTACATAGCTCATCAAGTCAATCATGATATATGACACCTATTGGTATAGGAGTCTAACAACAGAAAAAGAGCCCCCTTGGAGTCTTCTTTTTCAGTATTTCAAACTCTCTAAAATTGAAATCTAGTGAGCATGGACTGCCACTAGGCTCGCTAAAAACACAGTTCAGTAGATCCTTTGGGATCCTCTCAATAAATTATGTTTTTCAGTTATTCTTTGGATTGCTCGTGTTGGAATGATGTATGATTCCCTAAGGCCCTCCTTCCAACAATCTTGACCCATCAACATCAGCAAATTATACAGGTACAATATTAGATTCTTATGATACCTTGAAGCTTGTATGCCCTAATGACAGGTTATCTCAGCAGTAGAAATGAGAAATAATTATTTCTCCTTGACTGCTAGATCTTACAGAGGGTTCGAAAACAACTCATGAATTCACACCTGATAGGATGCATCAAGGTACCTTGGTATTCACTCTCATTAACGGTGATAGGCCTCGCATTGGTTAACAGTTGACCTCAATGGTTGGTAATCTAATGAGATCATTTCACATTCGACATCAGCACTATCATTGATATGCAATGAATTTTACACAAACGAGGGAGAAACAGTTTTTTCTGTACAAGATTTTCTTGTAGAATGTTCAACAGTCATGACTTCATTTCCTGCAGAAATGCCTTGGTTTCCTGAAGAACAAAAATCATATACAAAAAAATAGTTTAAATTATTTATAAAGTACTAACAGTTTTATTATTGTTCTAGGTCATGAATTGTGTGATTATACATCTGATGTAATTTTTGAGTGGGTTATCATTCCAAGAAACAAGAAAACATCATCTGAGGACTGGACCATTAGGAGGTAAGATCAATAAGGTACAACCAGTGACAAGACACTTGAGGTAAGAGGTAATGATGTTAATTTTTAAAAATTTGTATAGTTTAAGCTATGGTAACCCTTACGGAAAAACATGGCCATAAAATGTTGCATCATAAATTGAGCTCCATGCTCGATCATCATGACTTTGACATGTCAGTGGGTTTACTCTTTATATCCTTTCCATGGGTAGGATCACGATGATAATCATGATCACGACTTGCTTTCCGAAATCTCTGTGCTCTTCAATATTTCCCATTTAACCCTCCCTTGCCCAGTGATCCATTGCAAGTCTTGGGACCGCATTTCTGTGAACCTCATTCATTCTGTCTCTCTTATCCTTCATTATGTCAAAATTGTGTGCCCCTGTTTGGTTTGAGCCACAAGGCCTTGTTCTGTTGGAAGCCAACCCTCGCAGCAAAGTGAGACTGTAAAAAGCGAGGTGGTTACCTTTGTTTCAAAAAATCAGCTGCCATAATTTAGAAGTTATGAATTCATTCGACCTTAATCTTAACGGTGACCAGGCAGAATTCGGGAACGTCCAGTTCTGATTAAAAGAGGATCTGGTGTCTAGCGCATGTGGAATATCACAAGACGGATAACATTAGTTTAAGGACCAACGCTTTAACAAAATAATTTGCGCGTCCTTTCTCAGGAAGGATCATTCAAACCATTACTGGAGCAACGAGATTCCACAAGAATTCTAGAGAAGTAAGTATCAGCACCTATTATTTTTCCTGCAGAAGTATATAACATGTGAAGGTAGATTTGGGCTAGCGTTTTTATTTCATATTCGGCTACTCTGACATTTTCGAGACGAGCCTTTGAATTTTCCATATTACTTGAAGAAGTCCCCAATGAAAATGTCTACAACCGATAAGGAAAGGGCAGCCCACTTGGATGAAAACCTCTATCACCATGGGCTGGTAAAGATCATCTTAATGGAGGTTCTGTAGAAGAATAATAAGATGTGGGAGGATTTTCTGGCCAAGAATTATTTCATGGATGATGAAGACTCTGGCCCTTCAGAACCCAAGGAAGAAGAGCAAGCAGAAAAGCCAACGAAGAAGCCATGAACTCATGGTCCAAATACAACAAAGGATGAAAAATATGAAGAAGTGGTGGTAACCAGAGAGAATACAGGTAAAAATCCTAAGTTGAAGGGCACTTCTACCCCCTCTAAGAGATTCACAAGGAGCCAGGATTCCAAGGTGGCTATGAAAGACACTGTAGAAGGGGGGTATTGCCCAAGAAATCTGATAAAAAGAAGGGTAAAATCCACGGCTCGCCTAAAGGAAAGGATAAGGTGGAGACAACTCAATTAATTGATGGAGAAACAATGTCCTTCCAGGACACCCTATTGTAGGAAATCAGGAATAAAACAGAAAAAGAACAGGAGGACCTTAGTGTGCCCCAATCTTCTTAAGTACATCATGAGGGGGAAGTAAATCCCAATAAAAAATGGTCTTTACAAGAGTTAGAGGAGATTATCACTGATCTTATGGTTTCATAATGGGCTTTGAAGAAGGAGAATGAGGCTATGAAAGATAACAACCTTGGCATGCAGAAAAAGCATGAGGAATGGCACTAGAAGGTGACCCAAATCATGAAAAAGAAGCAGGCTCAGAATGACTATTTGAAGAAGAAAAAAGAGATTTACAAGGGTTAGGTTTAGGCAGAGTCTAGTAGGACCTAGCTAGATCATTTGGCTGCAATAGTTGCAGCCCAGGGCAAGAACTAATTTCCTGTTTTAGAGGTTGCAACATTTTTTCTTGCATAAGGGACATGCAAGAAGACAGGTGTGTGGGAGACGTTGAGTCCCCATTTTTCCTAATTTTGACACCTTTCATAGACCTTATATCTCCCATTTTGAACTCTCCTTAACCACTAATATGTTTATTTCAATTATATTAGCTAGGTTTTTGGTGAAAAGGGTACTGTATTCTTGAGGTATGCAAATTAACATAAAAACTATCATTTTTACCTTTAATCTTAAGTATTCCTTAACTAGTTGTTTCCTTATTGAAACTATCATGCCAACTGATCTCAGAATATTATGCAGACTTTATTTAATCCTAAACAACTCCTAAATTCCTAAATATATCTCGTGCGGCCGCATTTCCTGCAGATGTTCCGAAAATCCTGTAGATGTGGATTTCCTGCAGGCGCTCTGATTTCCTGCAACAAAGTTAGTAGTTAGCTATGTTCCACTAACTGCCAAATCAAACAAGAACATGGGTTTTTTGGGAAATTAGTCGTACATGGACGTTTTCCTATTGGCCGTGCCAAACCTAACTTTCAAACCATCCAGATCCACAGACCTCTTCTTGTTGGCTGCAAAAGGACCAGCTTCAGCCTTGTAATGAAAATTTTCTAATCCATGCTTTCAGTTATGGATTAGACCCACCTTAGATAATTTTGATGATATTGTATCTAAATTTGGATGATATTGTATCTGTATTGATAGCTCATAGCTCATATTATAATTTTACTCATTTGAGCCAAATATGGGGCTTTCGAACTTGTATAAATTTGACTGTGTTTTATGATGTAAGGAGTTGGTTGGGTTGGGTTTTTCTGATAGCACATATCATATTGTACTCGACTGTAATATTTCCATATTAATGTAATATTTGATGTTCTGTCCATTCTACTAAGAAAGCCTCTTTAATTTTGCAGGGGTTGTGAGTGAGAGAGGGCCCCCTTTGCTCACAACTCCCTTAGTTGTGTGTGTGTGTGTGCATTTTAATTTCTTTTATGCAATAATAATTCTTTCATACAGCTAATGTACTCTTTCTGAAGTTTCAACAACAATTACCAATTGATTAAATGATTTAGTGTTTATGTTAAAAGTGTGGATTTCATTTGATCGAGTTCAATTTACATTGTTAAGTTGATTTCTTTCTTGTTGTAAGATTGATCTCCTATCTTTTCTAATCACATCAACAATACTAAGAGCTATAGAGGGATTTTCAAATCCACTCCATAGCCTTTTCTACAAATTGTTGATTCAAAAAATAGGCATTAGTTTTATGAGTGATTGATTGGTTTGATTAGTAAACACTTGAAGTATTAAGCCCGCATATATTTTGCACAACATCTCATAAGACTACCTGCCCTTGGTTGATAATTTATGACTGACAAATTATAAACCAATAATTTGACTCAAAAACGACTCTAGAGGTTTCCATTTGGGATAATATTCCACAAACTAGGCTTATAGAAGTTAATTTTTATATTTAGTTGCTTTTTACGTGGGTGCGCAGACTTTAGTGGCAAAAAAATCGGTGATCGTCGCGGCTAATGGAAGAAGCATCAACACATGTGCAAGAAAAGGCTATAAAAAGTGCACAGATAATATTTTAAATGTTTTAAACAGCTTTTCTATAATTTCCAAGACTTGGTTTAGGAACATGAGTGTTTTTTATTTGTAAGGAAACATCATATGGATGTTGATAGACCCATATTGACAGTCAAATTTCATGGTGAAAAAATTACATGTAACAATAGTGTTTTCTATGAACGATAAGTCTAAGCTTTCATCATGTCCTTAAATATCAGGGTAGTATAAACATTCTGCACTTTTCCATGTTGAATAGCATAGTCAACATTGGAACAAAATGTTTCTCTTTGACCAGATTCAGATGGGAAGGGTATCATTTCACTTGTAAGTGCTCCAATACCTTCCAAGACATCAAATGCTTTCATACCAACAAGCATCTCAATTGATTCCTCACCTGATTCAAAGCATCTTGAGAGCAAATTTTGAATGTTGTAAAATGGTTCACTTGTTGTTGATTTCCACCTATCGTTCCCTCGATTGGAACACTCACTACATGGAGTTAAATAGTCATCATTCATTTATTTACTTTTTTTACGACAACCTTTAATTAATTTTTCTGAACTTGATGTTCTCTCCCCTTGTTTTCAATTGATATCAATTATTTTAAAGTGATTTCCTTTGTTTTCACGAGGCCATTTTTCACTATTATCAAGGGATAATTTAAATGAAACTGGTGGAATAGAAAGCTTGGCCTTTTTAATATTGAATTATTTTGTATGGCTTGATAGATCTGAGGAATCCAATGTAGAAATATTTTTACAACCACCTACCCATTGTGAATGAGCTTGAGTTTCTATACTTATGCCATTGACACTAGGCAATGTTGAAAATTCCCTGTTAGAATCATTTATTTTACCCATTGAATGAAATTTCTTTTCACCCATTGAATTACCATCAGATTCCACCTTTGATTGTGAGAGGCCTTGGTTTTGATAACAAAAATCCATTCTTGACAAACAAATTTGGAATTGGGATGGAGCCTTAGAAGTTATACCTTCATAAAATGGATGACTGAAATCTCTAACTCTACAAGATGGAATGCTTCCATAACCGGGTAAGGTTGCTTTCTTGTTGCAGAAACACTACATTCCATGCTGTCGTTCGAAGTTATCCAATGATATTTAACTTTTATTTATTCGGAGTCCATTATAGACGCTAAAATTTTGATATCGTTATTATCATACCAATAAGAATCAGGGTTAATAGGCCAGAAGAGTGACTCCTAATTGATGTTGTCCTCAATATCTTTACTTGCATTGGAGTTCAAATAGAAAAATTGTGCACCCATAAGTGTGACGGAGTCTTCCAAGGAAAAATTCAAGCTTATTTCTTCTTCGTAGTCTAGATGCTTAAGAGGAAGTCCGCCAATAAGAGGAGAAGGGGTATAGTGCATTAATGATATGCTATCACAATCTTGATAACCCAAAGAGTAGTGTTTCTTAAAAGATGATATCCTAACACAATATTGATGTAAGAGAGTAGTGTTTCTCAGAAGATGATATTCTAGCACAATATTAGTGCCGCAAAGTATAGTGTTTCTCATAATACGATATTCTATCACATTCTTGATGATGCAGAGAATAATGTTTCTCCCCTAGGTAGCTACTCAACTCATTTTGTAGTGTTGAAGAACTCTCAGAAGAAATATATGTGGATCATTTACCATATGAGGCACTCTCCTCGAAAGTGTGTGTGAAGCATTTCTCATCTTAAACACTTTCCTCCAAAGTCTCCTACCAAATCTTGGTCTGAAACGGATCCTGGTAAACATTGACAAGATAATTATATTGTTTGGGACTAAACTAGAAAGGGAATATTGAATCCATATTAGCTTACTCCCTAAGTATCTCATGTTTTTTGTAACCTCACCTTGTAGTGTGTTTTTAATTGTAAATCTCTCATATAGTACAATGCGTTCATACATAGTTTTTGATCCATTCTCCACCATATTTGCCGACAAATGCAGACAAATCCTCAGTTTATTCGTTGAGAACGAGTGATGCCTATTTAATTGGAATGGACTTGGATACATCAAAGGTCTCAAATCCTATAAAATTAACCCTTGTTTCTGATTTCTCCGGTGCAACAACCCACTTAGTGATGATCCCTTTTTTAGGTGAGAGACCCAGAAATGCTTGCTCATGTGCTCTATGCGTGACAAGATCAGAATCAATATCAACTAAATTAATTGATGAAATTGGATCATGGGAACATTTTAATTTACTATTGAGTTGCTTGACCCTCTGATCTCTCTTGGACAAAACGGTTCCAACTAAAGGATTCTTCACCAAAGGGGCCTTTTAAAAGCTTTATTTTTTGTAGATGGTGAATTCTTCGTTGGACGATAAGTTGTATATTTCACATATGATGTAGTCAAAACACTTTTCCTTGTTAATATATTTGGGGATGATCTACCTCTATGAGAGTGCATAACAATTTTCTTTGCTAATAAATTTGGGGATGATCTACGTCTATGAGATTGCATATTCTTGTTTCAAACCACATATCGATATCGTCCAAAGATTTGAACTTCCTGTTACTAATAAGAACATCGGCGTTCTTCGACCTACTTAAAATTTCACCTCTATGAACTTGACTCGCGTTCATGTTTCTATACATAGCCATGGGGTTATTTCCCGCTGGGCTTTCCCTGTCATTTTCCCTAATACCTGCAGTATCTACCTTATGCTTATTTATTTATGGAGCTACATCAGGATACCTAAACGCGATTGTAGGGGATGCATTGGAAGCACTCTTCACAGATCTTTCCTTCCTCGAAAAATCCATAACCCTAACCTTTCCAACACAAAAGAATGTTAAAAACCTGTGATTTACAGAGAACACACAACTATTTATGCATATTGAACAAAATCGCACTTTTAAGATATCTCATTGGAATAAAATTAAAATTACATTTCCAAAAAGAGAAAGTAGCATCCGCATGAGGCAAGAAGAAAAATAGACTGCCTTTCTTCCTAGGTTTGTTACGCTAAGTTGACAGTGGCCAGAGTGGATGTTGTATTGTGATGATTGGGTTAATCATTAAAAACAACAATGAATTTTTATGTATAACAATTTAGCTGGTTACTAGCACAACCACATTATATTTACTAATGTGGTTGATATACTTGGATATGAATATATAAAATAGATTTACAACCACATTTACCAATATGGTTGATATACGCGGATAGACCTATATCCACTACCCATCACATTAATTTATATATCAATAAATAAATATTATATATAATAATTTAATTATATTAACTTCAAATATATATATTATATATTAATAAGAATATTTATTAATATATTATTTATGATTAAAATCACAAAAATATTTTATATATATTAATAATATTGATTGATATATTAATAATATTATATTATTTATTAATATATTAATAATACTTATTAATATATTAATAATATTAACTATATACATACTATATTAACTTGAAATATATATATAATATTTATTAATATAATAATAATATTAATTATAAATAATATTTTAATATTTATTAATATATTATGGTTATATTATTAATAAACCAAAAGAACTAATAATATATTAATAATATATATTAATATATTAATAATATTAAACCCAAAAACATAGGAAAGTAATAAACTTTAAGAATTAATATATTAAACTCAAGAGAGTAATAAAACATATGAAACAATATTTAAAAACAAAAAATCTAAGAGATTAATAAACCTTAACAATTAATATTTTAAAGTGAAGATATTAATAAACCCAAGGGATAATTAATAATACAAACCCAATGTCATCATAAACCAAAGGTTTAAATATTATAAACCAAAGGAATTGGTGAACCTAAGGGATACATATTATAAACATAAGAGATCAATATTAAAAACACAAGAGATTAATAAACCGTAAGAATTAATATTTTAAACTAAAAAAACCTAATAAATAAATAATCCATAAGAATCGGTATTTTAAACATAAGATATTAATAAACCAACAGGATTATTAGCATTATAAACCAAAAGAACTAATAGACCCAAGGGTTTAATATTATAAAGCAAAGGAATCAGCGAACCCAAGGGATAAATAT
Source organism: Pinus albicaulis (assembly GCA_034641835.2). Classification (NCBI taxonomy): domain Eukaryota; kingdom Viridiplantae; phylum Streptophyta; class Pinopsida; order Pinales; family Pinaceae; genus Pinus; species Pinus albicaulis. Next base: position 1,279,138,774 of record CM076581.1, on the reverse strand, counting down.
TATAAACCTAACGGATGAATATTATAAACAATAGAGATTAATAAACCCTAAGAATTAATATTTTAAACTGAAAAATCTAAGAAATTAACAAACCCTGAGAATTAGTATTTTAAACTCAAGGGAGTAATAAACCGAATGTGTGATTAACATTATAAACAAAAAAGAACTAATAAACCCTAGGGTTTAATATTATAAACCAAAGGAATCAGTGAACCCAAGGGATAAATATTAAAAACCTAAGGGATCAATAAGGCAAAGGGAAATATTAAAAACAATAGAGATTAATAAAACCCAAGAGTTTAATACTATAAACCAAAGGAATTGGTGAACCCAAGGGAAAACCATTAGCCAAAAAATTATAAACCAACGGAATTGGTGAACCCAAGGGAATTGATTTAAACATTGAGACAATTGTTGTCACAATGCGACATTGGACCAACTATGACCAGGGTTGGCCATGGGTGATTTTCATATTGAGACAATATTTGTCAGAATGTGACATTTGATCATGGATGACATTCATCGATTATTCATATTATAAACCAAAAGAACTAATAAACCCAAGGGTTTAATATTATAAACCAAAGTAAGTGGTGAACCCAAGAGACAACCATTACTCAACAAATTATAAACCAAAAGGAATTGGTGAACCCAAGGGAATTGATTTAAACATTGAGACAATTGTTGTCACAATGCGACGTTGGACCAACTATGACCATGGTTGGCCATGGGTGGTTTTCATATTGAGACAATATTTGTCAAAATGTGTCATTTGATCATGGATGACATTGATCGATTATTCATATTATAAACCAAAAGAACTAATAAACCCAAGGGTTTAATATTATAAACCAAAGGAATTGGTGAACCCAAGGGAAAAATATTAATAACCTAAGGGACCAATAAGGTGAAGGATCAATAAAATTAATAAAAAAATATTCAAGTTGAAGAAATTAAAAACACTAATAATTAACCCAAGGGTTCATAATATTATAAACCAAAAGAACTAATAAACACAAGGGTTTAATATTATAGACCAAAGGAATTGGTGAACCCTAGGGAAAACCATTACCCAACAAATTATAAACCAAAGGAATTGGTGAACCCAAGGGAATTGATTAAAACATTGAGACAATTGTTGTCACAATGCGATGTTGGACTAACTATGACCATGGTTGGCCATGGGTAATTTTCATATTGAGACAGTATTTGTCAGAATGTGACATTTGATCATGGATGACATTGACCGATTATTCATATTATAAACCAAAAGAACTAATAAACCCAAGGGTTTAATATTATAAACCAAAGGAATTGGTGAACCCAAGGGAATTGATTTAAACATTGAGACAATTGTTGTCACAATTGGACGTTGGACCAACTATGACCATGGTTGTCCATGGGTGATTTTCATATTGAGACAATATTTGTCAGAATGTGACATTTGATCATGGATGACATTGATCGATTATTCATATTATAAACCAAAAGAACTAATAAACGCAAGGGTTTAATATTATAAACCAAAGGAATCGGTGAACCCAAGGGAAAACCATTATCCAACAAATTATAAACCAAAGGAATTGGTGAACCCAAGGGAATTGATTTAAAAATTGAGAAAATTGTTGTCACAATGCGACGTTGGACCAACTATGACCATGGTTGGCCATGGGTGATTTTCATATTGAAACAATATTTGTCAGAATGTGACATTTGATCATGGATGACATTGATCGATTATTCATATTATAAACCAAAAAAACTAATAAACCCAAGGGTTTAATATTATAAACCAAAGGAATTGGTGAACCCAAGGGAAAAATATTAGTAACCTAAGCGACCAATAAGGCGAAGGATCAATAAAATTAATAAAATAATACTCAAGTTGAAGAAATTAAAAAACACTAATAATTAACCCAAGGGTTCATAATATTATAAACCAAAAGAACTAATAAACGCAAGGGTTTAATATTATAAACCAAAGGAATTAGTGAACCTTAGGGAAAACCATTACCCAACAAATTATAAACCAAAGGAATTGGTGAACCCAAGGGAATTGATTTAAACATTGAGACAATTGTTGTCACAATGCGACGTTGGACCAACTATGACCATGGTTGGCCATGGGTGATTTTCATAATGAGACAGTATTTTTCAGAATGTGACATTATATCATGGATGACATTGATCAATTATTCATATTATAAACCAAAAGAACTAATAAACCCAAGGGTTTAATATTATAAACCAAAGGAATTGGTGAACCCAAGGGAAAACCATTACTCAACAAATTATAAACCAAAGGAATTGGTGAACCCAAGGGAATTGATTTAAACATTGACACAATTGTTGTCACAATGCGACTTTGGACCAACTATGACCATGGTTGGCCTTGGGTGATTTTCATATTGAGACATTATTTGTCAGAATGTGACATTTGATCATGGATGACATTGATCGTTCATTGATATTATAAACCAAAAGAACTAATAAACCCAAGGGTTTAATATTATAAACCAAAGGAATTTTTGAACCCAAGGGAAAACCATTACCCAAAAAATTATAAACCAAAGGAATTGGTGAACCCAAGGGAATTGATTTAAACATTGAGACAATTGTTGTCACAATGCGATGTTGGACCAACTATCAGAGAGGCTGGCCGCGGTGATTTCAGGAGGCATGAATATCCACGTAATGTGACATTTGATCATGGACGACATTGATCGATTATTCATATTATAAACCAAAAGAACTAATAAACCCAAGGGTTTAATATTAGAAACCAAAGGAATTGGTGAACCCAAGGGAAAATTTTTAATAACCTAAGGGACAAATAAGGCGAAGGATCAATAAAATTAATAAAAAAATATGCAATTTGAAGAAATTAAAAAAAACTAATAATTAACCCAAGGTTTCGTAATATTATAAACCAAAAGAAATAATAAACCCAAGGGTTTAATATGATAAACCAAAGGAATTGCTGAACCCAAGGGAATTTATTTAAACATTGAGACAATTGTTGTCTCAATGCGACGTTGGACCAACTATGAGCATGGTTGGCCATGGGTGATTTTCATATTGAGACAATATTTCTCAAAATGCGACATTTGATCATGGATGACATTGAAGAACTAATAAACCCAAGGGTTTAATATTATAAACCAAAGGAATTGGTGAACCCAAGGGAATCGATTTAAACATTGAGACAATTGTAAACCAAAATAACTAATAAACCCAAGGGTTTAATATTATAAACCAAAGGAATTGGTGAACACTAGGGAAAACCATTACCAAAAAAATTATAAACCAAAGGAATTGGTGAACTCAAGGGAATTGATTTAAACATTGAGAAAATTGTTGTCACAATGCGATGTTGGACCAACTATCACCATGGTTGGCCATGGGTGATTTTCATATTGAGACAGTATTTGTCATAATGTGACATTTGATCATGGATGACATTGATTTATTATTCATATTATAAACCAAAAGAACTAATAAACCCAAGGGTTTAATATTATAAACCAAAGGAATTGGCGAACCAAAGGGAAAACCATTACCCAACAAATTATAAACCAAAGGAATTGGTGAACCTAAGGGAATTGATTTAGACATTCAGACAATTGTTGTCACAATGCGACGTTGGACCAACTATGACAATGGTTGGCCATGGGTAATTTCCATATTGAGACAATATTTGTCAGAATGTGAAATTTGATCATGGATGAAATTGATCGATTTTTCAAATTATAAACCAAAAGAACTAATAAACCCAAGGGTTTAATATTATAAACCAAAGGAATTGGTGAACCCAAGGGAAAAATTTTAATAACCTAAGGGACCATTAAGGCGAAGGATCAATAAAATTAATAAAAAAATACTCAATTTGAAGAAAATTTAAAAACACTAATAATTAACCCAAGGGTTCGTAATATTATAAACCAAAAGAACTAATAGACCCAAGGGTTTAATATTATAAACCAAAGGAATTTGTGAACCCAAGGGAATTGATTTAAACATTGAGACAATTGTTGTCACAATGCGATGTTGTACCACCTATGACCATGGTTGGCCATGGGTGATTTTCATATTGAGACAATATTTCTCAAAATGTGACATTTTATCATGGATGACATTTAAGAACTAATAAACCCAAGAGTTTAATATTATAAACCAAAGGAATTGGTGAACCCAAGAGAATTGATTTAAACATTGAGACAATTGTAAACCAAAAGAACTAATAAACCCAAGGGTTTAATATTATAAACCAAAGGAATTGGTGAACCAAGGGTTTAATATTATAAACCAAAGGAATTGGTGAACCCTAGGGAAAACCATTACCCAACAAATTATAAACCAAAGGAATTGGTGAACCCAAGGGAATTGATTTAAACATTGAGACAATTGTTGTCAAAATGCGACATTGAACCAACTATGACCATGGTTGGCCATGGGTGATTTTCATATTGAGACAGTATTTGTTATAATGTGACATTTGATCATGGATGACATTGATTGATTATTCATATTATAAACCAAAAGAACTAATAAACCCAAGGGTTTAATATTATAAACCAAAGGAATTGGTGAACCCAAGGAAAAACCATTACCCAACAAATTATAAACCAAAGGAATTGGTTAACCCAAGGGAATTGATTTAAATATTGAGATAATTGTTTTCACAATGTGATGTTGGACCAACTATGACAATGGTTGGCCATGGGTGATTTCCATATTGAGACAATATTTGTCAGAATGTGACATTTGATCATGGATGACATTGATCGATTATTCATATTATAAACCAAAAGAACTAATAAACCCAAGGGTTTAATATTATAAACCAAAGGAATTGGTGAACCAAAGGGGAAAAATTTAATAACCTAAGAGACCAATAAGGCGAAGGATCGATAAAATTAATAAAAAAATACTCAAGTTGAAGAAATTTAAAAACACTAATAATTAACCCAAGGGTTTGTAATATTATAAACCAAAAGAACTAATAAACCCAAGGGTTTAATATTATAAACCAAAGGAATTGGTGAACCCAAGGGAATTGATTTAAACATTGAGACAATTTTTGTCACAATGCGACGTTGTACCAACTATGACCATGGTTGGCCATGGGTGATTTTCATATTGAGACAATATTTGTTAGAATGTGACATTTGATCATGGATGACATTGAAGAACTAATAAACCCAAGGGTTTAATATTATAAACCAAAGGAATTGGTGAACCCAAGGGAATTGATTTAAAGATTGAGACAATTGTAAACCAAAAGAACTAATAAACCCAAGGGTTTAATATTATAAACCAAAGGAATTGGTGAACCCTAGGGAAAACCATTACCCAACAAATTATAAACCAAAGGAATTGGTGAACCCAAGGGAATTGATTTAAACATTGAGATAATTATTGTCACAATGCGACGTTGAACCAACTATGACCATGGTTGGCCATGGGTGATTTTCATATTGAGACAATATTTGTCAGAATGTGACATTTGATCATGGGTGACATTGATCGATTATTCATATTATAAACCAAAAGAACTAATAAACCCAAGGGTTTAATATTATAAACCAAAGGAATTGGTGAACCCAAGGGAAAACCATTACCCAACAAATTATAAACCAAAGGAATTGGTTAACCCAAGGGAATTAAATTAAACATTGAGACAATTGTTGTCACAATGCGACGTTGGACCAACTATGACCATGGTTGGCCATGGGTGATTTCCATATTGAGACAATATTTGTCAGAATGTGACATTTGATCATGGATGACATTGATCGATTATTCATATTATAAACCAAAAGAACTGATAAACCCAAAGGTTTAATATTATAAACCAAAGGAATTGATGAACCCAAGGGAAAAATTTTAATAACCTAAGGGAACAATAAGGCGAAGGATCAATAAAATTAATAAAAAAATACTCAAGTTGAAGAAATTAAAAAACATTAATAATTAACCCAAGGGTTCGTAATATTATAAACCAAAATAACTAATAAACCCAAGGGTTTAATATTATAAACCAAAGGAATTGTTGAACCTAAGGGCATTGATACTATGACCATGGTTGGTCATGGGTGATTTTTATATTGAGACAATATTTCTCAGAATGTGACATTTGATCATGGATGACATTGAAGAACTAATAAACCCAAGGGTTTAATATTATAAACCAAAGGAATTGGTGAACCCAAGGGAATTGATTTAAACATTGAGACAATTGTTGTCACAATGCGACGCTCGACCAACTATGACCATGGTTGGCCATGAGTGATTTTCATATTGAGACAATATTTGTCAGAATGTGGCATTTGATCATGGATGAAATTGATCGATTATTCATATTATAAACCAAAAGAACTAATAAACCCAAGGGTTTAATATTATAAACCAAAGGAATTGGTGAACCCAAGGGAATTGATTTAAACATTGAGACAATTGTTGTCACAATGCGACGTTGGACCAACTATGACCATGGTTGGCCATGGGTGATTTTCATATTAAGACAATATTTGTCATAATGTGACATTTAATCATGGATGACGTTGATCGATTATTCATATTATAAACCAAAATAACTAATAAACCCAAGGGTTTAATATTATAAACCAAAGGAAATGGTGAACCCAAGGAAAACCATTACCCAACAAATTATAAACCAAAGGAATTGGTGAACCCAAGGGAATTGATTTAAACATTGAGATAATTATTGTCACAATGTGACGTTGGACCAACTATGACCATGGTTGGCCATGGGTGATTTCCATATTGAGACAATATTTGTCAGAATGTGACATTGATCATGGATGAAATTGATTGATTATTCATATTATGATCATGGACTTATTAAAAAATACTCAAGTTGAAGAAATTAATAAACACTAATAATTAACCCAAAAGTTCATAATATTATAAACCAAAAGAACTAATAAACCCAAGGGTTTAATCTTTTAAACAAAAGGAATTGGTGAACCCAAGGGAATTGATTTGAACATTGAGACAATTGTTGTCACAATGCGACAGTGGACCAACTATGACCATGGTTGGCCATGGGTGCATATTGAGACAATATTTCTGAGAATGTGACATTTGATAATGGATGACATTGATCGATTATTCATATTATAAAATAAAATAAAAAAATATAAAACCAAAGAAATTAATAAACACTAATAATTAACCCAATGCATTATTCATATTATAAACCAAAAGAACTAATAACCCTAGGGTTTAATATTAGAAGCCAAAGGAATTGGTGAACCCAAGGGAAAAATAGTTATAATGTAAGGGACCAATAAGGCAAAGGGAACAATATTAAAAACACAATAGATTAATAAATAATACGACCCAATATTTTAAATATAGAGGAATTTTAAAGTCACATGATTATTATTATGATAAACCGCAAGTGATCAATGAACCTTACTGATTGTTAATATTATAAACTGATTGAATTAGTAAACTAAATTTATATTAAATTCCGCAAGTTATATTATATTAAACTCAAGAGATTAATAAACCTGAGGGATTATTAATAATATAAACCAAAAGAAATAATAAACCCAAGGGTTGTAGGTCATGCCATCATATTTATGTCCCAATGCATCATCTTTATATCTCTTTCGCGCTACCTTATGTTATTCTTAGTTTCCACTCTATCTTATTTTATTGTTAGTGTCCTTGCATATGCTTTCCCATCTCAAACGTTGAAATTGGTGTCATCTCGCATTTGCATCTCTCTGTCAATTAACTTTGTGTAGTGTTATGCATCATCATTTGCATCTCTCTGTCAATTAATTTTGTGTAGTGTTATGCATCATCATTTGCATCTCTAAGCATATTGGTTGTGTCTCATTCAATAATTTTTTTTTTATTTGTTCAAATCTATATCACTTTGATTTTTAAGATTCATCTTTTCAAAAGACTAGGAGAACAATTATCTCTCAATAATTTTACATCTCTCCTTATCTAAGTATAAATAGGAATATAATGCATTTGTTGGGCCAAGCAAGAAATGAGAAAGCTCCCAAACTCATTTGTCAATAAACCCTTTATTTGAGTGGAATCATTTGGTTTTTGAATTGAGTGTAGCTTAGTTGTGACACTCTACCATCAAAGGCTCATCATTGCTTTGTCATAGTTATGAAAATTTTGTGGTGATGACATCTGTTTTGCATAGTTTTTTCATTTTGTTAAATAATAAATCATATTATTTTAATTAATATGCCTTTAATAAGATTAAATTAGTTAAGTTAGACTACAATTAGGTAAGTCCATGATTGGAGGTCTCAAAAGTTTGATTGAGGAATTTTTTTTTAAGCTCAAAATCCTTTTTTTTAAAGCTCAGTAATGGATTTTATCCTCACCCTATATGTTAAATGATAATAATAAAAAAAACATCTCAAATTCTTTCATCAATACCTTAGTGTTCCAAGATTTCAAAACCCTATATATTCTAGGAAAAGGCTAATTTATCTTCTCAAACATTCAAACCATCATTTTTTATTCAACAAACCATTTATTCAAAAATTATATGTATGTAGTGTGGCAATTACCTACCATGAAATTATCATATTATTGTTAACCCATTTTTGTTTATGTTTATATGATATTATAATAATCGATTTTCACTTTTCAAAATTTAATGCTTTAAATTATCATATTATTAGTAACATATTTTTGTTTATTTTTATATGTATTATATTAATATATTTATACTTTTCAAAATTTAATAATAAACAGTAATGGATTTTATCCTCACCCTATATGTTAAATGATAATAACAAAAAAAACATCTCAAATGCTTTCATCAATATCCTACTGTTCAAAGCTTTAAAAAACCCTATATAATCTAGGAAAAGGTTAATTTATCTTCTCAAACATTCAAACCATCATTTTTTATTCAACAAACCATTTATTCAAAAATTATATGTATGTAGAGTGGAAATTACCTACCATGAAATTATCATATTATTGTTAACCCATTTTTGTTTATTTTTATATGATATTATATTAATAGATTTTCACTTTTCAAAATTTAATGCTTTATTTTTTTTTATTTATGTTGATAGGTATATTTATTTTGAAATAAGACTTCTATGATTTTAATTTAATTATTAATAATTATTAAGTGGAGGTAAGGATTTAAACTTTATAAAATATTTTAGTATATTTTTGGTAGTAAGTTGATATTTATCTGGTCTGTGGGGTCTTGATTAAACGGTGATGAGAGGTCTTGGTTAAATGGTCTTGTTACATGCTTATATATGTGTGTTTAACTTACATTAATTTTTTTTAATTATTAATAATAATAATTTAAATATAATAATTTGACTACTCAAATATACGATGAAGTGTTTAGCTATATAAATTAAATGACTATATGAAATGTATGATAAATTTAATTTACAGAACTATGTTAACTATTATCTAATTCTATTTTTTTTATTAAACACTTAAAAAAATAAAAAATAAACCATAAAATATAAGTATAAAAAATTAAATTAATTTACTTGCTTTTTTATATTTATATATAAATACAAATTAAAAATATATGAAAAAATCTATATAAAAATATCATAGAAAAGAAAATTTTATATAAAATATCGTCAAAAAAAAAATATATATATAAAATATCATAGGAAAGAAAAAATCTATATAAAACTATCTATACATGTACATTGAAAACAAAAATTTATAAAAAAATCTCTAACATGTATATTGAAAATTTAGTCATACAACTCAATGACAACCAAGTCTAACTCTTATATAATTTTATTTTTACTCTTTATTTCATAAACGTAGAACTAGTATATTAAAATTAAGTACAAGGAAATTGAAGAAAATATTATATTGATACTAAAGTGAAAAAACTTGGAAAAAATATTATATTAAAATTAAATATGAGAAAATTGGATATTTGTATAACACAGCTATACTTGCATCAATTTACGACATATAAACACTATTATAAAATATGAATTAATTGTAAAAACACTATTATGAAATAAACACTTCCCCACGCATATTTATATAAATTTATAACACAAAGAAATTAAAATACTATACTTTATACTATTTTTTTACAAGAGCATTTAAGAATTCATACCATAAGAATTACCCAATGTAGTTGTGGTTTTGGAACTAACTGTAACAAGCACGCATGCCACCGTTAAAAACTAGTTGATTTCTTGAATGTATACTTGGCCTGCATATTTAACTGAAGCGTGAATAATTCTAATACTTGGAAAGCATCCCAGATGCATCGCTTGCTTCAAAATGGAGAAAGTGGCAGAGATCATGGCTTGACTTGCAATAATAGCCGCGACAACAGCAACAGCAAACATTGGCCAGTAAACAGGACCTGGATGAGATAAAAGAATACAGATTTCAACAAGAATATAATAACCAACGTTGATTCTTTCCCTCGGCCCCACCGATTCAATGCCCCACAATCAATTATTAATTAAGGAAAACGAGCACAATACCTCGCATTATCTTACGTGCAGCTTTGTAAGCGATTGCCCTCGGTTCTAACTCCAGGTTGATCGGACCATAGTCACACTACAAAGGTGCTCACACCTTCTCCATCCAAATTCATGTGACATAAGTGGTTTAGGAATACCACTCAACACCACGTGTCAAGCGTCCGATGATATCGCACTCCCAAAAGCAAAACAACTTACCATTCATCTTGTTGCACGAGACCAGTAGTTTGTCCCCACAAAATCGCTTCTCCAAAATTGATATTCGACTATGGTTTAATTCAGAATTCCACTCTGAATCGTAACAACGATGCCTTGGCAGCAAATGGATGTCCTCCACCATGGCATGGAGGGGGAATGTGCACGTGAAACACAATCATATCATTGTGTAGAATTGATATTAAAAAAGGGTAGAACCTGTGTGCCATTCTTTCTACCAATGCAAAAATAATAAATTAATACTCAACAATGTGCAGAATTGATATTAAGAAAAAGTAGAACCTATTTGCCATTCTTTCTACCAACGCAAAAATAATAAATTAAGGCTCACAAATTAACTATACCATATTTGTGGTAGGTAAGTCAAATCATTTACTTACAACATCAAGTGTGGATATAATGAGGATGAGGACGAAGATCATATTATTCCAACTGAGACCCCACTTGTTTTCCATCTCCTCTATCTGCGCAAAGAGAGCCATGCAATTATATGTAAGAGAGCAACAATAGAGACTCAGGTGCTACTCATGAAGAGGACTCAAATACCAATGCAAAACAACAATCAAAAAGTTGTAGTCTATTTGTTATATTATTTTGATAGTTGTTGGATCCTTCATTCATTCAGTTCTGATCCACCCGAACTGTATCGACACCACGGACCAAAAATATTACTTTTAAGTAAATAAATGCACCGAAAGTAATATCCATTGGACAATCTTCACGATGTGCGTAGACAGAGGTTCAGTGGAAGACTTTCTCCACTTAAAATTTTTGCGTGATCCATGATTACCCATTAACCCTCACCAGTCATCAGCATAGCCAAGGAAGACAATTTACTGTACAGAAAATTTATTTTTGGCTAAAGTTGCCACTGCATGACAGAAATTGGTCCTTTCGTTACAGAGAATACTTTTTGTTTGAATTCTCTGAGTGCGGTATCATTCACTTCGCAGAACTTGTGCTCCCATCCAAGAGGCTCAATCGCCTCATTTCCGAGACCCGGAACCTTGTCCTGAGACAAAGGGTTCTTCGAATATTTCTATTCTACTACATAAGCCGAGACTCTTCTCCTAAACTTGACCTTGAATTCACTCCATGCCTAGTATTTATAATGGTTTATCACGGCCTCTGAGAATTTTAGGCACATGGTCTTGTAACCAAGCTTGAGTTCAAAGTGGTGTATTGTGTTCCGTAACGAAGGAGAAAGCGCATCCAGGAGGACTATGGACTTGTGACGCTGCTCCAGTTTTTCCGTGCAGTTATAGCCTTGAGTCATTTATCAAACATTCTACCATTGTTAGCAACGTGGAAATTAGATCGTGCCACTGGTGGCGCTTCGAATCTCGCTGGGCCTCCTCCTCTCGATGCATAGAAGACCGGCATGTAGTGCACCTCTCGCAGCATGGAAGACAGGTTATTGGATTTGAAACCGTTCCTTTTAGCTCTTGACAACGTGGACACTCCGCTTTTGTAATGCCTTGTAAACACGATATCAATCTGGCTCCCATTGGAAGATGGATGGACATCGATATTTCTTGTTGTTTGCAGAGATGGCCGCCTACATACAAATCCCACAATTAAACCTGAAACGTTAAGCTAACCACATGTCATGTGGCTTCGACGATACAACTTTCTTGCCTGAAATGTGTTCTTGTTTCGCTCTAATCCCTCATACCCTCATACGTGGAGATAAATAAGAGGAACAGTAAATTTTTAATGATCATTTGGTAAAAAAATAATTTAAGTAGGGTTTAAACACTTGATTTAGACATGCAAGGAGGTTATGGCTTTTAATTTCATTCATTGATTGAGTGGCGACGACGAGAATATACCGACATCTTTCAATCTAGACCATCAGATGAAAAAGATTAATTAGCATAATCACTAATGAGGCGATTTCCGATAGGGTGCTACGCTTATCGACGTAATTAAAAGAAGAAATAAATTTTTATATATAATACTTTATTTTTATTTTTTTTGTAAGTAAGTAATTGTATTAAAAGCCTCAAAGGTACATGAATTACAAAGGGTTATGCTGGTAGAAGACCATCATAGAACCGTGATCCCCAGACATAACAAGAGTTACCAACCTAGACAGACTTGCCAAGATAGAGCCGACCTATACAGCAAGAAGAGCTGCTGATAGCTGAAGGCAGCCAGCTGACATAGACAGACAGAGACACGCTATCTGCCCGTGGGCTAGCAGCGAAAGCAGAACAGGCTACACGAAGCAGAAGGACAGACAAGATTAATCATTAGAAAGGACTGAAAACTCAACCAGAAGGGGTTGAGTGCATAATGCGATATTTCTTCCCTTTCTTTTTGACCACTCTGACCCAACCATCAGGGCCTGGGGTTGCGGCGATCACTTGCATATCAGTACGGCTCTCAGGAGGAGCGTCTTTGTCCGAATCGGAGGAACTGGAGATGTGCGGGCGTTTCTGAACAACGGAGGAGACAGGGGGCCTCTCGGGAACATCAGAGGGAGAACGCTGCTGTTGAGTTGCAATCTCCTCATCCGAATCACTTTCTTCTTCTTCCTCAGAGCTGCTGGAATTAGGGTCCTCCAAGGGGGATTCAAAAGGTTTCCAGCTTTTATTTCTTGGTTTGCGTTTACCAGATTTCTGATTGGCTAGAAACTGAGCACAAGAGTTCTGAAGATGTCCGGTCTGATGACAGTGCCAACAACGGAAAGCTGTGTTCTCATAGTCAAGAGGCTGCGGCCAGGAGAAATCCCCAACTTTGAGAATGATATGGTCCGGAAGCCCTTCGCTGATATCAATTTCTGCACAGATTCTGCCGTAAGTGTAGATACCATTTAAGCCTCTTGACAGATCTGTGGCAAGGAAACGCCCAAGAGTGTTCCCAATGGCTTCGAAAACTGCACAATGCCAAAGGTGAGCAGGCAGGTTGGGAAGCCGAACCCAGATCGGGAGTTTGGTGATAACTGCCATGGAGGGATCGAAGTCTGGAAACCAAGGGGTTAAGAAAAGCCCAGCCTTGCCCCAAAACCAGGGACCACCGGTGAGGGCAGTTTGATAATCCTTGCTATCAACTAGAATGACAATGAAAAAACCTTTGGAGCACAAAATGATTTTGCAGTGCTTGGTCCAGTTGGAATGAACCCAGCTGTAAAGATCTTCTGATCGCGGCCATAGACCATTGAATCTGCAAATGAGGGCCTTTTCCTCATAGAGTTGGCGCACCCCAGCCAGATCTGGGTGGGTTATCTCTGCTGAAGGAACTTCTTCCAATTTATCTACCAAAAAAGGCTTGGGAGCCTCTGGGGTTGGGGCTGAGGGCGAAGAAGAGGAGGTTTTGACAGCCTCCTTGTAGGAAAAACCCTTGGGGGCAGAGGACTGCCCTGCTGCGCCTCCCCTTAGTCGATAAGACAGAACCACTGTGGCATTTCGCTCTATATTGTAAAAAGACAGAGGTAAATGATCAGCGAGCTGCTTGCCAGCATAAAGGAGCCTGAACCAAGAGGACGAGATCCTTAGTTTCTGTTCGATGGCTGCAGAGAGGAGAAGCCCCGAGAAGGAAGACTGTACCCAAAGGAGCAAGGTTTTGCCCGTTGGGAGAGAGACCTGTATTTGAAAAGATTCAGAATGAATTTGAAGAGGATCCAAGCTGTTGATGGAGGCGGAGAAGGCTGGATCTGTTCCAAGAGATCTGCAAGGCTGGACCATCAACCCTTGAGCTGAGTCGCAGAACCCCTGCCCTTGGACACCGCGGCGAGGGCCATCACCGGGAGAAAACTGGCAATAAAGATTATGGAGGGCGTAGTGCCGGCAGCCAAGTGAATAGTCGACCAGATCGCTCATCCGAGCCACCGCGCCATATAACAAAAGGAAGGAATCCGAGATCTGAAGAACCCCATGCTGCAGTAACTTACGCAGATCTTGCAAGTCCGCGGCCCGGGGGGGTGACGATTTGGCAGTTCCTTGTGAATCTGATCGAACGTTATTAAACCAGTAATGGGTCTGCAACGAGAACTTCCGTGTGGGCAAGGGTCCCGGGGTGAAAGTCGCTACAGGGCTGGAACTCACCACAAGGTGGGATGAGAGCTGAAGAATAAGGTCGGCGTCATAGGGCAGAGAAGCAGTCAGTCGTGAATCCATCGCCGAAAACCCTAACTCCTAGTTTTTCCGATCTTCTAAATTCTCTAATACTTTATGATTTAAATTTAAATTGAAAAATTGTTTTCTCATGGAAAATTCTTTAAATTTAAATTGAGACCAATTTTTTTCGCATGGAAAATTATTTAAACTTAAATTGAGACAAGTTTTTCACATAAAAACTTTATTTTATTTTTTTTAAATTAAGTAGGGACATGGTTTTTCCATGAAAGATAAGTAAAAATTGCATATTTTTTTATCAATGATTACTAAAGAAATATTGTAATAGTATTCCAATTAGTGCAATATTTATGTAATGTTTTAATATTTACTACACATAATATATATGAGACTATTTGTCGAGGAAAACCTAAGTTCTAACTTTTAAGAGACTTTTAGCACAGCGTTGAAATTTGACATCTAATGAATTGAAATAACTTTTACTAAATAATTTGAATTACAATATTTCGTAACTCAGCTCCAAGAAATTTATGGAGTGTAGAGGGTGTTCTAAGTCGTAGCCTTATTATACTATTAGGCTTATGCCACTCTTTTTCTCTGGAAGATTACATGGAATATTATATTTACAACCAACAAATTCTCGGAAGTTTAAGTCTTTAACACTGGATAAAACTCATAGAAAATTTTTCTCTCCAGTGCTAGCCTTGAGATCTACTCAAAGCTCTTTGGTCCTATTTTTAAGATATATATATATATATTGGAGTACATAATCAAGTTGTTTCCCATCCAAAAAATCACAATATGATAAAAATACTCAGTGATTCCTTAAATTGATACAAAGGACATCTTTTCAATTCATTTAGGCTTCTAAGCACCCCATGAAATGTTGTTTCTCAATTGTTTTTTTTATCCCCCATCCAAACAATGTCTCATCATAATCGACACGATGTTTTTCGTAGAAGATGATAGAATATCACAGTGATAGAAATATGATATATTTCATTTTTTATAATGCACTTTTACCCACTTGGAAAGCTATACTTTACCAATACTTTAGCCTCGTGATCCTTCATTCCTTCCACATCTACATCCTTGTTTCCTACAATGGTACCTCTACATCACTCTACATTCATCTACACTTCTATCGGGATGATTTTGCACCTTTTTTATACAAATGCTAGTTTATTCATTCACATAATGAATCTTTGTAACAGAAAGTCATAATACAAATGGAAAGTCATAATAAAAATATTTCTATTTAGCAAATAAATTTGAAAGAGGGAATGTTTTCATTGAATATGTAATTTTGTAAATATAACTAATTTTAGGACCAAAATTATATATTAGATAATATAGAGTTTATTTAATGATAATAAATGAAAAATCTATTTTAATTTCAAATTTATTAGCATGATCATATATATATATATATATATATATATAGATAAGTTAGGCTAATATATATTATATCATAAAGGAAAATTTACAAAGTAATTGGGCTAAGATGGCAAGCGGTGCTTAGCCAATCCCAACCTTAAAATCTTTCAAATTAAAGCAGGTTTTGTTTTGCCTCCAAGGAGGAAACTAGCCCCTTAATAGCGGCAAACAGTCATGTTTTTCAAAATTTCCGTAACACAAATAAAAACATAGTAACTATAATAGGTCTTGAAGAGACAAAAAACAAAGAAGAACTGAGCAACCGCGCAATCATGGTGTTCCGTCATAATCCTCTGGTGTGGGGTCCTCCTCCTCGATTAGGCAACCATATTCATGTCAAATGGCCTCCTCCTTAGCTGTTGGCACACGCGGGGGCTTCAGGGGTGCTACGCAGATGATAGGAGCAACGGGGTACTCAGCATCAGGAACTCTAGTCTAAACTCCATCTAAATCCATGATCCAAATGTCAGTTTCCTCCTCCATTGGCTCATGTACATGGAGCAACTCTGCTTTCCTAGGTATGGGTAGCTTAGAGTGCACAATGGTAGACTTCCTGGGGCCTCTTCTGCCCCTCGGATTCTCCATAGTTAAGGCTATTTCTTCCATGATTAGGCTGATGAGTATCCTCCTTGTCATCACTGCCTGAAGAGGAACCTTGAATAGATTCCAAACACTGATCTTGACCGCGGTGATAGCGCCCTGAGAATGCACCTCTTTGTCTACCCCTAATGGTCTTTTGGCATTGACGTTGTGCCATGGGGAATTTTAAGTGTAGAGAAGGGGAAGCCGGGTGGAGAGAAAAGAGGTGTGCAGCTAGAGGGCGCACAACAATGATGCTTGGGGGGGGGGCACATGCAGCAAGGTGTCGCACAACAGGGGGGCGCGCAGCAAGGTATCCTGCCTCGGATAGCGCGCAACAGGGAGAGGAAAAATAGGAGGGGAATTCAACACAGAGGCGCATAGATGGGGGGCACGCAGTAGGGGGTGCACACCTAGGAGGAAAACAAAGGGAGGAGAGCACTGCAGTAGGGCGCTCTACTGGGGGTGCGTGTCAGGGGGAGCCCGTAGGGAAGCTGGAGCAGCAGCGAGATGGCGAGGGGAATAACAATAATGGCTCTAGATACTTTCTTGAGTAGTAGAGAGATTGTGGAATGAGGATATTAGTGCCTTTTGAAGATCTTTGTTACGAGCACAGATGCAGTGAGGGGTTGTGGCATGATCACAGATGCGATGAGAGACAGTCCAAGTGAGACTGCATGTCATTCAGAGTATAGAAAGAGATCAGGTACATCAGAGCACCGTTATAAATGATTAATGAAATGATTTTCCGCATCATATTAAAGTTGGCATTGTAGGGCATCGTCAATCTTTGAACAATCGGGGTGTACCACCCGCATCTAGGGATTATCACAATCATATTAATAAAGTAATTGATATACATTCATAAATTTCATTTTCCATTTGTAATGCTATTGATTCGAAAAATAAAAAGGGGAAAATGGAGTGTATTAACATATATTAACCACATTATTGATGTGGTTGTGTGAGTTGATGAGTGGTGTGAATGGGGCAGATTATTAGACCATGGTTGACTAGGGTGACATTGTCTTAATATAGTTACAAATTGTTGATGAGGGTTGGCCATGGTTCGTAATGGTTAACTATGGTTGTCGAGGGTTGTTGATGGTTGATGATGCTTGACTGTGGTTAAAGAGGGTTGATGGGGTTGGAAATGGTTGACTATAGTCGACTTTCATTGAAAAGTTTGACCATGGTTAAGGAGGGTTTACCATGATTAATCGATGTTGAACTTGGTTGACCACTACTATAACAATATATTTATGTTACATTAATGTTGAGCATTGTCGAAATTTTTTTCAACCATTTTTTACCATGGTTGATGTTGCAATGGTGTTAATGTAAATTTTACATTACTAGTTGATGAGGTTGACCATGATTGACCATAGACAACCACTAATATAAAAATGTATTTATGTTACATTAATCTTTGTCAACTATGGATAACCATGGTTGATGTTACAATGGTGTTAATGTTAATGTTACATTAATGGTTGAAGAGGATTGAGGAAGTTGACCATGATTGACTATGGTCAACCATTAATATAACAATTTACTTATGTTACATTGTTGAATAATGTTGACCATGGGTAAACTTTGTGACCATATTTAAACATGGTTAATATTTCTTGAACATGTTTGAATATGACTAACATGGTCAACCATGAACATGGTAGTCCATGTTGACCATGGTTTACAATGGTTAACATTGTTTGACTATGGTTAAAATTTGTTGATGAGGGTTTATCATTGTTAATAATGGTTAACCATTGCTACCAAGGGTTGTTGATCGTTGATGATCTTTGGTGATTGTTTACTATTCTTCAAGAAGTTTTATTAGGTTTATTATGGTTGACCTGCATCGAAAATTTTAACTATGGTTGATTGAGGTTGACCTTGATTTACCATTAATGTAATAATGTATTTATGTTACAATAATGTTGAGCATTGTTACATTAATGTGGTCAATCATGGTTGACTATGGTTGATGTTACATCAATGCTAATGTTAATGTCACATTAATGGTTGGAGAGGGTTGATAAGGTTGACTATAATTGACCATGGTCAACCATTAATGTAGTTATGTTATGTTTCTGACAACGTTGACCATAACTAAACTTGGTGACCATATTTGAAAATGGTCAAGCTTCCTTGATCATGTTTGGCAATGGTTGAGTATGGTTAAATATGGTCAATTTATGGTTTACTATGAACATGGTACTTGATGTTGACCATGGTTTACATTGTCTTAATATGGTTAGAAATTGTTGATGAGGATTGACCATAGTGGATAATGGTTTACAATGGTTATTGAGGGTTGTTGATAGTTGATGGTGGTTAAATATGGTTCAAGTGGGTTGATGATGTTGAAAATGGTTGAAAGGTTGAATATGGTTGATATTCATTGATAAGATTGACCATGGTTAACTACGGTTGACCATGGTCGGCCTTGGTTGGCCATTAATATAGCAATGTATTTATGTTATACTAATGTTTTTGAGTCATGGTTGATGTTACATTGAAGTTAATATTAATTTTATATTAATGGTTGAGGAGGGTTAACAAAGCTGAACATGATTAACTATTATCAACCATTAATGTCACAATCTATTTATCATACACTATTGATCATCGAGAGATCGAAAATAGGCTCACAAATGAAAGTGCTTGAAATATCTCAAAGTTGTTGTCAAGTTGTAGTGTTCGTCATCATGACTCCAATGATGTTTGAATCACCTCAATCCAGCCTCGTATGAAGAAGTTATGATGTTATGAATTTTTGGCCAAACAACTAAAACTTTAGTACTGGGTTTTACTAGGCTGCTAATTGGACAACTCGTACGTTGACATCAGCAACTGACTGGGCATGCATAGTAGAATGTAAAACCCAACCTGGTCTTGGCAAGTGGTAGGGTCGTATTGAGGTAGTTGCTAGTTTTTCATTGGTTCATTGCTTGTGAGGTGGACCAATTATGAGGCACCATGTGGCCCAATGAGAGGGCGCCATGTGGAACCCCATTGTTAGAAAAACATTTTGTAAAGAATTCTAAGGGAGTCAATGGGGTTTGACCCCTTGACCTGCCACAAAAAATCTACACACCTTATTGTCAAATTGTTGCATTAGTTCTTAACCTATTGGGTGCTCTGGTTATATTTAAAATTGAATTGTCAACGAGTTGAGGAAAAGCGGCGGGGTGCTTGGCCCCAGCCCCCAGTCACACAAAACACTAGAAACTATGGAAGAGTGTAAGGCGAGAGGGCAAGGACTAAGCCTCAGCCCAAGGTTATGTGACCATCACATCACCGAAGGCAGAAATGTTTGGCAGAGGGGTGAGGCACTTGGCCCTGGCCCCGAGTTTTATGTGTTACACGTGATCACAGTAGAAGGTTGGGGGGGAGGAGTCGGGAGGTTAAGCTTGACCCATGATTCTTGTTATGTCATACTTCCACATCCAATGGTGGAGGGGGCAGACCGAGTTGCACTTGGCCCACGACGACACCCGGTTCCATGAGACATTATCTCACCATAAGCCAAGATGAGAGGGAGTGGAGTGGTGGGGTTGGGCAGTTAGCCTAAACCCTAGCAACATGGTGCCCATGTGAGCTTGATCGACACTTGAAGGATATTGGCATAGTTAAGGAGGAAAAAATTTGCCCCATTTGCGGCGATAATCTCCCCGGCACCAAGCGAATTTTTCGCTCTATGGTTGGTAGAAAGGAGTAAATCGTAGAATGATTAGCCAAAATTATAGTTTTAAGAACAATTAGTATAATTTGTTCAAGGAGGCATATCTTGCAAATTTTTTAACCATTTTGAGCTCAAGAAGATCCTAGATAGGGGATTTTGAGTGTCATGGACTCCATCATAGCCTCAATTTTCTGATTTGAACATTGTATGATGGAATTTGTGTAGATCAAGTCCTTTAGTACTAAATACAATCAAAGTTTTGTAGTGAGATGAAGGAATTTGTTAGCATGGAGAGAGCCTAGTTAGAGGTTTTTCCAGCCTTCCAGTTTCATCTACAACAATTTTTACTTCAACAGAGCAGCTATTTTTAGTATTTTCTCAATGTGCTCATGAGAGAATCTATTTTCAACACTTAATTTGGGAGTTTTTGTATGTATTTGTGCTTGAATTTCAAGTGGAGTACAAGGACCTATTGTGAGAGTGTCATTTTTCTGTTGACATTCATGACTTACTAAAGGGAGTCATATTTTTGAGTGAGAATTATTTGTAGAAGAATATTTCTATGTAGGATAAACAAGCCACTCTTGTGTGAACAATTTTTGATATACTCATTTTCTACTGAAATTAATATATTAGGCCTATCCATCGAAGTAGGGCCTGGAGATGTATCCCCGGAGGGGTGAACTCCGTTATCAAATTCTGGTTTCTTCTTGTCATGTTTATCATCTTGAATTGCATGTGAATTTGTTTCTCTTTTAAGTTCATGTGAAAACTTAACTCACCATCTTGAAGACGTTGTGAAACGTATTTTACCTTTAAAGACCCATTTTGTTAACTTGGAAAGTGTGAGAGGACAATTGATTTTTATCGAGGAGTTTTGTTCTCCCATATTCAGATCAACTGGTATCAGAGTGGGTTCTGACTGGATTGCAAGTATGGGAAATAAAATGAAGCGTGAAAGACTCCAAGAGTTGGAGGAGATTAATCTATCTCTTCGAATGGAGATGTCGAGGCAAGGAGGTTACTTGAAGTTGTAGAGGAGGTGAAAATGAAATTGCACCTACAATTGCAGCATATAGTGGAGGAACATATTAGTGAGTGTTCCATCCTTGAAGTAGCAAATAATCCCTCTAATATGAAGCCAATTTGTGGGCATGGTTCGTACACACGATATAAACCCTATGTTGAGAATGATGCTTGCAATTTTTGTCAGAATCTGAAATATTCTCCCTATGTTCCATTTGGTAAAAGTGGTTGGCCAGAGTAATCATCCACTTTCTCATCAACATCTAAAACATAAAATATGGGTGATAAGCCAAAGAATCTAATTATTGTTTCTAGTTCTATTCCTTCATCTAATGTTCATAACACATCTTTTGCAGCCCTTGAAAAAAACACCAAGGGTATTGGTATGAAGCTTTTCACTCAGATGGGTTACGATGGAAGACACTTTAGATTCAATGTCCAAGGAATCATTAATCCTATCAAGGTGAAGGAACAACCATGATATGAAGGATTGGGTTATGGCCATGAATAAATTCAAGGGTGCTTTAAAAAATTTTGAGGAAAAGAAATCAGCAAGTGATGATATGTCACACCATGGTGATAGTGATAACGAAAAATTGTCTCCAAAGAGAGATGGATGTTCCAAGGACATCCAAATTCCAGTTCTTCTCATCAAATTCATAGCCCAAAAGACAGGTATATGTGTCATGGGGATTTTTATTATTTATGGGAAATGTTTCCTTGAACATTTTTTGATGCAACTAACCATTGTGTGGTTGATTGTGATAAATGTAAGCCGATGATCAAAATAATGGAAAAAATTCTTAGGACAATATATGAGGAACCTCTCTCAATTATGAATACTCCGTTGTTGATGGAAAAGCGTAAACATTTTTGTACCCATTGTAACATGAATGGGTATTGGATTCAAAAGTGTTTTAAAATCCATGTGGAACTTTGTCCCAAGAAGGACAAAGAGTTCATGTGATCCCTTCCAATAAAAGCAACGAGTGGAAAAGTGGAAACTGATGTAGTTCCTGAAGCATCCTTTGAAGTAGAGTTGGTGCAAAAAGAGAACCCATAAGCCTGGTTAGGTAAATAATGGGTAGATTTTTTTGTATAGTTAGATTTCTTTGTAAAGTTGTAATTACTTGTTGTATGTTCCTGTTTGGTTACTTTGTAAAGTGAAGTCATGTATAATCAATTATTTGCAATAATCACTTATGGGAATTTTGGGATGAGTATTTGTATTTCATCTAGTATGTCAACAATTGTGTCAAGCACTCACTTATACAAGTATTTATGTGTGAAGCTTGTTTGTGAATTTGATATTTGGTAAATATTGTGCAGAAGATGACCATGATAATGTGGACAAAGCTAAGCATGTCATTAAACAAATGCAACTAGTGCATCTAAGAGTACAAGTGCAGCTTTAGGACGTCGAAGCAATGTACAAAGCAATGCATGGTGAGCATAGTTGCTTATGATTTCCAAGTGGAAAATCAAGTTTGGTTTCAGCAAGGAGAGACTTCAATGTGTTTTTTTTTTTAGCCAAAGAAAGATGATCTTGGAGAGAATGCTCAAATTCCGACCATTGAAGGTTTTTTTCTTTAATTTTTAGAATAATTGCAGCAAGCCTCAAATCTTAACAAGAAAATAAGGACTTCACGCAGAGGCAAGGTGGAGTGCCTAGAATGGGGATCAAAGGCACCAATTGAAGCAGAACAAGAAGGATTGAGGTCGTGAAAGTAAATGATATTTTTCCTCACTTATTTGCTGATGGAAGATAGACTTTTGGAGGTCCAAAAGCTCCTAGTGGGGAGGTATGATCCGAAGATAAAAAAATAGGCTCAAAGATGAAAGTGCTAAAAAATATCCCAAAACTGGCATCAAGTCAGAGTGTTTGTCATCCTGCTTCCAAGAAACTTGAATCGTCTCAATCCGACGTCGTATGAGGAATTTATGATGTTCTGAAGATTTGGCCAAATAATTAAAAATTTAGTAGTAGGGTTGGTTGGGTTTCTGGCTAGACAGACCATATGCTGACATGAGTAGTTGACTAGGAAGCAATAGTAGAAGGTACGATCCAACCCAGGCTCGACAAGTGGTAGGGTCATTGGTTCATTGGTTGTGAGGTGGACCAATTATGAGATGTCAAGTGGCCCAATGAGAGGGCACCAGGTGACACCCCATGGGTGGAAATGTTTTTTGTAAAGTGGTCTAAGGGCCTCAGCGGGGTTCGACCCCTTGACCTCCCACAAAACAACTTCAAACCGTACCATTGGATCGTCATATTAGTTCATAAAGTATTGGGTGCTCTGGTTATATTTAAAATATAATGGTGACGAGTTAGGGTAAGGGGTTGGGGCGATTGGCCCTAGCCCACGGTCACACACAAACCACAACACCCTAAGGAAGAGATTAAGGTGAGATGGCAGGGACGAATCCCAAACCCATGTTTACTTTCCCATCACATAACTGAAGGCAGAGAGATTTGGCAAAGGGGAAGGACACTTGGCCCTAGCCCCAGGTTTTATGTGTTACATGTGACAAGAATGGGAAGATTGGGCAGAGAAGCTGGGTGGTTAAGTCTGGCCCTGAATTCTTGTTGTGCCATACATCCACAGACAATAGCAGACAGGGTGGACCGAGTGGCACCTAGCCCACATCGGCCCCGATCCCTTGAGCCACTATGTAACCATAATCTGAGACCTCGGGGATCTAAGCAATGGGAGTAGGTAGTTAGCTCGACCTTTCGTGACATGGCGCTCATGTGACCTTGACTGACGCTTAAGGGATATTGACGTGGTTAAGGACAAGAAATTTTCCCCATTTGCGGTGGGAATCATGCCATAACTAGGCGAATTTGTTACTCAATAGTTAGCAGAAAGGCAGAAATCATAAAATGATTAGCCATAATTGCAGTTTTGTAGAACATTCAAAATAATTTGTCCAAGGAGGCATATCGTGCTCATTTGTTAACCTTTTTGAGCTCAAGATGAGCCTATATAGGGATTTTGAGTGTCCCAGACTCAATGGCAGCCTTCATTTTCTGATTTGAGCATTGTATGATAGAATTTTTACAGTTTCAATTTATTTAGTGGTAAATACAATCATAGTTTTGCAAAAAGTTGAAGGCATTTTTTTATCATCGAGAGAGCCTAGTTAGAGGTTTTCCAACCTTTAAGTCTCATCTCCAATAACTATTACTTCAGCAGAGAAACTATTTTCGGCCTTTTCTCAATGTTCTCATGATAAAAGCTATTTTCAACACTTCATTGTGGATTTTTTGTATGTATTTATACTTGGATTTCATGTGGAGTACATGGACTTGTTGTGAGAGTGTCCTTTTTCTTTTGATAGTCATGACTTACTATAGGGAGTCATACTTTTGAGTGAGAATTCTTTGTAGGATAATTTTTATGTGTCGGAGAAACATGCCACTCTTGTGTCAACAATATTTGATGTACTCATTTTCTACTGAAATCAATATAGTAGGCCTAGCCATCAATGCAGGGCTCGGAGACATAGCCCAGGAGGGGTGAAATCTGTTATCAAATGCTCATTTCTTCTCTTCATGTTTATCATCTTGAATTTCATGTGAATTGTTTTCTCTTTTAAGTTCATGTGAAAACTTAACTCACCATATTGAAGAGGTTTTGCAACTTATTTTACTTTTAAAGAGACATTTTGTTAACTTGCAAAGTGTTAGAGGAAGATCATTTTTTATCATGAGTGTTGTTCTCCCATTTTCAAATGAGTTTAATAGGTTGACCATGGCTCAATTTGGTGGCCATGTTTGAACGTGGTTGACTATGGTCAAATATGTTCATTATAGTTGACCCTGAACATTTTATTCCACGTTGATCATGGTTGACTATGGTTAAATTTTGTTGACAAAGGTTGACCATGGTTAACAATGTTTATCCATGGTTACCAAAGGTTGATAATGGTTCACTATGGTTCAAGATGGTTAATGAGGTTTACAATGATTAACCATGGTTTATCATTAATGTAATGAATTATTTATGTTATGTTAATGTTGAGAATTGTTACGTTAATGTTTTTCAACCATGCTTAACTATCGTCTATGTTAGATATCATTTTTTGGATTCAACTGTGTTAATTTAGTCATTCATCTATGACCATTTCCATGAGAGGTAGTTGTAACTGACTAATTTCTCGTGATTTTTGAATAGTTCACTTAGCACTCATTGCATCGGGTGATGCTCACTGGGGTGAAGAAGTGGGATTGAAACTAGTGAAATGAATCACTATCGTCTATGCTTAACTATCGTCTATGTTAGATTGTCGTTAATATTAATTTTATAACAATAGTTGAAGATGGTTGACAAGTTTGAACATGATTGACCATGGACAACCATTAATGTAACAATGTATATATGCTACATTAATGTTGAGCATTGCTAAATTAATGTTTTTGAACCATGGTTGACCATGGTTGATGTTAGATCGGTTTTAATGTTAATGTTACATTATTGGTTGAAGAGGATTCGAGAGGTTTACCATGATTGACCATGGTCAACCATTAATGTAACAATATATTTATGTCGAATTGTTGAACAATCTTGACCATGGCTAAGCTTGGTGACCATGGTGAAGCTTGCTTGACCATTTTTGAACATGGTTGACTATGGTTAAATATGGTCTATAAATGGTTAACCATGAACATGGCAGCCCATGTTTACCACGATTCACCATGATTCACTTTTCTTGACTATGGTTATGCATTTGTTAATGTTGGTGTGTCTCGAAGGCTTTATTTTAGATAAAGAATTTAGTTATATATTTGTGGAGAGATTATAGAATTAGTTGAAATATTATAGGATATTATTGAGATGATAATTTGACCATGAAGATGTATAAATATTGGCTTGCTAAATAAAATTATTTTAATCTTGTCTTATGATTGCTAAATTCATGTTTGATCCATAATTTGTTAGTGTATTATTACTCAAAGATAAAGGTTTTTTTATTAGGCGCATGGTCATTTAAGAGGTAAAAAATAACTATTTAGTTATAAATAGGGGTATCAAAAATCACATAATCCACAACACTACCATTGAGCCCATGAATACAAGTCATTTGGTTGGATTTTGGGCACTTCATTACAAATTATTAGGTCTTGATAACTACAGAGCTTAACTAGCTCAATCATGTCTTCAAAATTTCTTTTGTATCTACTAGAAAAAACACATTCCTCATCTAGTTATAAAGGAATAGGGTTGGAATCATTGCTTAGAAGAACACATTCCTCATCTAGCTATAAAGGATTAATGTTGGAATCATTGCTTAGAAGAAAAACTTGGTTAGTTGCAGTTCTAGCATTAAAGTCTTTTAGCAATAAAGAAAATTTTAAGGGCTAGTATTCACATGTTTCCCCTTTCCTAAAAATGATTTTCCCGAATTTTATAGTTTAAAATTATTTTAGAATTCACCAAAATTTTATGTAAACTAGTATAAATTAATTAGAATTCTAAATTTATTAACAAAAAAATCATCAACCATTTTACAATTGCATATTAGGGGCTAGTAAGATTTACTAAGGTTTATAAACTTTAAGATAAACTTCTACCTTTAAATATATTTCCTTCATTCCTCGTATTGTTAATATCTTGTTTTAGGTTATTATAGGGGGTATAGGCATGAATATCATTTCTTTTTTGTCAAGAACAATGATTGGGAGGGCGGAAAAGGGATATTTATTGAACATTATTTTAGCCCTTGATCAAGATATTTGAGGGCTTAAAAATAAACCCATGGTTACATAGGAGCTCGATTGAGCTATTTTTTTAAATTCCTGCCCTAAACACAACGAGGAGTTTATGGTTGGAAGGGCTCGATCAAGCTATATCTCAATCAAGCCCTCGTTTAACCATATCAAGAGATCGATTGACAGTTTGTAAACCCTCGACCGACTTATTTAAGATTTTAACTTAAGGGCTCGATCGAACGGTTGAGGGCCTAAAAAATAGATTTTTAGCTCCCCTTCTGCATATTTCTCTGCAACACCATTTTGTAGCCTACTTAAGGCAATATTTGTCCTTCGTTGGCGGAGTTGATCATGTTGAATTCATGAAGGAATCCTCTATCTAATGTCATATGTGTTTGACATTTTCGAATCCATATGATATTTTTCATATAATTTCTTTTAAATGTTATGTTTGAACAAATAATAATAATAATAAAATCATTACTATAACTATATAGCTCTCCACAAATTGTCCTTTTGCCGCGAATCAAAATTAATTTTTATCTAGATTATTTTTCTTATAAAAAGTAAAATTAATAGGCATGAAAATCCCTATATATCTTCTTAGAATGGAAGTTTGAAATTTGTATCCAAATATAATGATTGAATAGGTCTATGTATATTAATAACAATATATATATATATATATATATATATATTTCAATTTGGAACATAAATAAAACATTTTGATTTCCATTTTAAAAAAATGATTAGCCCTTGCTTTCATCTGTTTGAATTGTGTATGCAACCACCATTCATAATTTTTTATTTTTAAAAAATAGAAATTTTGGAAACCACCATACTTATATTTATGATTTTTAAACTATTTCAAAACCTAAATTAACTATACAACTAAAAATATTCACATATTAAATAATCCATAAAAGTATACAACTAAAAATATCTGAAAATTGATAGACTGCATCTATCCATACTCAAAATATAAATTTAACAATTAACTCATGTCACATTCATATTCATTCCCCGCTTTTAATGTTCAAACACTTGAAGGGATTAAAGTGAAAGTAGGATTACGTGTGACATGTCATTCGCACCGATACTCAATCGAACACCGGGCCAAGTGATAGTGAACTAATTAAACAAGCAATCCCTTTGTCTTCACGTATTCAACACTATCATCGATGACCTCGTCGATCCCAAATTTGAAGGAGAAACCGCTCTCCACCAGCTTCTTCGATGATAGGTTGAGTGTTGGGATTAGTGGAACATCGTTAAACCTGTACAAGCATTTCATTACTAGTGATATCTCATTAAAAAATTATATACCCTAGTGACAGTGATGGAGTCGAGTGATACTCACAGGGTAGTCAGATTGTAGTGTGGATAGCGTTTGGATAAGTAGTCTACCAGCTGTGAGACAAATATATTGGTGGGACTGCAAATGTAGCAACCCTCTACACAGGGGTTCTCCGTCAAGAAAATATGAGCGCTGCATACGTCATCAACGGGAACTAACGAAACAGAGCTGTATTATCTTTTGTATTCCTTTCAAAGCTTCTAAGTTTTGGTTGTTTCTCATGTGAAGGGAAACTGTCAACTCAACGATCTGGGGACGATGTGGTAGTGGTAGATCCCGACACCAACACAGGGTTGATGCATATTGCAGCGTTGCTTCTTCTGCAAGCGTCTTGGCAACCGTATATGCCTACACAATCCAACAATAAACAACGGTTACACATTTTATTTTGTCATCAACTCATATATAAACACAATTTAACTAGTGATATATACTGCCCCGCACATTAATAGATACTCATTAAGACGCATTATCGCATAAAAACACAATAAGACTCGTGTTAATAGTTTAAACGATTGGTCATGCAACCCAATTAAAAACACAAATTAATACTTGCATCTAGTTTAAATCATTGGTCATCCAACCTAATTAAAATAACATTTTAGATAGTTAGCGGAGAACTTGCTACAAAAACAACTAAATCATTCAATTCACCTGTTCTTATCTACTCATGTCGTGTGCATGGGTATTTCAAATCTTCTACTCATGTCGTGTGCATGGGTATTTCAAATCTTTTTAAAAATTTGTTTTGTGTGTTCTGTATTATGTATCTACTCATGTCGTGTGCATGGGTATTTCAAATCTTTTTAAAAATTTGTTTTGTGTGTTCTGTATTATGTTGGTTGTTTGAGGTATATGGCATATAAATCGATATTGGTCTCTGCATTTTATCACAAATTTATGATATATTTGGGGTTTAACAGTGGTGTCTTGTTCCTCGGTGTGCGTGAGTTTTGAGAGCAGGAGGTTTGATGGGGGTGCAGCACTGTAGGGAGCTTGGATGAGAGGGCCGAGAGGCCGATGGTTGCAGAGAGGTGAGGCGCTGGTTTGTACGTAGAGTTTAGATAGAAGCACAGAAAGCCTTTCTGCATTATTTTCTGCACAGAAATAAAAAATTGGAGATCATGGGATTCATCAGAGTAATATGTGCAGCTTGTTTTTGAGGATTGAATTAGATCGGGGAGGGATGTAGGTGGCCAGGAACTACTGATCTTCATTCTCATGTAGAGCTGGAACCCGGGGAGAATACAATTGTGTCGTGCATTGGTGGTTTATGTTAAATCATTGGTAAGCTGGAACCCAGGATGTCAATGAGATGATAGATTTGGTGGCTTTACTGTTGGTTTTTACAACTGGAACCCAATGGGGACATAAGGGTATTGCTTTCGGTGGCTTTGGTGAAATGGAGCCTTCAGTTTGGTGTGGAGGTGATGTTGCAGAGCAGGCAGTATGAGGGAACGTGGCCTTCTGATCGACAGAACTGGTACCCATGAGGACAATTTCTTGATTGCTATGGGTGGTTATTGTCGAATGACCTAGAAGCTGGTACCCTATGTTTGGTTTAGGTGGTTTTCTATGTGGATCCATTAACTGGAACCCCGTGGGTTAACAATTGTCGCTTATGGTGGTTTTTGTGGTATCATGAGGGCTTTCGAACCAGAAATCTGCAGTTTGTTCTGTCTCATCTTTTCTATCATCATATCGTTTGATTAATGGCTATAGGGATCATCTTTTCCAGCCTTTCAGGTGAATGTTTGGCTATAGTTAAGGAAGTGGGCTGACAAGGGAGGCATCCACATCTGGATCATCACAGGGTGGCGGTGCATTAGTGGTAGGATCTGCAGGAATTGGTGGTTTGTTGATACCACAAGGGAAAGTGGTATATCTGACTGGGAGTTCATTTGAATAATCTACGATCCTATTCAACGGCCATATGCAGTTTGAATTATGTGAGGACACTGTCATCTACTTCTATGATCCATAAATATGCATGGATGGAATCGTATACCTAACTAATTCAATGGATGGATTTATTTTCATTTCACTTGTACTATTCTTTCATTAGTAGGATCCGGGATTGTCCACAAAAATCTTTGGGTGATCCACTTCATTGATTATCTATCGTCCTACCACTCTCTGAAGCAACATGATCTAGGTAAGGAATATAAAATATCATTTCGGAGGTGCATTGAGCTGTCTACGGGCTCAAAAATCAACACATCTTTTCTATTCATAGAGGACTACAATACTAGCTGGCTGGGGATTGTCAATATTACTAATTATGGGGCTATGCAGGAACATATCCCCATGTAGCCCTCTCTTTTAATTCTCCTGACAATTACCAGCGCGTTGGGGTGGCGGAGTTCATCGTCGACAGGGGTATAGTTAATGAATTTGGTACAACAGATGGCGGGATCTACTATCACCCTGCCGCAAGGTAGACCATCGGGGAAGAAGGTCATTTCAGATAATCAAATTATCAAACAAGGTTTTTATCATCCAGCTGGTATCAAGGAGGGTGTTGGTCGATATCATTCACACAGGAGGGGCGGGAAACGCAGGAAGAAACAAACATTCATCAAACAGGCCATGGAGATCAAGGAGGTGTCGCTCGATTATGAGGATATTTGTGTGAGAATTGCGAGCTTGCAGAAGAGAGAGGTGATTGGGAGGTGGCTATTCCCGGACCAGGGGAATTTCGACACGGCAAGTTGGATTAAAAAACACTGGAATCTGCTAATCGGATACACTCCAGTAGTCAGTAATTTAATCAATGGTTGGTTTAGCATCCACTTCATGGATGAAAAAGATGTCCAGAAGATTATCAACAGAACATGGGTCAGGGGCAGGAGTTTTATGCGGTTGATTCCATGGTATCTAGGATTTAATCCTGTGCTAGAAGCTCCTAGAAGTCGGATTATATGGGTTAAGCTGCCGGGCTTGCCTCTTGAATATTGGACGTTCAAGGCGCTACAGGCGATAGGCAACACGATCGGGACGACCAAGTATATTGATCCTGCAATCATTGGTTCAAGTGACAAGAAAATAGCTTGGATATTAGTCGAACTGGACTATTCAGGTGGTCTGCCCGGGGACATTGATCTGCTATGGGGTGATAGAAAACATCGGCAGAGGATTGATTTCTGGGGAATCCCCTTTCGCTGCCTCCTATGTCATCATACAGGTCATCTAAGGGAGCATTGCCCTTTTCGTCTTAGAATGCACCGCTCGGACGGGGTTAAGATGCCAAGTAATGTGGACGCTCGGGCGACTGATGTGGATGACACAGCTGCACCTTCTCCCCCAGGTAACTCTAATACCCTTTTCGCTGAAGATGATGCCTTTCTGTCTGCCATAGAACATTCGGATGGGATAGTGAAGTGTAATGGGGGGGATATATCTGCTAATGATTATAATAGGCCACCCTTTAACGATAGTCGGGTATTAAATCCGGAGGTAGGTCAGGTGTCGTCTCTTTAGTTAACTAGTGGGTCGGGTAAGGATTCATCACCTGAGCATACTGTCGCGCCTGAGCATACTGTCGCGCCTGTAGATTGGGGCGGGAATGGGGTCGATAATTGTCGCCCAGTTGACCATTTGAATGACTCTTCACATGGTAAGTCTAATCCTGATGATATCCGTCACCATACCAGTAATGTCCAAACATTGGTTCGGATACCCAATTTCTTTGTGGGGGAGCCATCCGACCAACCTACCGGGGAGGAAGCGCCATGCCCCAGCGAATTTTCTGACGCACAGTTTGGATCTGAGCGATATGAGGAATCCCCCAAGAATACAATTGGCTGTGACTTGGACTCATTACTGGCTGATTCAAATATCGATATTGCTGCTCTTACAGTTTTTGATAGGCCCCCCCTATCAGTGACGCCAGAATCAGACCAGCGGAATAAGGGTATGGCAAAATCAAAGGGTGCTAATAAATATTCAAGAGGGAAGTTTAAGGCTATAGCCCTATTCACAGAAGATGAGACCAATCTTACAGACATTCCTATATCTATCAGCGATGGCGGTATGGATTATGCTCGGGCGCTTAGAGCGAAATGCCCGGATGAGGAGTCATTATGACTCACATTTTATCAATGAACATAAGGGGGCTTGGCAGTGCCTCCAAAGCCAAATGCCTGAAGGAATTGCTGTTGGACAAAACTCCGATTATCTTTTTGGTCCAGGAGACTATGTGCAAGAGGGAGAGGGCTATCAAGAGTTTTCTTAATATCAGAAAGGGTTGGCTCGCGGCGGCAGTCGACGCTGTGGGGCATTCGGGAGGGCTTATTTCTATATGGAACCCGGAATTTGCTAAATTTCGCGCCTACAAATTTTTTGGAGGTATTATATTATATGGAAATCTCAGGGGATATGTGGAGAAAGTCACCATTATCAATTTATATGCCCCCTACATCAACAGATATGCTTTTTGGCATCGCATGTTCTCATCTGGTATTATCAGTGTACATAATCTGATAATTATGGGGGACCTTAATTTCACATTGGGGGCGGATGAAATATGGGGCAGGACTGCGCGCAGGGACCCATTAACAGGTTATCTCAGTGGGGAATTCCATGAGCGGAACATGGTGGACATTCGGCCGTCTCCACTTCTTCCGACGTGGACAAATCTGAGGGAGGACGATGAATTTATTGGTAAAAGGCTGGATAGGGCGCTTATTCACAGTGATCTCATTGACAGATGGGGCATGCCGAGATCAGAAATTATTGTATCCGAGATTTCTGATCACATGCCGATCAGACTCACATGGCATAGCTGTGATCACAGTGGTGGTCACCCTTTTAAATTCAACAGGGTCTGGCTTGAGGACGAGGAATACGTTGGTCTGGTTACTAGCTTGTGGTCGCAGCCGATTGATGATCTGAGACTCAGGGACTGGGAACTTTTTAGCTTCAAACTACAAAAGATTAAGAGTGCTACTAAGGCCTGGGAGATCAGGAAGAAGGCGGCTCTTAAGGCGGAGCTGTTTGATATTTCAAGACAGATGGAAGATATATATAACGCCATTACAATCACATCCCCTGATGCTGCTATTATAAGTTTACTGAAGGATCTGGGTGACAGGAAAAAGCACATATTAAGGATCGAGGAGGTGACATGGAAATTAAAGAGCAGAATCACATGGCTCAAAGAGGGTGATCATAACACGCGATTCTTTCATAAAGCCGAAAATGCTAGGAGGTGCAGGAATGCCATATGGCGTATTAAAAAGGAGGACGGCAGCTATGCAATTTCCAACTCTGAGATAAAAGACGAAGCTTTCTCATATTTCTCTAATTTTTATAGGGTGAATTCAATGATATCTGTGGATAATCAGGCTTGGGTTCTAGATCATTGTTGCAGATTCTTTGTGGAAGACGACATATCGGCTATAGATGTAGCGATAAGCTCAAATGAAGTTTTGATGATATTGAAGTCATTCAATAAGGACAAGTGCCCGGGGCCGGACGGGTGGATTGCTGAATTTTTCATATATTTCTTTGATATGCTGGGCAAAGAATTGACGGACATGATGGAGTTATTTCGATCCCAAGGAATCATGCCTGCAAATTTGAACTCTACGTTCATTGCGCTGATTCCAAAGGTTGCTGATCCACAATCATTCACAGACTTCAGGCCAATAGCCTTATGTAATCTAATATACAAGATTACCTCTAAGATAATCGCAAATAGAATCAAGACAGTCTTATCCAATCACATATCATCAGCGCAATATGGATTTCTCAAAGACCGCTCCATACACGATGCTATTGCAATAGCACAAGAGGTGATGCATTCCATGCACTCGGAGAAAAAGGAAGCACTGATAATGAAGGTGGATCTTCATAAGGCATACGATTCGATTGACTGGTCTTTTATGAGGATACTGTTATTCAAGGTTGGCCTTCCGGTGCGTATCATTAGATGGGTGATGTCATGTGTATCTAATGTAAGCTACGCGGTCTTGGTAAATGGCAAGCCCACAAAATTTTTTAAGGCGGGTCGGGGCTTGAGACAGGGCTGCGCCTTGTCGCCACTATTATTTATCCTCGTAATGGATGCCTTCAGTCGGATGATGCAATCTTCCGAAGAAAAGGGGTTCATCAAGGGCTATTCATTCTCAAATTCTATTTCGTCATCTCATTCCCTATTTGTGGACGACCTACTTATATTTGGACAGCTGATCAGGAATCATTGGTTTTTCATTCATATCTGCTTTAACCGCTTTTACTCTGCTACTGGACTGGCTATAAATTGCAACAAGTCCTTTCTTATATATGAGCATGGGGACATACAGGAGATCAGGTTTATAGCTGCATTTCTGGGTGTGGAGATCCGCCTGGCAACTGAGGGTTTCAAATATTTGGGTTTTCACATTAAGCCAATTGGGTACAGGAATAATGATTGGAATTGGATTGTGGATAGGTTCAGGGATACGATTTTCTCATGGTCTCACCGGTGGTTGTCCAAGGGTGGGCGACTCATCATGATTCAGTCAGTGCTGACACAGATGTTGGTGTACTGGGGCCATCTGCTGTTCATTCCTGTAGGGGTTATTGGCAAGATTAACGGCATCATCACTCGTTTTCTGTGGGGTGGGACAGAGAACAATAAGAAATTTGCACTATGTAGATATGAGGCCATCTGCAAGCCCAAAGATATGGATGGATGGGGCATCCTTGAGGCCCGTGAGTTCAACAAAGCTCTACTTATGAAGTCATTCTGGAGGGCCATTAAAAGGAACGGAATATGGTTTCAGATCAATAGAGTTAAGTATTATAATGGTGATATATTACATCAGATTTCATGCGGCAGTTATCTATTACCACGAAAGATCTCATGCATCTGGCGCAGCTATATAAAGATCATGGCATCCATGAAAACTAGACTGGTGTGGCAATTCCGTGTGGGTGGCAGTATTCCGATTGGGGCGTCAAACATTCTTCATTTACCGGCACAGTGTCGACCTTCGCCCAGACTGCTGCACGCATTAACACAAAGGGGTTTTATTTATTATTCTCATATCATTCATCAGTGGTCGAATGAGGCCCTGATTTTCAAAGATGCTATACAGATTGGTTTACCAAATGAAGTGGCACAGGAATGGGAATTATTCCGGAATCAATTGCGTGGTGCGGGTTTCTGTTATGGTATCGGTGGCGATTACATGACATGGAACGGCCCATTGATAAACAATATGATCATTGTCAAAGACGCATACCGGGCCAATATTGCAAATGCACAACAAACGAAAGTTACCAAGGTATTCTATCCTTATTGGCACAGAAACATTCCTACGAAGATTGTCATTTTTGGCTGGTTGATATGGATGGGAAAGGCACTGACATGGGAGAACTTAATTAAGAGAGGTTTCATGGGGCCGAGTATATGTGTATTATGCCGCAAGGAGCAAGAAACATCCACTCATCTTTTCTTCACATGTTCAGTGACCATCAGTATTTGGAGACTTTTTGGGGACTACTTCATTGACCCGGATTGGAGGCCAACTGATTTCATGTCGGCTGTGCAGGCTTGGGATAATATTAATTGCAAATATCGATCACTACCATTTTATCTCACTTGGGAGATCTGGCTGGCCCGGAATCGGATGATTTTTGAGGACCGGCCTTTTCATATTCATCAGACATTTACAGTGATAAAGGAGTGGATGGATGATTGTCCCATCACTATGCCTAGTCTAGCTGACAATTCTGCTCGTATTCGTCCTCATCAGATCAGTATTCCCGCCCTCTATTTTGATGTTGCAGCAGAGGACGGTATGACCGGGTGTGGGGCTTGGATTAAATTAACAGAATCTGAGCGCTATCATATGTGTTGGTGTGGGGGTCCGGGGACCAATAATAAGGCGGAGGTTATGGCGTTGTGGGGGGGCTTGCAAATCTCATACGATTTGCAATTACAGGGGATCAGTGTATATGGGGATTCACAGCTTACCATTAACTGGATCACCACCAAGAATCATATGCTGTCCCCGCACCTTCAGGGCTGGGTTGAGAGGGCTCAAAGATTATGGCATAGATTACGCTGCCCTCCTATCAATCATATCTTCCGGGATAATAATTCCAGGGCGGATAAGTTATCAAAAAGGGGGCTCAGAGCAGAATTTGGGTCTATGGAGGTTTATCATTATAAGGAAGGCAGGCTGATAGAGTCATATACGATCCCTATCCCATAAGTTTACTGTTTATATGCATATTATGTTATTAAAATAGATATATAATACAGAGGATGATAGGGCGTATCGGAACAAAGGTATATAATGCATTTTTGGTCACACACAGGTATTATCATCAGTCTTTTTGCAACTAGGATGGGTACAAAAAGTGGTCATCACCGGTATGCTAGTTTTTTTGGATGTCAACTGGTGGTTTTACACTACAGGAAGTCACGGGCACACAGGGTTATTTGCTGCAGAGTATTTGGTTCAGCACACATATAAGGACGTCATCAAGCGAGCCTGATACAAGATACAATGATCGGATAAATCCAGGCGAGCGTGAATGGGAAGCTGATCAGTTATACTTTATCATCACGGATATATGCTTTCTTCAGGTGAAAGAAAAGACCGGCACAGGATTATATTGCATGGCTGAAGCAATTGGCCGGGATTTATATAAAGCAGTCTATCATTCTTCACGGTATTTTGCTGGGTCAATCTATATTCTGAGCTATTCATTGCAGATGGTCGCCGGGACTTCACTTGAATTTTTATGTATAGTTTTCTATGCTCAAAGGAAATACATAGTATTATGGGCAGGAACTCTGTTTCCTGATATGATTGGTGGCCTACTTCACTGGCTCATTTTTTCTATTAATGGGCTGATGTAAATGGGTTATGATGGGTGGATTCTCACTGTCATCTCTTTACAGATGAGATCATAGTCGTTTATGTACTGTTTTATACTCTAATATAAATCAGCGTTAAAACTTATTGTTCTCTCTGTTTGCTCGTCTCTGTGCCTGTTGCGGCGCTGTCTATTAATTACTCAACCTCCAAGCCATATAATTCCCATACCCATGCCCATCAATATCGGTATGACCCCATGCCTGGTGGGTTAACTTCACTTCAACGCCATTCCGATTCTGAACGCATGGCTGAGGAGGCTGATTTCAATTTATCATCAATAGAAGCCGACGAGGAAAGGGACCTCCATGCTCTCTTGTCGTTCCGAAAGGCCATCACATCGGATCCAATGGAGAAGCTTTCCAACTGGACGGCCGAGAACTCTGAATATATATGCTCCTGGTCTGGCATTCGCTGCAGACAATACACCAGAAGAATAGTGGCCATAGACCTCTATTGCTTCAACTTGAAAGGTACCCTTTCTCGGTCTCTTGGCAATCTGTCTTTATTACGCACTCTCAGTCTTTCTGTTAATAGCTTCACTGGAAGAATTCCTCCAGAATTTGGGGAGCTTAAAGAGTTGCAAGAACTTCAACTGCGGGTGAATTTGATCAATGGTTCTATTCCGGTGGAATTGGGTATGTTGCATAATCTGCAGATCTTGGATCTTTCTTCTAATGGTTTGACTGGAAGAATTCCCCTCGAGCTTGGCCAGGTTAAAGCGCTGCGAATCTTGAACCTCAGCGGGAATAAGCTGGGCGGTGCTATTCCTGTCGAATTGGGTCTTCTGCAGAAGCTAGAGTACCTGAACCTCGGTTTCAACAACTTCTCAGGCAATATACTTAATCTCAAAGGGGGCATAGTTAAATCCCTTGTCAATTTGACGAAGCTAAACTACTTAGATCTCTCCAGAAACATGTTCACTGGCAGTATACCTCAAGCCATTGCCAATTTGACTCGGTTGAACAGACTATATCTTTATTCTCTTCTGAAAAAGACTATATCTTTATTCAAACATGCTCACTGGTCCCATCCCTGTAACCGTTTTTAATTTGAGTGAATTAGTTACTTTAGATCTCAGTGATAATAGGTTAAATGGTATAATCCCTGAAGCTATTACTAATTTGAAAAAGCTAGAAAATCTTATTCTCTCCAACAACAATATTACAGGCACAATACCTAAAACTATAGGGAAACTTCGTTCATTGTATAACTTATATTTGGACTCAAATAAATTCACTGGACGTATTCCATATAGTATAGGTGAGTCAAAAGCTCTTAACTCAAAAATCTATATGATAATAATTTTTTTGGGAGTGTTCCTGAGAGTATTAGTAGTATGGTTGCACTTCTGGTATTAGATTTATCTGAAAATAGTTTGGAGGGACTTATTCCGGATGGTATTGGCAATTGCACTTTTATAAATATTTTCTTTATTCATTCTAATAAATTTCATGGCGCATTGCCTATATCTTTGGCCAATTGTAAACAACTTCAGGTATTAGATTTGAGTAAAAATGAATTGATAGGTGGCCTTCCTGAGTACTTCACCTCTTTTTATGGATTGAGATTATTAAGCCTTAGTTATAATAATCTGCATGGTTCTATTCCTCAAAATATCACAAACCTTTCCAATCTGTGTTTGTTGGATTTATCCAACAACCAATTTAGTGGAATAATGCCGATGCATCTTGAGAGACTCTCTGGATATATAAATGTGACAAATAATTATGTAGTTCCTGGAGAAATGGAAATTGTCATTAAAAAATATACATATAATCTACCATATTTGTGGCCTGCATACACTATATTCGACTTGTCTTGCAATAATCTCGTAGGAGAAATCCCTGCCAGCATAGGAAGTATGAGTGGCTTAAGGTTGTTAAATTTATCTCGAAATCAGTTGGAAGGGAAAATACCTACAACTCTTGGTGAAATATCTACTTTGGAGGAATTGGACCTTGCCAATAATAATTTGAGTGGACCTATTCCTCAAAAGCTCTCTATGCTACATCAGTTGAGCATTCTCAATGTTTCATCAAACAACCTTTGTGGGCGAATCCCAACTGGGACACAATTTTCCACTTTCAATGTAACTTCATTTCAAAATAATAAGTGTTTATGGGGCTGTCCTTTAGATTCATGTACTAAAAATGAAAGACCAATGAGAAAAGATGATGATCTTGATAAAAGTAGTAATGCAAAGGTGGGTTGGCTAAATCGCATGAAGGAAAATATTTCATTAGTAGCATTGGGAATAGGAATAGGGATTGGATTTGGAGGAGTAGTCACTATCTTTATGTTTTGTAAAAGAGCTAAATATTGGATTTTGTATCCATATATTCCACAACCTGAACCATTTTTTGGGGAATATAGTTTTCCTACATAATGACAATAAATGTTATATTCCATTATACCAAAAGATAATGTGTAGAGAATCAAATGGCTATACACTCCATATAATATTTTCAAAATAGCTAGAAAAAATAACAAAAAAGCTTGAATGGAGACAAATATAAAATTGATGTTGCATGACTTGAAAACTATAATGCACTTATGAAGTGATATTGTTAATTATCTATGTATTTTTATGTATGTTGTTTTATATCTTTAATATGAGTGAGCCTAATCTATGTATTTTTATGTCTATTGTTTTATATCTTTATTATGAGCGAGCCTAATAATTAAGAATATTTTTTTACCTACAAGGTTACATGTTCAAGTCCAAAAAGGGCAGTGTATACACGTGGAGAAATAACAATTTTGAATATGGTCTAAAACGATGAAATGTATGAAAATGAATTATTTGTAAAATCTTAGAAAACCTATTGTTTTCGTGCAATTTTTTTTTGTTGAAAATTTATAATTTAGTTTTCTATATTTTTTAAATTATGAAAATTGTTATATCCATGAAATTATAAGGCCTTCTATTAGTGCAGTGTAAAATGATCTTAACATTATCAAGCAATGCTCATTTTCCATGACAGATGAGAATATTGGTTTGGTCTTAGAATCTATGGCACAAACATACTCAAATGCCTCAACCATCCTATTGTGCACAACAAAAACATACACATTAGTGAACATGAAAATTTTACAAATTTCAAACCTTTCTTTGTTATATTAACAAGCTATAATACAACATTCTAGGGCTCCCATACCAAGGATCATGGCCCTCATGCAATCACTGATACAATAATACAAACTAGGGCTTAAAGTCAATCACTTTGATTGCTAATCTACCTTGAACTAGACAACACATGACCTACTTGTTGATGGTGACACAACCCTATCAGTCCATGCATCCTGAACACATCTACTAGTCCATCTATTCCCAATTTGTAGCAACACCAATATGCCTCTATCAATGAATTCTGCTCCTTTAGGTCACTGAACACAACTCATGAGTTTTTTTCCCTCTAGTCGATCATTAGTCCATCAATGCGTCAACTCAGAGGGGCTTTTGTGAGTTGTTCACAACTTTGTTTATGAACAACTCTTTAGCTACCCACTACTGCTTCTTAGTCCTTCAAGAATGCAATCCTTTGGGACTTCTTCCCCCTATTTCCTTCATGTGCTGCTCTGATGAAGACAAACTTAGGGCATGGAGGCTGCTCACTATAACTGTCAAAAGTCCATCTACAATAGTCAAATTAGGGCTATCAATTTGGCTCTCTTGGCTGTAGTCCCTAAGCTCAACTTCTCTGTCTCTCCTAGCAAGCTTGTAACCCTTCACAAGGCCTACACTTAGAGCACAATGGTCAACCTTCTAACAATCCTCCTGTTTGTTGAGAATTTGGTAGGAAAGTGTTTAATTCAATTCTCTTACTTGATAACTGCTTTTTTTATACTTTTTATGCTTTGATTACTTTAATTTTATCTTCATTAGCTTATTATGTTCTTCATCAAGTCAATTATCAAAATACAAGAGACACAGAATTTTGGCTTTTCAAGCCAGGGCCAAAACCTCTCCCTCTTGGAGAGGAAAACCCGAAAGTAATTCTTCTTCTAGATCTTCAATTGACAAGTACCATGACCATGACACAAACCCTTGACTCCAATATGCCTTCAAGACCCTTGTCATTTGCTCTTCTTGGCTCCTTATGATGATCTTCCTTTTCTGCATTGCACTACACCACACTTCTAGGTCTCCTTATTGCTGCAACCCAAGACCATATATGTGATACTTCTCTTGTTGTGATAGGACTTGACCTTCCTGAAGTGTATCCGAACTCTAGTAGCCCATGACTGATCTCCTTTACGTTGTGATTACCTTCTTTCTTCATTGTACTTATCCTCTGCCTTTCTGAGATCTTCGTAGCATAGAGTGGACCCAAAATAGAGACAAGTATGCCCTTATCCCTTTAATGTCAGTCCTTCTTTCTTTGCACTTATTGTAGGTTTGTTCTTCGCTGAGGTAGCCTTCGGTCTGCCTGAAGTATGTGAGGTAAGTATAACCCAAAACAGAGCTAGATGATCCCACTTTCTTTCGTTGATTATCCTCCAATATTCACACTAATTTCAGACCCTTAACTCACACTTTATTTTAGAACTAATCTGAGCTGATTGATTGTAATGAGGCCACAAACTTGTCTATATATAGAGACAATATTACCCTCTCTAGGTCGACATTATCACCTGTTAGTGAGACGACTTCTTCCAGCATATTTTAGGCCGACTTGTTTCAAAGGTATTTGCATCATATTAAGCCAAATTCCATGAGCATATTGAAAAGGTCTTGAGGCATACTTTTACATCAATGAATGTCCTTTACAAGTGTAACAATCCTTCATATACATGACTCTAAATTATACATTTATGACAAGATGACAACCCCTAAAGACATCAAGAATAAGTCTTTGACCTATAATAAAAACTTCCTTGCTCATGAAATTCATGATGCAAGTATTACAAAATACATTTCATTATCTTTGTCTTCTTCATTACATAAATTCATAATTACAAGTCATTATGAAAACTGAACCTAGTTACACTTTCCAACACTCCCTCTTAACTAGGGAGGTATTTCTAATGGTACATGGTCACTTTCAATATGAAGAATCTCATAAGAAGAATTTGATTGCTAATCCATATGTTATAGCATCATATTATCCAATATTGTTACAATGCAAGGCCTTGACTAACAACTCCATCTCTCCACGAGACCATGAGCCATAATGCTTGTGAGACCAATGATTATAGACACCTTCATCATTGTCTCCAAGGTACATACTCCACCGAGTGTTCAATGAGTATGATCTCATAGGACTATTCTTATCGAGATAGCTAATCCTCAAAGAATATTCGTCCCTCACGACAACTCTTTCCATGGATGCCCTAATACAACCAAAAAGAGTATCGGATGCCAGATAATTACCCAATCCTCCATTCTTGTCTTCCTAGGTGAAGACCAAAATGACATGTCTATCTCTTCCTCTCAGCTAGGGAGGACATATTCCTCAAAGGAATATACTTATACAAAGAATGTTCCTAAGATTTATTCTTGGATTAGGAATTATGAAGTTTCTTCCAAGTAAGAAGCTTATTATTAGGCTCCCTCTTAATAAGGGACCTACAACAACAATGATGAAAACATTCAGCTGCTCATGGAGAACTCCTTTTGTTGATGTCATGAATTGAGGAGCCTTCAAATTTGGGATTTCTTCATAGGGCACAAATCATCCATTACTTTCATCCATGATTCATGTCTTAAGAAAGTGATCCATCAATCTTCTCATCTGGTCTAGCTTCATGCCATGCTGCTTTTCTTCGGACCATATTTCTTTCAAGGATCTTTCATCCTGCCATCTGGTTATTATTTGTGGAAGACATATACTTCCCTTTGGCAGCCTTGCATAAGCTCATCAGATATTAATCAATTATAAATATGAACTTTTAAATCAAAAGTTACCTTAGTGATGATATTTCACCATGACATCTTCTTGTAGGCATCGGCATCCTTTGTTTACAGATTGACACATCTCCTAAAGATATGTATTATCAAGGATCTCCATCTTTTCCAGACTTCTATCAAAGTCTATATATCTTCCCAGGAGATTTTCTAGTCAAGTCTTCTTGGCTTCCTTGGATGTTGATTGCTTCTTTCCATGGTTATACTTCCCATGATCTCTTCCTTTCTGACTCCACACAATGTTTATTGCATTCCCATGAACTTCTAATGTACAGCGCCTTGATAACATATAATCACCT
This sequence comes from Pinus albicaulis, assembly GCA_034641835.2. Classification (NCBI taxonomy): domain Eukaryota; kingdom Viridiplantae; phylum Streptophyta; class Pinopsida; order Pinales; family Pinaceae; genus Pinus; species Pinus albicaulis. The sequence goes on along the minus strand of CM076581.1, from coordinate 1,279,095,091 downwards.
CATATTCCATATGAGGACATATTATGTCGATTTCATCTAGTGTAGATCATGCCTTTTGGCAACCTGTACATCGGAAGAGTTTTTGCTTTCTATATTGATCATACTTCTAAAGATAGAACTATACTATCTACATCCACATGACTTCATAGCATCCAGTGTCGTAATATCCCAATATATATATATATATATATATATATGTATCTCATTATTTTCCTTTTGAGTTATCTTGCAACAGGTTTCCTAAACACACTGAGGGTCCCTCGCTTCCGTTCTACAATAATGACTTTATCAATGTACCAACTCTTTTAGGCCACTAAACTTGACTCTCCAATCTTCCTCTAGCTGATCATACGTCCATATACAACCAACACATAGGATCTTCACGCTCACTAGCTGCTCCTTAGTCCTTTAAGGCCACAACACTTTGAGTCTTCTTGCCCATTGCTGCTCCTCAACTACTTAGGGACTTCTTCCCACTATTGTCTTCATGCAATACTCTAATGAAGACAAACATAAGGTAGAAGGGATGCCACCTATCACTGTCAAACATCCTTATCCAGCAATGAACTTGGGCTATAAAAAATTGCTCCTCTATATGATCAGACCTTGAGCTCCACAATCTTCCACTTCTATCAGCCCCAGTGTCCTTCGTAAGGTCTGAACTTAGGGAACACTTGATCCACTCTCTCACTTCCCTCAAATAGTGCACAAGTGTCCTATACAAATTTCCAATTATGAACTCATCCACTAACAAAAAAAATCAACTTAAGCACAACCACACATACCTCTTGAGCTAGTGTAACATTGTTGTAGGTTCTATACTCTGGTTAGGGCTGATGTCAAGCTACTACAACACCTAATTCCATCTTCACAACCCCTTGTTTAGCTACAACTTACCTCAACACTTAGGCTGCTACCATTCACTGGTCCCTAGGCTTGATTTACACCCCAAATAAGCCTCTCACCCCCTGTTTTAGGGAGGTGCAAGACTTGCGGACTTCGTGTTCTAACAATCCTGCGTTGTGACCTATTATGAAGGAGAATAACCATTGTAAACCACCCACAAAATAGCTCCAAGAGCCTATAAATATTCAACCTGTTCTCTGTAATAATTTTTCCCATTCACTATGGAAGAATAACCAAGACAAATGCCCCTCCTTCCCTCACCGAGATTCAAACTTCTGCGACCTATTTCAGAGGTGCGCTACTATGAAGTTTGCTGCATTGGATGTGTGTAAGTAGCCTCACACTTGAACTTTATTTATATGCCTCCATGTGGTTTCATCTGACTTCTCTTGGGGCACACTAATTATTAAGTTGATCTGCTATATGTGCCACAAAACCCACCAACAACATATAAAAATTCATTTTTCCATTTCTATACCTCGTATTTCGATGATTTTTGCTGCCTCTAGTTCCTCTAGAGGTCCTCTATCATCTCCATTAGTCAATCCAATCAAAGTCAACTTAGTTTTGACCCAAATCCTTTGGGTGGAAAACCCCATGCTTTGGTTCTTAGCCCAAAAGTGCCCATGTGATGCCAATTCCTCTAAAAACTACTAGCCTAGGGTTTGGAGTACCTCCCAAGCTACAAATACCAACACTCCCTCTTAGTGATGGAGGTATTTCCAACACTATGAATTATCCATCATCACCACCACCAACGACACTATCCCATTTGACATCCATCACTGCAACATACTTTATAGAATGAACCTTGCAATCTCGGTAGTGCCTTTGCCTCATCTCATATAAACTTGAAGACCTCAATACTTCCATAGTTTTTCTCCTTTTGAAGCTAGACTCCCTCTGAGTTTATACGATCTGAGTTTTTCTCCTTCTGAAGTTAGACTTAGGGTCCATTAAAATGATTAATTAATTTAATATCTCTTAAACCGGATGGAATTTCCCAAAAATATTTCTGGGTCTTGGAGATCTTATGTACTCTAGTCCCTCCACAATGTTTGGGAGCTAGAGAACATCCGATGCTACCCCAAAATCCCAAATTATCAACACTCCCTCTTAGCGAGGAATGTGCTCTAGCAAAACACTTCACCTTGAAGGCTGCTATGATCTCTGGTCTTGGCCTCTGCACTAATGCTTGGCCTGTTGCCCTTCATCACTGTGCTGTTGCTGCTCTTCTATACTGCTGCCTACGACTATGCCACTGTCACTGCTACATTCGTATTGCAGCTCCCTCTCAAATTGTTGCATCGTGCTGCCAAATGTTGCACTGCAACTCAGTTGCTGAGAGTAAGCAATTGAAGATCCATCACCTAATCTTTGACAGACAAGTCAGTTGAGTTGCAAATCATCACTGAAGCTCCATAGGTTGCTGCTCTACGCTGTCCTCCATAGGCCACTGCGTTGCTACAACTCTGCGCTGTCCTTCGGAGGCTACTGCGTAAGTAGGCCTCCTCTGCGATGCTGCCCTCTACGCTGCTGCTACATCTGAGTTGCGTTGTCCTCCTGAAGCCTTTGCGCTACTACAACACTACGCTGCGTAGGAAAGCTTCCTCTATGTTGCTGCCTCTACGTTGCTTTTGTATATGCACTGCACTGCTCCCTCTCTAGCGTGTCAGCTTCTGCCTCTACTTCATCCGTGATCTTCTACACCCACTGCTCCACTTGTCCTGCTACCATCTTAAGGCTCCCGTAGCTCATATGTGATCCAAGAGTAGGGCTACTCAAGGATCTCGCCTCAACTCTGTAGCTGCTCTATAGATCAAGATCACCCCACTTCCGTGGTTCATGAGTGCTCATGGCTACGTCATCGTCGGAGACATCGTCTGCTACAACATCCTTGGAACTAGAAGCTTCCTTGGCCTTCTTCTTTTAAGGAAAATTGATGGTGAAATGTCCAAGTTCGCCGCATTGGAAACATTTGATATTTGACATATCACACTTCTTTTTCCCTTGCTGCCTCTTTGATGCCAGGGCTGCATCTTCCTCTTCCTCTTTCCTCACTTTTCCCACTCTGGTGCTGCACTTCCTATTGGTGATTTGGTGGATCTCCTCTTGTCGGAGGATAGCCCACATATTGTCCTAGTTAGGAAGATCCACTCTGCCCAAAATACTTTGGATAAATTTTTCCCAGTCCTCTGTGACAACATTTAGAGCAGTGCTCACCATGACATCACCATCCACCTTCACCCCCATGCAAGTTAGCTGATCCCAGATCAACTGCAGTCTGGATATGAAGGGATCGATTTCCTCTCCCTTGGACATCATGAATAACCTTAGTTGGTTCTCCAAAAGTATCTTCCTTTAGACAGAATTCCCTTGATACAATGTGGTTAAAGCTTCCCACATCTCATGAGCCGTCGTCTTCTCAGCTATGTGTGGTACCACATGATCTTTGACCCCATCCATGATGAAGTGCTTGGAATTTGTTGCTGCTTCATTATGCTTCTCCAGGATAAGAGCATCAGTTGGTGTAGCCAAGACTTTCTCTACATGCTCCCTCAAGTCGTATTCCTCCAGGACTACTAGGATTCTGGCCTTCCAAATAACAAAGATGGATAGACCGTCCAACCAATCCTAGTCACACAGTCTGTGTGGTGCCATCTGCTTAGAAATTTGTCCGAACTGATCCTCCTCTCTATAATAGAGACTCAGATCTAGGGTCCTTGGTGAGAAAGACACCCTCTGCTCCCTTTGACAATTGACTTCCTCCCTTGGAAGTCTACCAAACACAACGAATCAACTCTCTCCGATCACCCTACGATCGATCTTCATATTTCTTTGGTAGGAAATCTACTGAGAAGCTGTTCTCCCCCTGCTCTTTATCAACTTAGCTTAGGCTTAGTTCTGCACCGACATAATCTTCACCCCACCAGCAACTACTGAAGGTCTGTAGCTCATCTTCCAGTTCACGACACTCTGCACAACAATCAAATTCTGGACAACGTCACCCTAGCTGGCCTCTGCGTGAGCAAACTGGCTTAGCGCAATGACTACGTAGCACAGGTTGCTCCTGCGTCCCTCTAGAAGACTCTACACTGTCTCTGCGTCACCCAAAAGGGACTGTGTCAGCGCCTGCGTGGCTCTTGTTGCCTCTGCGTCTTCTGCTGCTGCGCTGCCCTCTCCGGTTTATCTATTGTTGCTGCTACTTTCTGCAACACAGATTTCTTCAGCCGTCTTGCTGGAGATCCATCTTGATTTGCAATCGCTCTGATACCATGTGAAAATTTCTAAATTTACTAAACATAAACCCTACTGTTAAATTCTTGATTTACTTCTCTTACTTACATAAGTTATTAATCTGAAAACTTCATCATTAACATCGAATTAAATGCATTAAAACCATACACATGCATATCTAAACTGAATAACATGCTCAATGACAAAGTGACACACAAGGATTTTCTGGACAAATGTCCCCAGAAAAACCCAATGCAGGAAAACCAGTGTTGCTATCTTCTGGAGGGCTTTTCTTATTAAGAAGATTCTAAGTACAACAAATCTGGGCACCAAATTGGTTAACCCGACAGAGAAATATAAACGGCAACAATACCTCTATCCCAAAGACAGAAAACTGTGAATGATTCACACCCTCAAATGATATTTACAGAACTCAGCCCCTTTTCCGGCCTTTGGAAACCCCAACACTGCTCTAAAGCCCTCTGCGTCAGCCTGTCTCGCCTGCATCAGCCTCTGCGCTGCTCAAGAAGGGCTTGCATCAACCTAAATTGGGTTACGCTACCCTAGCTTGGCCTGCGTCAACTCTCCTGGCCTCCTGCTGCCTCTGCTGGCCTCTCGGCTGCTTTGCGTAGATGCTTCCTTTGCGCTGCTTTGGATTGCTCCTTCTCTGCCCTTGTTGTACTCTTGGCCTGGGACTATAACATCCCCCTCACCAATACTGCCTCTTGCTGCAGCTGAAACACTTCTAAATTTCTTAGCAAACCATGCCATCTCAGCTTATCTTCAATGCTCTACTAGTGTGTGTGTTCTCCAATTGACCCCAAGCCTTCTTCTTATACTTTTCTCGTTGGAAAACTAATGGCCGTGATCTAATCTTAAATCAACGACTACGATTAGAAGCTGGTTGATCTGCGTCACTTAAGTAATTCTCATCACATGTTTAATTTAATTTACTTTAATCTTTTAATTTTCCAAAGTTAGACATAGGGTCCTTAATTAAAAGGATTAATTAATTAAATATCTCTTAAACCAGATGGAATTTCCCAAAACGATTTCTGTATCTTGGAGATCTTATGTACTCTAGTCCCTCCACAAAGTTTGGGAGCTAGAGCACATCTGATGCTACCCCAACACCCCAAAATATCAACATGTAAGGCCTTGACTAACAACTCTATCTCTCCACGAGACCATGAGCTACAATGCTGGCGAGACCAATGATTATAAACACCTTCATCATTGTCTCCAAAGTACATACTCCACCCGAGTGTTCACTAAGTATGACCTCATAGTACTATTCTTATTGGGATATCTAATCCTCAAAGAATATTCGTCCCTTCACGACTACTCTTTACATGGATGCCCTAATACATCCAAAAAGAGTATTGGATGCCAGATAATTACCAAATCCTACATTCTTGTCTTCCTAGGTGAAGACCAAAATGACATGTCTATCTCTTCCTCTCAGCTAGGGAGGACATATTCCTCAAAGGAATATACTTATACAAAGAATGTTCCTAAGCTTTCTTCTTGGATTAGGAATTACAGAGTTTCTTCCAAGTAAGAAACTTATTATCAGGCTCCCTCTTAATCAGGGACCTGCAATAGCAATGATGAAAACATTCAGCTACTCATGAAGAACTTCTTCTGTTGATGTCATGAATTGAGGAGCCTTCAAATTTGGGATTTCTTCATAGGGCACATATCATCCATCACTTTCATCCATGATTCATGTCTTAAGAAAGTGATCCATCAATATTTTCATATGGTCTAGATTCATGTCATGCTGCTCTTCTTCAGAGCATATTTCTTTCAAGGATCTTTCATCCTGCCATATGGTTATCAATTGTGGAAGACATATACTCCCCTTTGGCAGCCTTGCATAAGCTCATATGATGTTGATTAATTATAAATATGAACTTTTGAATCAAAAGTTACGTTAGTGATGATATTTGACATGACATATTCTTGTAAGCATCGGTATCCTTTGTTTACAGATTGACACATCTCCTAAAGATATGTATTTTCAAGGGTCTGCATCTTTTCCAGACTTCTATAAGAGTCTATATATATTCCCAGGAGATTTTCTAGTCAAGTCTTCTTGACTTGTTTGGATGTTGACTGCCTTTCTTATCCTGGTTCACGATCTCTTCCTTTCTCACTCCACACAATGTTTACTGCATTCCCTGGAACTTCTAATGTACAACTCCTTGATAATGTACAATCACCTCATATTCCATATGAGGACATATTATGTTGATTTCATCTAGTGTAGATCATGCCTTTAGGCAGCCAATGCATCGGAAGAGTTTCTGCTTTCTTAATTTGATTATAATTCTAAAGATAGAAGTATACTACCTACAACCACATGATCTCATAGCATCAAGTGTGAGTATATATATATACACATACCTCATTCTTTTCCTTTTGAGTTATCTTGCAACAAGTTTCTTGAACACACTGCAGGTCCTTCGCTTCCGTTCTGCAATAATGACTTTATCAATGTACCAAATCCTTTAGGCCACTGAACTTGACTCTCCAATCTTCCTCTAGCTGATCATACGTCCATCTACGACAAACACATAGGATCTTCACTCTCACTAGCCGCTCCTTAATCCTTCAAGGCCACAACACTTTGAGTCGTCTTTCCCACTGCTACTCCTCAACTACTTAGGGACTTCTTCCCATTATTTTCTTCATGTGCTACTCCAATGAAGACAAACATAAGGTAGGAGGGATGCCACTTATCACTTTCAAACACCCTTATCCAACAATGAACTTGGGCTATACAAAACTGCTCCTCTGGATGATCAGAGCTTGAGCTCCACAATTCGCCACTTCTAGCAAATTTCCCTAGTGTTGAGGAGGTAAATCCCCTCTGCGGACAGAGGTGATCCCTACTAGCCCAGCAGGGGTCTAGCAAAAAACAAACAATGCTATGACGCAAGCTCCTAGTTACGAATGAGAGAGCTAGAGAAAGAAGCCTACCTGGATTCCAACGCTATGATCTGAAGAAGAGATGTCCCCGTCCTTCAGCCCTGGCAGATCACAATCCTTCCACGATCTCCGCGGATGAACACCTGCACATAGAAGAAACGAACAGATACAAGCATAGAAACCAGCATGCGTAACTAAATATCGGTCAGAAAAGATATTACTCGCATTAACATAATGGAAAACGGAGTGGAACCATAATCATAGTCATCTATTAAATGATAAACGAATAGAAGTTACAACCAAGTTCTGACGTCGCAGCCTCCTTCGTACGGGTCCCCGGTCGTCCACGCCTCGCAAAGCTCGCCAAGGAAAGGGAAACCTCTCCAGAGTCTCGTAACAATGGTCTCCTCGCTTGAATGGGCCTTAAGGGAAAGAAGGGATTCTTTACAGCACAAAGGCACCTGGGAATAGGGAGATGCAAAGCTTCAGCACTTCAAGACTAGCTTGCCATGGATCTGAGCAAGCTTTTATAGATGGGGAAGGAGGGAGTTGGGATCCCGATTATTATGGGATTGGCCCTATCAACAAGGAAGGTTCCATAGAAGGTGGCAAAACTACTTCCCTTCCATAGAACTCCCGTAGCCAAACCTCCCAACTCAAGATAGGCAGTGGTTGTGAGTTTGTTTGAACTCAACTTCCGCCAATTATATTTAAAAAACAGTCCCTAAAATGGGTGGCGTGATTGCTGCTCTATGACAGAGCGCCAAGTGGCGCGACCTCTTTACAGGATTTCCCTGATTGGCGCGAGCACTGAACTGTATACCCACGCCAATGCAAAAAGAGCTGTTTTTCATAAGTTTTGCAAGGAGATGTCTCAAGGGGAAATATAGCTCACATTCAGAGGGATGCATTGATGGTGTTTTCAAGGCATGACAATGTTCACAGGTCACGGAATGGGTCCTCCATTGTGCGGGATGGGGAATGGTTAGGACGGTGACAAATTACTGTGTAACAGATGCCCCCTAAAGTATGAGGCCCGAGAGCGAGAGGGGTGAAATGCTTTACGAGAACATGTCCAACTGAAGGCCCGCCGTCGGAAAACCTGCACAGAAAGATACAATTGATATCTCAAGTACATGATGCATATATATGGTATGGACGCAGCCATCCGAAACAGAGTATGCTATAATCCGGATCTGGGGTATGGGCGCAGCCATCCAACTAAGATCAAACAAATAGACTCAGGTATGGTCGCAGCCATCCAATCAGCGAGTCGTGTACATAATGATAATAATTCACAATCGCAGCCTGGATTACAACAGACACAATCCAGGGTCTTGCGCTCCATCTCGACCCAACAAAGTACAAGTTCAAGCATGTGAATATGTGATCTGATGTCGAACATGCAAGAACATCGTCTGATTACCAGCCAATGATGGAAGCTGTTAACAGACGCGAGAGTAACCACCAATAATGACAATGGTCCTCAAGGTACTACAGGTACAATCTACGGCGTGCGAATAAACAAGTTGACGTCGAACACCCGCAGAATCATTCGATCGGAGGTCAATGATGTAAACCTCACGTCGAATGCGACGAACCTGCCATTGAGGCATGCAGGCTCCAAGGTACCATAAGGAGTCTCTAGACCAACTTCCCGGATAATGAGTTGATGTCGACAGGAAGTGACCTTGATCGAAGGTGGGCCATAATGATTCCCACATCATCGACACGAGACAGAGGAACATAATGTTTTGTTGTGAATCGGGGCCATATGAGAAACAGAGGAAGGTTGATATTCGCAGAGGCCAACTTCTCTTGAACATATAAATGGCACGACAATGGACTTGGCAGTATTTGACGTCAACAGATCAAAGGTCATGGCGACGAGGCAATGAACAGATGAGAGGTCAAAAGAGATTACCCAAACCCATGGAAGCAAAGTGAAGCAACGAGATGAGATGTCCCCAACCCGACACGAATGCAGACAAGTGCCATGTTCAAGAGTGACATACTGCCGACGACAACGACGATGGTTCCATTTTTTCCCCCACCATTTCTGGCGAGTACCCCAATTATTTTTGATAACAAGCTTGAAGGGGATAGCATATGCTTGTGATATAAGTCCGCCTTTCGGGCGAATCCATCCTAGTGCATTTAACGAGTCCTAGGAAGGAGAAACTCGGAGAACGTCATTTCGACGAAATCCAATGTCATCAGGGTTTAACGAGTCTGACAAAGGAAGAACTCGCCGTCTTTTCATGTTTAGAGAGTTTGAAAAGACAGCGGAAAAGAAAACTCCACAGGTCCCTTTTCGTAAATAGTTCCCCAGATCCGAAAAGGTAGAAAACAATATCCGGGAAAACCTCCTAGTCGCGATAGGCTAGGGTATTCCTTTTTCGTAATCGATCCATCCCAGCCCGAAAAAGGGTTAAACTTATACTGGGTGGATGTCGATTCGCGTCCATTTTAACGAGATCGAAACGACAAGGGCCTCGGCAATCTTTTCATATTTAGAGAGTCAGAAAAGAGCTGAAAGATGACTCCAAAGTGACTTTTTCGTGTATTTACCGAGTCCGAAAAAGTATAAAATACAACTCATGTCCACCTTTTAAGTCGCAAAAACCTGCTGCTGCACATACCAAGCAAGCGTAAAATCCATTTTCGACATAATACATGCAAATATTTGACAAAAATAACCTTTTAAAGCTCATTTAACGACGAAAAGTTATAAATATGTCCAATGGTAAAAAATGAAATTACTTTTTACTATTTACCTTGTGGAGAGCAACAGTGGTCCATTTGGAGCAGAATCTTCTGACGGTGACTGCGACCAATCCAGGCAACCATTCAGCGTCTCGTCTATGACAGGTAAGAGGCGCTCCTTTTCTCTTTCTTTCCATACATTTTTTAATGAATTTCCCTTAGAAATCAGCTCTGTAAGGGCACTTTTGAAATTTTTGTCAGTCATATGCCGAGACTGTGACGTGATCATACACTGGCGCGAGATCGTTGCCAGCAACAAGGCCGCGAGACTCAAATTTCCGCCTAAAATTCCGATATTTATGCCAAATTTCTTGAATTTTGAAACTCACAAAAGATCTAATCAAGGGCTTTGGACCATGTGAATGCAGATAAACAGTCAGAATGGCAATTGAATGGAAGGAACGAGAACACGGAGATGAGGACGAAGAGGCCATGCAAAGCCAAGCATGTATGAATGCTCTGAGAGATTGTGGCTTAAAAAAGTTCTTCCTCACGCCATGCTTACGAGCTCAGCCTGAGCTCCTCCAATATCTAATCAACGTCTGGGATGAAAATGACCAAGTATTCAGAATACGAGACCAGGTGCTGGAATTGGAGGTCACTGACATTTATTTCATTACTGGATTGTCCCGTAGAGGTCCGATTCCTGTTCTGACTGGAAGCAGGCCATCAGGGGAAAATATGGAAGAAGTAATGGTGCGGGTGTGCCGTGGGGCACAAACAGGATCAAGGAGTAAGAAGGTATACATCTCCACCATTCCTGATCTAGCACTGAGAGTCGTACTCCACACCATTACGCGGGCTGCTGGATCGCAGGCACCGCACGAGGCTACAAAAACTCAACTCTTACTGGCCTCAGAATGCATGGGTCCCCGACTGTATGATTGGGCAACAGCCGTCACGATCAACATGAAAAGGCAGCTCACCAAGTGTAAACAGGGGAAGCTGAAACAATTCGGCTATGGTTCCATCTTGGTATCGTTCATTCTGGAACGCATACCAACCTTCCAGGGCCAAGAGGCCCATGTGGCGAGTCCGATACCACGAGAGCCGAGAATGGCTCGCTGGGCAGCACTGATGCCCAGATCTGGAGGTGGCCAACAGATGTCCTGGAGGCCAGAGTTCTTTAGGTGGTTACGGCGCCAGCTGATCGTCGTGGAAGATTGGCCCTATTCGGGAACTGACTTTACAGGGGACCCAGATCTCCCACTACCAGAAGGAGACGACTGGGATGAAGAGCTGGGTAAGACCTCATATTTTTGATTTTATGTTTATATGTTTTTTTTGTAAACACACATTCGTCTTAACACAATTCTATATGCATGCAGATGTAGGACCTGAGAGACCAGCCGGAATGTCTCCTATTTCCCGAAGGACACAATTCGCCCCTGAGATCCAGGGGGAAGGCATCGGAGGAGAGGCACTGGTCCAGAACCTCGAGGGGATTGCCCATGGGATCCCAGACTATGCCCGGCTATCAGATGTGCCGATGGAGTACCAGCGCCATACGGTGGGAGTCCCGAATCGGATCCACCGAATCTTGAGGCGCATAGTGCGTGCAGTGACATGCTATCATGAGCACCATGCAGACTAGTCTCTAGGATTTATGCTACTCCTATTTTTTGAGAGACATAGCGTCTCCGGATGTATTAAGACGACTATGTATATTTTTTGAGTTTTATGTGACACACTCTTATGTAAACATTTCGATATCTATATATATGCATATCTATTTCTGGATGAGTCTTTTTTACATGTGATGATGATTTATAAATTGCGCAAATGCCTATCTAAAACCAAATTTGCTACTGCATCTGTTAATGTATTCAAATGCCTGGGTATATGATGATATGTAATGTAATCAAAATTCCTTTCCAGTAATCGAATACGCAAATACAGACGTAAGATGGACGGGTTCCTTACCGAATAGTGTCCGTTCAGTTGTAACACTACAAGTTGCGAATCTAGATACACGAGCAATTCACGGATACCAAGGTTTACTGCCTCGGTTAATAATTCTAACACAGCACTATATTCTGCGATGTTGTTCGTGGTACGTCCTAGACACACTCTTTGCAGGTCAATCAACTCACTAGCAGGATTATAGATTACCCAGGCTGCTGAAGACAGATTCCTGGTACCGCGGGAGGCACCATCCACGAAACCAACAAATGGATGAATAGACATCTGCACAACCAGGAAGACCCGATCAAGCCAGAAGATGTTTACAAAGCACACCACACCATATGCACACAAATGACACCCACACATCTATGTACACACACACCACACCAAAAAATCAATTGCACAGGTATTTTTTAAGAAGTGCGCCCCCATTCGGGTCGCGCCAATGTATCTAATCATTCGAGAAGCCCAGAGGGAAGGCATTTTTCAAAACACGTTTACTACAGGAGAGAACGTGGCCACACGGTCGGGAGCTTCCCCGCACCAAGCTTGCTGCCTGATCGTACAAGAGGATGAGGTCTCCTTCGATGAAAGAACGGGGAGAAACAGATCGATCAAAATGAGTTTTGACCCTCTTCTTTTGTGCTTCGATGATCAAAGAAGCTAGACAACGGGTTTCATCCAACCGTTCGAGATATAGAAGACGTTCTTCCTCAGGAGAAGTATCCGGTAAGAGTTCCACAGCTAATTTAAGCGAAGGAATTTCGCATTCAACCGGCAGAGTAGCTTCCAGAACGTACACCAATTGGAATGGTGTGAATCCGGTTGCACTCTTAGCAGATGTTCAGTATGCCCAGAGAGCTGAGGGAATTGGAGATGCCAACCGGATTTATGAATCCCAATCGTCATCAAGCATAGTGACCAAAACCTTGTTCATCGGTCAACTCACTGCCGTCGAGGGTATGACCCCCCTTGAGTCAGGACGTTGTGCTACAACTAGCTGGTCACTCTCCGCCATCATGTAATCGTGGAAATGAGTACCGTGATCAGTGACGATAGCTTGAGGAACCCCGAATCGTGCAATAACATGGTTGAATAAAAATGAAGCAGCCGTTCTTCCGTCAGCGGCTAGTGTAGGCATCGCCTCGGCCCACTTAGTGAAGTAGTCGACGGCGACAATGATATACGCATGCCCCCCGGCCGAGTGAGGGTTACACGTCATAAAGTCTACGCCCCATTTCGCAAAAGGGCCAACGGTAATAACGGGATGCAAAGGCAACGGCGGCGCGCGCATCTTGCGCTGAAAAATCTGGCATGGATGACATTTTCGGACTGCAGTGATACAATCCTTGAATATAGAAGGCCAGAAATAACCTGCTCTCAGAATCTTCTGGGCAGTGGCATATCCGGACATGTGTCCGCCACAGGCGCCACTGTGGCAGTCATTCAAGACTTTCTCGGCCTCGTCCAAGGTAAGGCATCGTCGGAGCACCGAATCTACTCCAATACGATATAAGGTATCTCCTACTATGCGGTAGGGTTGGGACTGGTGCCGAATTCGACGGCGTGCAGCTTTATCCAACTCAGACCGAAATGTCGCGGTCTGAAGATACACTATGATGTCACCATACCAAGGATCACGAGTATCGATAAGAAACAGCGTTTCGTCCAGTATATGATCTTCAGAGTGTTCAGGAAGAGAGTCTGTAGGGAGAGAACATATCAAATCCGCGAAGACCAGTGATTTAGTTGACTTGGAAGTGGTGAACTCCAAATCAAACTCCTGCAGGATGACGATCCATTTGGAGTACTTGCCCCCCAGCAATTGTCTAGAAAGAATATATGTCATGGGGTTGCAGTCTGAAACCACTGTTATTGTGCGCAACAGGATGTAATGGCGAAAGCGTTGTATGGCGTGTACGGCTGCTAAGGCCAACTTCTCAACATGTGCATAACGCGTTTTCGGGTCGAGAAGGTTCCGAGATAGGTAATAAACGACATGTTCGTCACCGTTCTCGTCATCCTGCACCAAGACCATGGCGATGGTGCTTAATGCGGCGGCTAGATACAAAGTAAAGTCGCGGTGGTAGTCCGGAGGACGAAGCAACGGAGCATTGACGAGCAATGTCTTCAGCTTCTCAAAGGATTCTTGAGCGATTTAGTCCCAATGAAAGGGAACATTCTGCTTTAACAAACGAGTGAATCCTTTGGCCACCTCGGCGTAATTCGGGATAAAGCGCCTAAGAAAATTCGCTTTCCCTTGCAGACTCTGTAGTTGATACAAAGAGGAGGGTGACGGGAGATTTATAATGGCCTCAACCTTCAAAGGGTCAAGGCGAATTCCGTCTTTCGAGACTATAAAGCCTAAAAGACGGCCAGAATCGACGCAGAAGACGCACTTATGAGGATTAAGCCTAATGTTGTAGCGTCTGCAACGAAGAAATATCTGGCGAAGATGCTCAGGGTGGTCCTCTCGCTTACCCGAATGGGCAGGCAAGTCGTCCAGATAAGGCTGGACAATATGGTGAATATCATGAAAAGCGTATGACATTGCGCGCTGGAATGTGGCACCAGCGTTCTTTAAGCCGAACGGGAGTTTTTTATATGCGAATGTGCCCCACGGACAGATGAATGTGGTCTTATGTTGATCCTCAGGTGCAATATTGATCTGGTTGTAACCTGAGAAACCGTCCATTAAGGAATAGATCTCACTCCCGGCGCAATCGTCGATAATCTGATCGATAAACGGAGTGGGATAATTATCCTTAGGACAGGCGCGATTGATATCGTGATAATCCACACAGACTCGAATGGTACCCTGCTTTTTATCGACAGGGATGATATTGGACACCCATTCTGTAAGGGGGATAGGATAAATAAACCCCGCGTTCAGAAGTTTTTCAACCTCTGCCTTGATAGCGGCGGCTTTCCGAGGATGCATGGGATGCAAGCGTTGGCGCACGGGTTTCGCACCTGGATAGGTTGGAATCTCGTGCACGACAATACTAGGATCAATTCCCGGCATTTCCTCGTAGGACCACGCAAAAACATCTCTGAACTCCTTGAAAAGTTCCGTATAGACCTGAATCTCCTCAGGAGAACAAGTCACACCCACATGAATGTTCTCAACAATCCCTGGTTTAACAGAGATGTTGATAGGAACTGTTTGAGTAATGTTACTCAGATTGCCCTCCGAAAAGACCTCGTGTGTCAAGATCGGTGTTTGAAGAGGAGGGGAAGGAACCTGAGTAGCATAGCGCTCCAGACAATCAGTCATTGCCCCCAAGCTGGGCATAAACGAGGAGCAATGATGCCCATCGCCCCAGGGCAGCTCCTCAAGAGACATAGTTTCAATGATGGCTTCATCTGAAGGAAAAGTCTCTCGGAGAGGATCAGGTGAATCAGCCTGACCAAGCCAGGGGGATTGCGGGTAGACGTCGAGAGCCATGCTCATCGGAGCATGCTGAGGAGGTGGAGGATCCGATGCGGCAACAATCTCACAGTAGCTGATCTCTACTGGCGTCAAAGGCATGGATTCTCCAAACTCATATACCTGCTCAGGTGTAGGAATGAGCCAGGGGTCATCAGTCCTGGACAGCATGTTAACTTGAGCGGTATTCGGTGGCGGCGCAGGAAAAATACCCATGAGGACTGGGTCTTTGAAGAGACCAGGTCCTATGCTGTCTGGGGGATTCGGAATTTGATCCACATACGGCACGTTGTTCTCAGAGCTAGAGGTAAAAAACGACAACTGATCTACCGTGACAATCTTGCCCTCGTGAGGGAACTTGATGAATCGAAAGACGGTAGACAGCACGCAGAGCATGGCATGGGTCCAGCTGCAGCCAAGAAGTATGTTTTAGTTGAGTTTAGCGTCGACTACTTCCACTTCCACGTTGACAGTTTTTCCCTGTAATGTGATCGCAAGACTCTCGAGAACTCCCAGGGGTTTAGATTCCCGACCATCAAATGCCTCAAGGGCATTAGGAGATGATGACAAGGCTGGAGAGCCGATGGCCTTCCAGCACGCGGAGGACATAACACAGGTAGATGCACCCTCATCTACGACGGCCCTATGAACGTTTAGACCGTTAATCCCGACTTGAATAACCAAAGCGATTTGATGTGGAAGCCGGGGGGTAAAATTCTCCAGATCGAAGGTGATAAGACTCGAGTCGGCGGGATCGATACCACCGATCGCAGACAGTAAAGCCTTCCGTTGTGAAGGACAACTTTGAAGAACCTCCAGTGCGGACATAGCACTTGGCGCCTGTGCCAAATCCTCAACAATACTGTAATGTTGAGCGGCACGAGCATTTGGATTATAAGAGGATCTCCGAAGAACACCCTTGGGAGGTGGTTTCACAACGGGTTCGAGAGTCGGCTTCTCGATTTCCAATGGACCAGAAACAGGTGGGGGAGGCGGCCCATCCGCAACTGCCTTCCCGGGCGCCTGTCGTGATTCATTGTAGTCCTTCGATCGCGTAGCGATAGTGATAGGTGCATTAGTCTTCATCATGAAAACCTGAGACCCAAACGGCGCAGATGATGAGCCCTGTTCGACCATCTGGGTCTGCTGAGATGGAAATGGCTCTTTTAAAACAGCCGGAGTCCCCTTTGAGCCTTTAAGAAGTTGACTGATTTCGGATCGTCGTGGACAATCCTTAGTATAATGGTCACCTTCACAGATGAGGCAAGGGAATTTCGGCTTCCGTTGGGAGCCATCCTCAGTTCGAGATTTGGATTCCGGTTTCGGGGCATCAGATTTTGATTTGCCTTTGCCCTTCTTTTTCCCCTTGGAGGATTTATCCGCAGGATTGGCCTGGACGGCATTCACCTCCGCGGTTTTACCAGAATCAGATGAGGCGGGATTAGCAGAGGTATTGTTGGAAGAATTAGCCTTCTGCTTCCCATTCGAAGACTTCTTCGAATTTTGAGAGACGGAACCAATGACACCATCCACCGCAGGGGTAGGCAGAGCCTTAGTGGTTCCGGGCCGTGGAGCGTTAGTCAAGATGTCATAAAGCGTGCCGGACTGCGAATAGACAAGGTCCAGGTACTAGGCACGCGCGATAGCTTGTTCCTCCGTCACACACGCTCCCATCGCGATATCCTGAGCGATTTTATTCACAAAGGAGGTGGTGAACCAGTGAGTCAAAATCTGATCAGGTATGTGAAACTTGATCAGTCGACGACGGCGCCGCCATTCATGGATGTGATCCGAGATGTGAGTGGCCGAGTCCTGCTTCAGGGAAGACAGGAGGTGCGTCCCGGTCTCATACCGGACTGGTAACTGGAAATGCGTGAGGAAAGCCATAGCTAACGAGTTGAAATCCTGAAAAATACCACGGGATAGTTCTATGTACCACTTAGCAGCAGCTCCTGTTAACGTACGCTGGAAAAGACGCAGACGAACCGAATCGTCAGTCCAAGAGTTAGACGAACACCAAAGGTGGTACGTCATCACATGCGCCTGGGGGTCTTCGCCAGCTTTGCCCTCAAACTTGGGACAATCTCCTGGTATCTTGGTGGGAACTGGAGGCCAATATGGATTATGTGAAATCGGATCATTGGTCAACTTTGAAACGTCCGGCAGATCCAAGGTAGCCAGGAACGGCAATGGAGGGTTAACTCCCATGCCAGTCCCAGAATAAGGTCCGGTACCCATGCTCCACGATGGTTGTGAATATCCCTGCCCCCAAGGGTTCTGTCCCGTAGGATTCTGACCGTGAGGGGCATAATTTGTATAGCCAGACTGATTTGGATTCTGGTAACCATAGTGCGGGGCTTGATAACCAGAGTTCGTGCCCTGATTAGGCGTTTGCCCCGTATAAGCAGCGTTAGGATTTGGCTGCTGAGCGTAGGTAGAAACGGGTGGAGGAGGTTGATACTGAGAGCCTCCAGGGTGGTTATAGTTCGGTTGAGACTGACCATGAGGATAATAACCACTCTGAGGATGAGTAGACTGCTGATAAGTGGAACCCTGCGGAGCACGATGCGTAAGCTGTATTTGTTGATTTGGCTGCGGCATTGAATGAAACGGCTGGCTGCGCAGAGTGAACGGAATGAGACGCTTTGAATGAGCAGTGACCTGATGACGCTGAATGAAACGAGGTTGGCACCGAGGATATGGCTGGCGCTGGTTGCGCAGGCTGACCTGGTTTTAAGTGAGCCCCAGGTTGCACCGAATAAGCTGGTTGGCCTGGAGGCGGGACACCAGGTTGTGCCGGATGACCCGGTTGGCCTGGTGGTGGAACAGGACCAGGTGCTTGCTGGAAACCAGTTTGACCTGAAGCAGAACCATAAAGTGGTCCTGGCTGATATGCAACGTTAGAGACAACAGGATATTGCGGTTGCATCGGTAAAGAAGGCTGGATTTGCCCCCCAGGACCATAGGCCGGTCCCTGTTGATACCCCGGCTGAGGCTGAGCAGGTTGACCAGCAGGGCTATAATATGGTCCTTGCGGATTGTACAATGGCCCTTGCTGGCCCGCAGAGTAGCCTTGGATGGGCTGTCCCTGTGGGTCGTATAGATAGCCAGTTTGGCCTGCAGGTTGGCCTTGGAAAGGTTGTCCCTGCAGGTTGCGAGCCTGGTTGTACGGTAAACCTTGAACATACAGATAAGCCTCAGGAGCAGGAAGACGCAAAATGTCCCCATGCTCGTCAAGCTGACCCGGAAAACCATACACGGGAGTGCCGTCCTGCGCATAGTGCGAAAAGAAAGATTGATAAGGATCTTGGGGAATTTGTCCAGCTCTGGCGTTCGGCTGTTGTAAAAACAACCGATACTCCTCCGGAGAGATATTCTCCGGAATAGCAGTAGCTAGATAAACATCTTCAGGAGTTGGCCCAGCCCTGGTAGCTGAGACAACAGCAGAAGAGGCAGCTACACAAACAGTGGGCCGCACGGGAAAAGAAGTGACGGGCGTCGAAGGAGACACCCCGGGTGTAGTGGCAGCTGGCCTCGAAGCAGGAGATGATATTCCCATAGAGGCAGCAGCTGAAATAATCTGACCCAGAGATCTGTATCCCTGTGGCAAAGAAGGACCAGCTGACGATGTGGTAGCCAGCTCAGACTCATCTCCCTCAAACAATCTACGAGGGATGCGCTGGTAGTCATCAGACCCGGGAATTTCCTCACCAGAATTACTCATGGTTGATCCTGCCGTTAAATCACGCAGAAGACGGCGAGGACTAGGAGGAAAAACAGCAGCAATAAACGGTGAACCCGATGTAAGAGAAAGGAAATCAGCTCCTAATCTCAGTTCAGACAGAGGGTCCGAAAAGGGCCAGTGGAAGTCAACTGGCTCTCCAAAGGGTTGCTCGGCGAGGACCGGTCCCCCGTCAGGGAACTCGGAAACAACAGGCTGCTGTGGTTCAACAGAAGGCTCAGAAGCCTCTGAAGAATCGTCCGTGTAAGGACTACCAGTAGACGAAACCGAGGGTTCCGCCACCGTGGCAAAAGACTAGAAGAAGAGAGCAAACACACACACGGGCTGAAAACGAGTTAAGACACACGATCAAACAGTCACAAGCAACGTCTAAACAGGTGTGTAATCGTGGGAGATTGATTTTACCACATTGGAAAATAAACGAATTCTACCGTTTCATGTTTTAAGAGTCGAGAAACGATAAAAAGATGACTCTATCTCTTTCAGAGTTGATACAAGCGTGAAAGGACAAGCGCTTGACGGTCTTTTCAAGTTTAGGGAGTCAGAAAAGACCAAATGACTGCTTAGGAAAAACTAGGCACAAAGGGTGTACCAAATATCCGTGAACTACAATATACACCTTGGTTTCAATAATGAAACAGAAATCGACCAAGGACTTTCCGTACGTGCAGGTAGTCTCCCCGAATGCTATGTTCGGTGTATCACGGGTATAGGGCGGCAGACTCGGCTTCCTGTGGATAAAGAATTGAAAACCTAGAGGGGTCTCCCTTTATATACGCGACGGTACGGGGAGCACAAGTCCGTACTAGCGCTGTCTAAAGCCAACAGGCGAACGACAGCTGCTAGGTTTAACGACGCCGGAACACGTCTCTAGCCTAGACCTTCTAAATGTATTTCGTTAAGTTCCAATGCTGCCTTAGGTTAATTGAATAAATTTTACAGTTGATCTTCAATTAAGTTTCAATTTCCAGGCCCTATCGTATGTAGTGTCTCGAAAGACTCCTAAATGCAAGCTATATGTCACAGTGCAACATTTCGTTCGATGAAAACTAGTTAAATAAGAGTTGAGAGCTTTTATGCAAACGAAATGAACGGAATACAAACAACAATGTCTCTAATGCAACTAATGCAATTGAACACTTTTCATTCAAACACTAATCACTAGCGATACGGAAAAGATCACAATTTGCACTAATTAATCAAAACAAAAGAGATTTTTTTTTTTTGATTTTCAATGTTTAATGGCTAATGTGCACTGAAAACAAAAGGAACAATTCGAGAGATGATATTCAAAAGAGCGAAACAAACAAAATTCACTCAATCAATGCAATCAATCAGATCCCCAATCGACCCAAAGTCTCTCAAAGCAAAGAAAGACTCGAAAGCTTCCGATGGACCGTGTAATCTAGGTCCAAAGCAAGGCAAACGAATTCTGAATGAAGGAATAGAAAATCACCCAGAAAACGCAACAAAACGATCAAAGACTGTTAAGAGAGCGTGGAGAATCAATCAACAAGTTGACAGGACAATCAAGACACCAAAACTCCCAAGGAGGGCTCGATACACTAAGCCTCTAGATGCCCTAGGGCTCAAAATGTGAAATCGGTAGATAGAAGCAAACAACTCAAGGATAGAGGTGAATTCCAGCCAAACAAGACTCCAATAGACTCAGACAGTCAGAAAATCAAGAAGAAAAGTATTGATCAGATCCAAAGAGCCAAAAAATGAAGAAACTCTAAAAACTCACAGGGGTGGCGCGACTGTGAGAGTGAAACTGGCGCCAGAAGCCAAGTGGCGTGGGCTAGACAAAGGCAACACGCGCCAAGTGGCGCGACTGTCGGGTTAAAAACCGCGCCAGTCGAGTTTCTCAAGAAAAATTAAAAACAAGCTACTTCTAGAAGCAGACCAATACAAGCTAAGCAAACCAAGCAGCTAAAACAGAGAAAGAATCCAACCCATAAGGTTCATCAAGCAAGGAAAAACGATCAAAGCGAAACAACATAAACTTGACAAGGAAGACCGGACGATCCCCAGCGGAGTCGCCAATTTGTTGAGGAGGTAAATCCCCTCTGCGGACAGAGGCGATCCCTACTAGCCCAGCAGGGGTCTAGCAACAAACAAACAATGCTATGACGCAAGCTCCTAGTTACGAATGAAAGAGCTAGGGATAGAAGCCTACCTGAATTCCAACGCTACGATCTGAAGAAGAAGTGTCCCCGTCCTTCAGCCCTGGCAGATCAAAATCCTTCCACGATCTCCGCGGATGAACA